>JAMXDD010000004.1:23826495-24234245 GCA_024733475.1 Syzygium grande
TGCTCAGTCTAACTTTGAAAATGAGATGGAACGGAACTACATAATGAAGGTGGTGTGTGAAACTGCTCTGTCCAAGGAGGTGGAGATTAGGAAGGCAGCTTTTGAATGTCTTGTTTCTATCGCCTCAACATACTACGATGTGCTTGAACCTTATATGCAGACTTTATTTGAGCTCACATCAAACGCAGTGAAAGGCGATGTTGAGGAAGTTGCCCTTCAAGCTGTCGAGTTTTGGAGTTCTATTTGTGACGAAGAAATAGAGCTTCAAGAGTTTGAGAGTTCTGAAAGTGCAGACTCTGGGTCTCCTCATTCACGGTTCATTGAGAAAGCTCTGCCTGCTTTAGTTCCCATGCTGCTGGAGACTTTGCTAAAGCAGGAAGAGGATCAGGATCAGGATGATAGCATTTGGAATATATCTATGGCTGGTGGCACTTGTCTTGGTCTTGTTTCTAGAACTGTAGGAGATCCTATTGTTCCTCTTGTGATGCCTTTTGTGGAGGATAAAATAAGGAAGCCGGATTGGCATAGTCGTGAAGCTGCCACATATGCTCTTGGTTCAATCCTTGACGGGCCAACATTTGAGAAGCTCTCTCCTTTGGTTCATGCAGGTTTAGATTTCCTTCTTAATCTGATGAAGGATGAGAACAATCATGTCCGCGATACAACTGCGTGGACACTCACACGCGTTTTTGAGTTGTTGCATAGTCCAGCCAATGGCTTTTCGGTACTCTCTCCTGGAAACCTTCCAAGGGTTGTTAGAGTATTATTGGATAGCATGCAGGATGTGCCCAATGTTGCAGAGAAGGTTTGTGGGGCAATTTATTACCTTGCCCAGGGGTTTGAAGATGCCGGAACAAATGCTTCACTTCTCTCACCATACCTACCAGACATCATGACGTGTCTTGTTGCAACTGCTGATCGCACGGATAGTGGTGACTCCAAGCTCAGGTCGTCTGCATATGAAACCATCAATGAGGTAGTTAGGTGCGCCAATATTGCTGAAGCATCTCAAATTATAGCGCAGCTCCTTCCTGCCATCATGAATAAGTTGGCACAGACATTTGAGCTCCAAATCGTGTCATTAGACGATCGAGAAAAGCAAAGTGATCTGCAGGCTTCTCTCTGCGGTGTTCTTCAAGTCATTATTCAGAAACTAAGTAACACCGACGGAACAAAACCCATAATACTACAGTATGCAGATCAGATTATGTTACTATTCCTTCGGGTTTTTGCCTGCCACAGCTCTACGGTGCATGAAGAAGCTATGCTTGCTATTGGTGCACTTGCTTATGCTACAGGTGCAGACTTTCTGAAATATATGCAGGAGTTCTACAAGTATTTGGAGATGGGATTGCAGAACTTTGAGGAATATCAGGTCTGTGCAGTTACTGTGGGTGTTGTCGGTGATATTTGCCGTGCCTTGGATGACAAGGTGCTTCCATTTTGTGATGGGATTATGGAGCTCCTTCTCAATGATCTCCGCAGTGATGTACTGAACCGGTCTGTTAAGCCTCCCATTTTCTCTTGCTTTGGTGATATTGCTCTTGCAATTGGAGATCGCTTTGAGAAATACGTCTGCTATGCACTGCCAATGATGCAAGGAGCTGCGGAAATTTGTGCCCAGATGGACATGGATGATGAAGAGTTGATGGAATACGGTTATCAGCTCAAGCGTAGCATTTTTGAAGCTTATTCTGGAATACTCCAGGGCTTTAAGGATTCAAAGTCCGAGGTGATGTTGCCATACGCGTCACATCTCATGCAATTCATCGAGTTGGTCTTCAAGGACAGGCAAAGGTAATTATTTGTTTATCTTCTTTTCGCTCCATGTATGAGTTGTTATTCAGTTCAGAAGATTCAATGTAGTTATCGGTTTTACAGGGATGAGTCTGTCACGAAGGCTGCAGTAGCGGTGACAGGAGATCTCGCAGATGCCCTGGGGCCAAACATAAAGTTACTATTCAAAGACCGTGCATTCTTGAATGAACTCTTGGGTGAGTGTCTGCAATCTGATGACGAGCAGCTCAAGGAAACTGCGACTTGGACCCAGGGGATGATTGGACGCATTATGGTCTCATGATGAGGAGCACGTTGTCCATGTATGTTTGATTTCTATTCTTCACAAGTGGACAGCGTTGTCTAGTCGGTAAAATCTTCCTGTGAACTCAAAAAATTATAGTGTCCAGTGTCTTATGGTCTAGAATATTAGTCCCGAGCTCCCAATTGTTTTTGCGATGTGAGTCATCTGGGAGTGGGAAGATTTTAGGGTGCATTTGTAATGTTCATTGGCCCTTTGGGATTTGGATATCTCTTCAGTTATTCAGCCACTAAATCAGTGGTTTGTTGAGTCATTTTCAGGTCTTTTCCATTCCGTACTCGTGCATCTTGTCTTATCTGCATTCCTCTTGCATATTTTCATACAGTCGTTAGGGGCATCCCTACTAAAAGCTCCTGCCTTAGCAGTATGCATGCGAGACAGTGGGATGAACCTGAACCTCGCCGTAAAAAAGCATTTTGCAGATAAATCTCTGGAAGAACAAATATATATCGACATCCATCAGTGTGCTGCTCTAAAATTCTCAGTGGCATTTCATGAGTTAATACCCTTTGATTTTTGCTTGAAGAGCAGAAATTTTCAAGGTTTCACTGAGAAGTGATAATGTTGCGTGTCATGAGATTGGTGGTACTAGACGGTGCTTCTCCAAAAAATACAAAAAGAAAAGACGTAGTAAGCTTTGAGATACGGAAAGATAAAATCGCAGGCATATTGGGAAAGCTTCACAAACTCGTTTATGCGATTCAACCTGGTCGTATGCATGCGTAGGCCCTGCTGTTTTCATGGGATAAAATTCATCCAGATCAAGTTTACTGGGGGATGTGGCCTGTTTAATTGTTGAGCATATCATATGCAGTCGGCGGAAGATTTCATTCCGGTTTGCACGCGAAAGAACTCGACTAGCGAGTGTGATTGATCTAAGCCGAGCGGAACGCAGCGGCATTTGTGACAGAGCAGGCTGACCGCCGTCTTTATGAGTGGGTCTTGACTGGGATTCGCCGTCTCTAGACATTCGAAGGCTCAGAAGATCAAGCGCATACCATTAAAGAGTGGCATAATATCTGGGGCACTGGGTCCGGAGGAAATGTTCCAGCGACTTCAGTGTCTCGCGCGCACACATCACTTTCCTGGCGTTGAAATCCGGGTTCTGCGCTGATGAATTTCGCCATTCGATTGGGCAAAATTTTATCTGGTCCGACATCGACGGTGCCCGACTGCTTTTCCACGCCGTCGGTACTAAGGAAAACATCGAGCGGCGCCAAGTGGTGCCCCCAGGGCCCAAGCTATTAATTGATGAAGTAATAAAGCCATTGTCCAGATTGGTACTTGGTGGTGGTAGTTGTCTGGATCCATGCGATGTGCCCTTGTCCCCGGCCCCATCAAAGCAAATCAAGAAAAGCAACCCTCAGACAAAATTTGGTATCGGAAAATATTTTTCATTATCTAATTATTTAAAATAATACAAAATATCAGTTTTAAAAAAATTATTTTCTGAATCATTCATATTTTGCAAAATAAATGCACCTTTAATACCCACAAAAAAAAAATTGAAATTGGTGCACTCATACCATGTTTACCTCCAAATTCATTTTCGTGTCACAAAAAATTTCAAATCGATATTCCCGTGCTACGTTTACCCTAAGCTTAATTTTTGTGTCACAAGAATTCCAACATAGTACATTTGTTCCGCATTTATCCTGAACTAATTTTTGTATCACAAAACATCTTAATCGATATGTCTATTACTAATCTACCAATCTTAGGGCATGCTTGAGGCATTTTTCAAAATGTGAGAGAGCTCTCCAAGCAAAATTAGCGAATTTTATCAGATTTCCTAATCTCCATTCATCTTCTTTGAATCTAATTCCCCAAGACAACGCTTGTAGAAGATCCATTTATGTTGAAACTCCACGTTGGATCCACATCACACGTTGATCATTTAAGTTCTTTGTTACATATGTTTCCACGTTAGCAATTTAACGGGATATTAGATGGAATCTAACGGAGGGTAGATTTTTCACAAGATTACCAATTTAATACTTTTTGTGATATTAACGCTTAGAGAAACCCTATTCTTGACTTTTTTGAAGTTTTGAAACTCTAGAAATTAGAGGGTGTACATGTAATATGAAGTGATTTAAATAGTAATTTATATCACGATGCAAATTGCATGATTTTAACACTAAATTGTGCAAGTTTTCTATATGTACATGTATAATGAAAGCAATTGTCAAAGGGGGTATCTTAGAAGTTTGAATTTTTTTTTGCCATTTTGCTTAATTGGCAATACCAAGCAACTTCTTATTTATTACTTCTCTTTTTTCTCCTCTAATTATTTCACTGTTTAATTATGATTTTTCACATATAAGAAAAGATTTTTCACTCTAATAGTACGGTAATGTAGATGAAAGACCAAACCTTCTACTAAATTTACTAATATGCAATTAAAACCTAAAAATATTAATATAAGTTCGTGACAATTGAAATATTTTAATTGCTTATTTATATGCATAACTTCTTAGCATCTAATACATTAGATTATGCTATAGTTAATTAAATCTTCACACTTCATTTTCCTTATATCTTAAATGCGTGCAAAAGGCGGGTTTAGTCCACTAAGTTTTGAAAATAAAAATACGAAGCTTATCTGAGACGAAAATATCTTGAAACGTGGTCATTAGATAGACACACCTATTGATGAATTAGGAAATGTTGAAATGAATACTAGACCTGTCAAAATGGTTTATAAATCTATTTTTTAATCCATATATGATGGATTGAGTCATTATATGAGTTATTTATATTTAATAAATGAGTTACAAATGGGTCTAGAATGACAAAACCCCAAAAAATATAGGTGTTAAATAGGTTCATGGTTTAACCAAACTCAACTTTTGTGACTCTCTTTATCCTCTATGAGAAAATAACTGACTCCTTGGACTATTCCAAGTTCAGAGAAGTCTTGGCGGACCCATAAGATAGGCACGACTTCACCCTTATTAAAAATAGCAAGACAAGTTCTTTTTTCCCCATTATTTTTTCTTTTCATTAATCTTGTTAGTTTTGTCTGTTAGTTATTCGATAGTTATTGGAGTATATCTTTCCATGGCTGCATTTGACATTGTTATTTGTACATAATATTCTAATCTTAGTTCTCTTCATTGCAATCCTTGGTCAGCACATTCCATATCTTACTTCCATTTATTTGTTGTTGTGATTTTATAAATTCACAACGAAATGCTAACTTTCTCTTATTCTTCATTTTGAATCAATACAAAAATTTAAATTTCTATGCAATGTTGAAAGACAATTCTTTAGCATCTTATAGTTGAAATAGCGATTTTATCAAAATAACATATACATATGAAAAGGTTAAAATGAGTTAATTAGATGGATATTGATTTTCATATGTTAGATTAAATATGGAAGTATTTTAGTAATATGGATATGATTAGGTACAGGTTGGGTATGGATTACTAAATTTGCACTGCATATGAATGGGTCAATTTGAATATAACCATTTTTTACTTGACCTAACCCACCCATTTGATGGCCTTAATGAAAATTGGCAAAATAGGCGTGTATAAGGATCAAAACATGTTTTCTTAACAAGCAGTCATCAAAGTATAGCCAAAATTTGTATGCTATGATAAAGCTATTGTGTGTTTTACTCATTATTTTGTCATGGATCGCCGTCGTAAAACCACAGGCCATAAAGCGACTAAAAGTTCACTTGTGAAAGAGAAAATGGCACAAATGGTCCATGAACTTAATCTAATGTGCAATATTGTATCTATACTTTTAAATTTGTTTAATGTGATTCTTGAACTATTAGTAAATATTCAATCTAGTCCCTTAGACTATATAAAAATATTCAATGTCATCCTTCCATTGATTCAAGTTAACAGAATATATTGATATGGCTCCCAATCCGTTAAGTTTGAATGGTAGATGACAAAAAAAAATCACAAGTGGATTATCCAACTAGGATATTCATTTCAAATTAGTATGTAATAATCCACATCATCAAATAACGATGGATATGTTAACTCCCTAATTTCTTTTTCCTTTCCTAAAGTAAATAAATTAAAAGATGTATATATTGACTCATCATTTTTAAAGATTCAACCAATAATAATTAACATCATCAAATAATATTTAATCTATTGTTTGAGTAAATGCAAGGACTACATAAATATGTACAAATAGTTTTGAGATTACATTGAATAAATTAAAAATTCAATGATCATTTTATATATTGAGCCAAAATTTAGGGATTATCCGTGCCATTTTCTCATCGTGAAAAGAGGTTGTATGATGAATGTGTACAGCTCTCGTGGAAATCCGACAGAGGGTTGAATTTACTTAATAAGAAAAAACGATTCCCAACTTTAAAATCTTTCTTTTCCTTGTTTAATAGAGCAACCAAAATTCCACGTTCAGACCACTTTTAGGAGTGTTCATTGCCAAAAGACTTTCGAGTCCACTGAACATTCCGCAAAAATTAATAAAATGTCATTAACCTTAATCATTGGAGTTCTGGTATAAGAAATATAGAAACTTTTCTTTTTTGACTATTATCTTTGTTTGTCTCCCAAAAGTAGAGGCTGCTTCAAATTCATTGACTGAAGTCTGGCCCCCTAACTTCTCGGAAACTTACAAAGAAAAGGAATATTCAAAATTATACATATAGAGAGCATATAAATATTATGATAAAACATAACGATGATATCACGTTAGAATGTTCAATTTGAAAAGTTTAAATTAATAGACAGAGGGAGACAATATATAAAAAGCATATATGTACTTATTCAAATGATAAGGGATGGTTTGATACAAGTTGTAATACAATCCAACATAGCATTTATCTAATCTGTCGTTCAAGATTCATTAGCTCACGACCACATTTTGAAAGAATTCGGAGACTCGCAGTAAGCCTGAAATCTCAAAAGAAGAATCCAGAAGGCGAATTTGCATGTAAATTAGAGAACTGTAATTGGCATAAAATCTACACACCAGAAAATTCTGGCAAGTTAATTGCACTTGTGTCTCTGCAGTGTGTTTATCTCCTATACACTGGCCAAAAATGGCAGTCCGAAAACATTTCTGTACATATAAATTCTTAACCGATCATCTACCACCACCTAGAGAAGTGGAGGAGACGCCATGGATGGACAATGACGCATAGGACGATGTCGATGCATGAGACGTCCCGAATGTATCGGAAGAAACTACTTCCAAGAATCTCAAGCTCCCATCGTCGAATCTTCGAGAGCTGGCAGAGCTCGAATCATTGACAAAAACAGGTACCGGCTCATCCCGGTTCAGATACCGAATCACCTGTCTCATGGTAGGCCTGGCTTGGGCACGGTACTGGGAACAAACGAGGCCTAAATTCAATACCATCTCCATCTCCTCAGCATCGTAGGCCAAACGTAACTTGGGATCCGCAGCGTCGAGAATCCGACCCGTCTCGTAGCATTCTATCACCCAATCCGTCAGAAAGAATTGGCCTGAATCCGTTGGACGCCTGCCGCTGGCCACTTCGAGCAGCAGAATGCCGTAAGCATACACATCCGAGCTCGTCGAGGCCTTCCCTGAGCGGGCCAATTCCGGGGCAATGTACCCTATAGTTCCGACCAAGTTTGTGGTATGTGACATCTTGCCGTGCTCATATAGCCTAGCGAGGCCGAAATCCCCGAGCCGCGCGTTCATTTCTGCGTCGATCAGGACGTTGCTGGACTTCACGTCCCGATGGATCACGACTTGCTCCCACTCCTCGTGGAGGTACAGTAATCCAGCCGCAATGCCCTTGATGATGTGGAACCTCTGTTCCCAATTCAACACGAAGCCGTCCTTTCGCTTGAAAATCAGCGAATCGAGGCTCCCGTAAGGCACGTAGTCGTACACGAGGAGGAGCTCATCATTCTGCTTGCACCAACCTTGGAGATTCACGAGGTTCTTGTGCCGTAAACGGCCTAAGCTCTCGATCTCGGCCACAAACTCCCTCATTCCCTGTATTGAGTTTCGAGATACTTTCTTGACCGCGACTTCATTCCCATTAGTTGGCAAGATGCCGCGGTACACTGCGCCGAAGCCACCGATCCCGATCACCTCGCTCTGTTTGAACCCTTTTGTTGCCTGGTGAAGATCCTTGTACCTGAACCTATGAGGGCAATCTAATTCCCAGTCCTCAAGATTCTCGTGCTGCCTCCTCTTCTTGATCACGGTGTAGAAGAACAGGATGCCTAAAAGACACATAGCTATGCCGCAAAGAGAGGCAATGAGGGCTATTACCTGTGGCTTGTAAGAAGATGAATCTGTCTCGTCCGGAGGCAGAGGAAGCCGAGTCAGATTGAGCTGAGTCGCAGTTCCGTTCAATCGGAAGCTCCATCCTAGAACGTAGTGAAAGCTTCTCTTGGTCCCCGTCGAAGCAGAAAACCCGACATACATACTGTCCCGAAATATTGAAGTGAGGTTATGGGGCACCGACAAGAGAGGTTTTTCGGGTTTCACCTTATCAATCGGAGATATAGTGACGTTCACCAATTGCTTCAGACCGTCATACTCGATCCAGCCTTGAATAGCCTTGCCACTCTCCAGGGTAATCTCTTCTTTGTTGGAACCATCCGTATAATAGGCGGCCGGCTCGCTGGCAGTCGAGTTCATGCCGTTGAAGTTGACCCCAACGTGGTTCCCCTTAGAGTCCAAGGTATCCTTGTACCCATTCACGGTGTCGAACTCCACCACGAGCATGTGGTTCGACGGGTCCTCATCGTCCGAGGAATTGAAGAGGCCAAGGAAGTGCTCGGCCTCGGCACCAGGGAAGGAAGTCTTGGGGGCGACCACAAACGCAAGGCCGTAGCCTCCCTCGCCCTTGGGTGGTGGCTTTATGGCGAACACGAAGTGGGTGCTGAAGGAGAGAGCAACGGAGCTATCGGAAGTGGAGTTCTTGACCAACATTTGAAAAGGTCGAGGATAGAAGGCTTGACCTACTATGTAATCACTTGAAATGTTGGTGAGCTTGAGAGCTCCACTGGGCTTGATGGAGGCTCCATTGAGGATGATATTGGACTCAGTGGAGCCATTGAATCCATTGAAGATGAACTGATCAGACTGAGATTGAGACAGAGCAAGGACAAGAAAGCAAGAGCAATAGAGGCAAAAGGAGAGAGCACCACAATTTGCCATTCCCAAAGCAGAGAGTTTCTTCATAATCTGGGAGAAGAAACAGGAAAATACAAGAGCATCAGGACGAGGTTCTGCAGGTTTTTGTAAGTGACCCCTTTGGAGGATCGAGGGCTACGAAGAGGTCCAAGGTCAACAAATTCTAGCTATGGCAAAGGCAAAGGCGAGGCAAAGAGCGCGTTGAATCTGTTTGTGGAGATTGGTTCGTGTGGTGGCCATCGCCAAAGAGCGAAGTCAATCAATAAAGGAGGAGGACGACCCAAAATTAGGGATTACTTCGCGACTTGCCGTGCTAGGGGAACTGTTTGAATTTTCCTCTACTTCTAGAGATTCATCACAATATATTTTTTTTCTAGAACCCGTGATAATGATTGTGATTGCATCCGAGTATGCCAATCGACGACGACAAAGACCGTGGCAGGCTGTTGCAGGCATCGTGCTCTTGCGAAGAGGACTTTCTCTTAGGGACGGTGTGAACGATAGATTGCGCGCATTTAGAAATTTTCGAAGATGAAGGCATTAATCTTTTGAAACGATTACGATATTGAACTATGTAGGATAAAAAGGCAAGAGAGGTCGTGAATTCAAATATCGGGTGGTTGAGTTTTTCCTTGATATGTTCAAGAACTTAAGTGCAAGCACGTGAGCAACTTTCTCATCCTATTGAGTGGATCTGCTTCGTTATGGACCACAACTTGGTTACGGATATTTCTAGTTGTATGCATATTATATTGCTTGGTTGTCAATTTGTAAAAGAAGAGGCTATTTCTTCCTGTCCCTTTTCTTACTACAGGAGAAAAGGGTAAGCAATTTGGGAAAAATAAAAAACTCGTTGGTGATACGAAAATAGAGAAATGAATTGGGTGAAAATCTGTGTTTTAGGTAATCCGGCGTAGCTATACAGATTTTTTTTTATATATGATTGGCTTGATTTAATATAACGAGTCTAGGCAATACTCACTGATAATTTGAAGACCTGTAAAAAGAAAATCAATTCCAATAAGGTAAAATTAATCTAATATAGGACATTTATATCCTAATGCTAAATTAGCTACTAATTGATTAGTCTATCATGGACATCGATATCTTTCCGGCAAAATGAAGTTTTAGCTTTTCTAAGTTTCACTACTAGTGCGATTCGGTCTCCTAACTCTTCTTTTGTGTAATTTGTGAAATCAAATCATTCCATTAACCATTACCGGTGAAGCTGTTGGTGGTGGCATCGCTAACATGACCCGAAAGGGACATTGTTGTAATGTGACGCATACAAATGCCATAGCACCAGACACAAGGACAAGATAATAAAAGGAAAAAGAGACCATGGAAGAGAAAGGGGGCCGAGAGGCTGCCGCTACCATGCCCCACCTGCAGCGAGCGTCTAGTAATGCCGAGTTAGGATTTGATAGAACTGCCAAAACGAATAAGAGAATCCAATCGCACAAACAATAAAATCCAATAGACCGATACCGTATTTAGTTTCAAAAAGCCACGTAGTTCTTATAACGTAATCAACACAATGAACAGACCAATGATAAAAAACAATCCTGCAAAAATTCATTTTCCATGTAATTATGTTTTCCGCACTCGAAATAAATGAGGGTTTACACAATAAAGTATTTTTCCATTAGGGAAAGAAAGTCTTTACCCTATTGTATGAACACAAATAAGAAGATATCGAGTAGGTATATACATCCTATGTTTAAAGAAGGATGTTCATACCTTATTATAGTACTCTTATCACTAATTACTAAACAACTTGAATGCGACTAAACCTTGATCAGTCATTTAATCAGAGAATTGCCAGTTGGGAAGATGACATATCTTTTGACTAACCTCCAAATAATTGGTGAGGCCCCACATTTATTTTTGTGTGTATATATATATATTGTTATTTTTTTAATTGTTGTTTTTCAAGACGAGCCATTTGACCCCTTGGAATGATTTATGAGTGGAGAGTTGTCAGCGTCGACCGACCAGCAGACTGACTTCGACCGGTGAAGAAGATTATTAGCGCGTCCCTTGACTCCCTTCCCACTTGCGGCTGAAGCAGCCCTAACTATGTAAAATTATGCAATTGCAAAACTTATCCAGAGTCATTTTCTTTGTATCAATGATCTGGGTCGAATTTCGAAATTCCCATTTTGCATCTCCCCAACTTAGAAAACCCACTTGCACTCATTCACACTAAAGAAATGAACACCCAAATCCCTCTCTAATTCTTTTTTTTCCCTGTCCTTCCTCTCTTTTCACACACAACAGTACGGTACTGCAACGATTGAAAAGGAACTCGACTACATAGCTTGATATTGGCAGCGACGACGACACCCTTGCCCTTGTCTACGACTCGCTCCCCTCTCCCCACAATTCTATCTCTATTTGTGGCGATTGCAACTCGGGATGACGAGGTTACGCAAGCTCAGCTTGAGCTCGCGACTCACAGAGGCTGTGTGAGTTCAGCCTTGCTTGTGAGTTGCGCAAAAGCTCTGTAGTAGATCGAGGTCGTCCTACCTCAATTTGACCTTGAGCTGGTGTGACGACCTTAGCTGATCGTAGATTTGAGGTCTGCAACGACCTTTGAAGGAGGAGCGATAGAGTGCGAGGTGGGAAGGGGGAGATGTGGTGATAAGTGTGTCGGGAAAAGTCATAAACTTTTTGTATTGGTACTAATTTAGTCATAAACTTTTTGTATTGGTACTAATTTAGTCATAAACCTTTTAAATTAGTGCCAATTCAGTCCTTCTAGCTAATTTTGCCCTGATTTTGCTGACGTGGACACCGATCAACTTATATGGCACCGCCGGTGCTGACGTGAACAACTTTTAATAATATTTTGCATTTTTTTATTTGTTTAATTTTTGATTTTTTTTCTTTCTTCCTCCCTTTGTCGTTGGCCAGCCACCAGCCACAGGTGATGGCTGGGTGGGTTGCCCCTCGCCTGGGCAAGGGTCACCGTCACCTAGCCAAGCTAGGCGAGGGCCGACCTCGCCAAATTTGGCGAGGGAAGCCCTCACTAAGGCTTGCCCAACCTAGCTAAGGCTCGCCCAAGCTGCCCTAGCCTAGGCAAGGGCGAGCCCTGGCAAGGGCTCAAGCCTTGCACTGGGTTGGGTGATGCTCGCCCTCGCCGGCCATGGGTGAGGTTCAACCTCGCCAGATCTGGCGAGGGCTCAAGCCTCGCTTTGGGCTAGGCACGGCTCACGCTAGCCGAGCATGGGTGAGGCTCGCGCCCGCCATTGACGAGGGCCGCCGGCGAGGAGTGGCGGGGCTCGCCAGAGGCCTCCTAGTCTCTAATTAATCGCCAGACCCAACAACTGGCTGGAGGAAGAAGAAAGGAAAAATAAAATATAAAATACAAAAAATTCAAAAAATATTAAAATATTATTAAAAGTTGTTAACGTCATCGCTGGCGGTGCCATGTAGGCCGGCCGGTCTCCACGTCAGTAATATTTTGCGAAAATTAACCGAAAGGACTGAATTGACATAAAGACAAAAGGTTTTAGACTAATTTGGCACAAAAAATGGTTTAAAACTAAATTGGCACAAATATAAAATATTTATAACTTGTCCAATACTTTGAGCAAGTTTCTCATACGAGGGAGAGAGTGTAGACGTGTGTTGGGTTTTTTGGGTCGAGGGTAGTCTGGATTAATTTGGTAGGCAATTTAAAATTAATCTTAAAAAATGAGGACGATAATTTTTAGGTTTTGAAATTTGAGGAAGGTAGTAAAGTTGAAGATGGTTTTTGAAAATTTTTTTTATAATAAATTTATAAGCCTCGTGATTTTGCTTACAAAAAATGAAAATGATTTAGATAGGATTGAGACCTACCTCACTCTCTATTGGAATACTCGTTTAAGATGACAACAAAGTACTAACTTTCACTGAGCGAACCAGTCAATGAGAGCTCCACCACATCGAGAGTGCCCCCGATAACATTTGTTAAGTAACCTAAATAAAAAATTTCAAGTTTGTTGTTATACATTTTTTTTCTATATCATATGTAGTCAATGACATGGAAATAGAAAAAAATTTAAATTGAATATATTTAATAAGTATCTTATGCACACCAATCAAGGAAGACTATGCAAAAGTTACTCCTCATTAACATGCAAGCTTTATCTAGACCAAAAAAAAAAAAAACATGCAAGCTTTACACACAAGCCGTACTACTTTTCATGGGGACTTCGAAAAGGGATAGGAGTACACTATTAGACATGATGTCTCTTTAAAAATTCGAACCCACATTCCGTAGCTTCGAGTAAAGGGTACTCTTGAAAGTACTAGATTTTTCTATAGCATGACATGACCACGTTAGCACGATGACTTAAACATTTTGCTGGTGAATTCCTTATTCCTATAATTATAGTAGAATCTTTGCGATGCTGTAGGGGTGTGCACTAGATCCAGTTCTATTTAGAAACCAAATTGTATTGAAGTGGATTGACCAGTTTAATGTTGGTTTTAGGGAGAATTAGTCCGGATCCCGATTAGAAAGCCAAAAACCGATTTACTAGGAACCAATTCAAACCGGTTCAACCAGTCCAGTTCTTGATTCTGAAGACTCTTCTAGAAGGATAAAAAATGCTTTTACTCTCATCAAAAATAGAATCTTGAATCTCAAGTGGAATAATTAACAACATAACAACTTGATCAATATATGTTTTGTAGTAAAATTGTGTAATTTTTATATTTTCTACTTGGGATTTGACCTCATGTAAATGGGCCCAAATAGTTAATGTTTTTCTAGTCATGTAATTTTAAAACTGTCTCAAATAAGAATTTTTTTTGCTAAAAGATTAATAAAAACGATCACAAGTAGTGCTATTAATAGTATCTGCCAGCTTAAAATAGACATGGATTTTCACGAAAATCATTTTGTCAAATTTTAAGGTTTAAAAGTTGTTTAGGATTTGCTTTAGAAAAATTATTAGCATAGAGTTAAAAAAAAAACTTCCTGCTAGACCAATTATAAAATAATTATTAGAATTGCACAAACTAAGATGGAGGGTGATATATGTTAAGTTCGTTTAGATGGTTTGTAACTAGATGAATATGATTTATTTGAAGATTGGGCCTTTACCTTAACTTGGGCCTCTCAAAACACCACAAGATGGTAGGGTCCATACAAAGGGGCCGAAGAGTTTATCGGGGTCAAAAATAGGATTATGCATTTTGTACTTTCGAACCGACCGTGTGATGCAAAACTGCGACAGATTCATTTGTGCAACAGAAGTTGTTTTACAAAAAAAAAAAATTTATAAAATATGTTCTTAAAAATGATCATTTATATTCGATTCCAAAAACAGATGAATGAAAATTATTTGGGATAAGAACAACATAAGTATCATAACTTTTTGTCTGCTCTCACTTGAACACTATAACTTTTTTTTTTGCTCACTTAAGTATAAAAATTTAAAAAATTGATCACTTAAGTGCCATCGATAATTTGCCTTGCCGAAAAATCTAACGTGGATGCCAGCCGTTCTACATGGCCTTGGTGCCAATGTGGACAATTTTTGATAATTTTTTTTGCTCACTTAAGGGCCATAAATATGAAAAATCAATTACTTAAGTGCCACAAATTTGGAAAAATCAAACTCTTAAGTCCCATTGACAATTTGCCTTGCTGGAAAATCCATTGTTGGCCTCGCACAGATTTGGCAAGGGCCTTCACGCCCTCACCATTGGTTGGCAAGGCCGCCACGGCTCTAGGCGAGGTCATCACAGCCTCACCGCAAAGGCCCTCACTTGCAGACAGCGGTGGCCTCACCTAGGGCCTTCGTAGCTCCGCTAGCCAAGGGTGAGGCCTTTGCGGCCAATGCACAGAAAAAAAAAAAAAGAATTCAAAAAATAATTACAAATAAATTACAAAATTACAAAAAAAAATCCATGTAGGATGATTTGCTAGTAGTGGTGTTCAAATTAACGATTTTACTTCAATGTGGCATTTAAGTGAGCAAAAAAAAGTTATAACACTTAAATGAGCATTGTACGAAAGTTAAGAGACTCTTACTATTCTCATCCCAAATTATTTCAAGGTCTACGAAGATGTTTAAATATAAATTATTGTTGATGATAAAAATATTTTTCATTAGCTAATTATTTCAAGGAATATAAGTGATCATTTTAGGGAAAACATTTGTTCAAATCATTCGCTTTTCGAGAAACAAACAAAAACCTAAGGATAACATCAAGAAAGCCCAGAGTTTGAGACCTTTAGAATATCTACTTGGAGCCACGTTCATTCAAAACTTTAAATTGATAGGTTGACCGCTCTAAATCGTATTAATTTTTTGATGTGAGGCTTTGTCTAACATCCCGCGAATGTATATATTATGTATATATTTGTTATAAATGAATATGGTGTATGGGTTAAGAACAGTGTCCACCAAGAAACACAAAGTAGTGTAGGCAGAAGCATGCAAATTCCCCATTTCATGGCCTACCTAAGAAGAAAGAAGCCAAAAGAGGCCTCAACCCTCAAAATTATGGAAAAAGGTCTTTGTCATGGTTTCTCTTACATGGCAGGATGATCATACCGAAAAGATCAAAAAAGCCCAGTCAACTTTCAACTTTCTCAATTAATTACCGCACTTTGCTCTAAAAATTCCATATTTATCTTCCAACATAATTCATCATTTTTATATTGGAGTAGACATTTGGACCATCTACACCAAGATTCTTGTGCATGGCTTACAAACGAAGCAAGAAGTCAAAAGAGTCCTCAAGCCATTAGTAACTTGTGGTGATGAAGCGTTGACTGTTTTCTTCGATTGCGTTCTTGGAAAATCTTCTATCAACTGAGGACAACTGAGGTATACATGTACCATAGTTCCAAAATTGTAGTTCCAAAATTTATATTATAATCACTACCTTACATTAATCCTATGAATTGAAATCTTGTCCAAACACCAAAGACAATAATTGAATTGGGTAATACCATTTTTCTTTAATCATATGAATTTCTGATGTGATTCATATTTTTCGTATTGCGTATTGCGTATGAATAAAATTTATCATTTGGACTTGGGAATTCGTTAGCTTCTTGACTGCTTGACCTCAACTGAACCTGTCACGTATACAAGAAGAACATTTACCTTCTAATCCCAAAAATTTGAATACAAAATCTCCAATAATTAGTCCATGAAAAACTACCAAAAAATCAACCAAAATCATTTGACCGAACATATTTGATATTCTTTTCTCTATACTATGTTTTTTCGCAAATGAGACATTCTAAGAAGAACTTCGCTTTTGGTTAACCCTAAATGCCAGGGACAATGAAAGGGCAACCTTGCGGTCAAAGACGACGGCAGAATTCCATTATCTTGAGCCCCAAAACTAGTTCTTTTCCGTTCTGATAAAATTTCATTAAGTGTTGGCGAGTATAAAAAAAATATTGATAGATAAAATGATGTATAACTTATTTTTCCAAGCAAGACGCGAGTTTGACCCAAAAAAATGTAAGTTGCGAGTAACTTATTAAGATTTTTATGAAATTACCAAGTTTTTTTTTAATAATGTGCAAATTATAATTGTTTCCATCAACTTATGAATATTTACTAAGTTTTACATAAATATACCAACCTAATTATTCAAAAAGTCCTAAACCTATTATACGGCAATCTATTCGATTCTAAACCTTTCAATTTGATCTATATAATCTTAAATCTTTTGATAATTTATCAAGTTAATACTTCTAGCCAATTTTGATAAGAAATAGATAACGTGGACGCTGACCGCTCTAAGTGGCATGATCGGCGCTAACATAGAAATTTTTTTCATTTTTAAAAAAAATTCGGAATTTTTATAATTCTTTTTATTATCTTCTTTTTTATGTTTTCTTTGTTCTTTATTTGCTTTTTTTTTAATTGTTCTTCTTTCTCGATGGGCTGGTAGGGCCTCGTCAATGGCTGGCGGCCCTCGCCCAGTGGCGAAGGCCGTCATAGTGCTCACCTAGTGGCCAATGAGAGCATTGTTGAGGCCCTAGCGAGCCTTGCGAGTCGTTTGGGGAAAAGGAACGGTAAAAATAAATTGAATAGAAAAAAAATAAAAAATTTACAAAAATTATCCACGCCAGTGCTAATCGTACCATGTAAGACATCTAGCTTCCACATCATCAATTTCTAGCCAATTTTAGCTGAAATGATTAAATTGGCAAATTATCAAAAGGTTTAAGATTAAATTTGCCAAATTATAAGGTTTATAACTACATTGGTCGTTGTACAGTAGGTTTTTGATTTTTTAGACAAATGTCCCAACTCTTATATGTATACCATACTTGTGGTCAAAATTAAATGCCTACAACTAACTCAAATAAGAGTTAGTAACGCAAAACAAGTTGGTAATTTAATCGGAGAAAAGTTGGTAACCACTCCAATTAAGGTTGAACAATTATAAAACAAGTTAGTAAATTAATGGAGTATTAAGCAAGTGATCAAATAAAAGTTGGTAACTCAATAGTGAAGATGGTAATTTTATGATAAACCAAATAATTGTTGGTAAGCAACTCGAATGTAAGTTTTTAAATCAAAACTAGCTGGTAATTTATCCAGAGAAATGACGGTAAGTCACACAAGCAAAGGTTGGTAAATTCATACATGAGTTTATGACCTTAATGCGTTTTGTAAGAAAATAAATAAAAGTCGGTAAAAGATAACAAAGGTTGATAAATTAAAAGAAAATCAAATAAAAGTTAGTAATTAGTTCAAATGAAAATCGGTAATCCAGAGCTTATTGACAATTTAATCAGAAAAAAAAAAAAAAAAACGTTGGCATGTAACTAAACAAAGATTAATTTTTTTACACGAGAGTTGGTGAGTATAATGGTTAAAGATATGAAAATACCGATAGTTTGCCAACTGTCGGACAAAGTTGGTAACTTCACGAAAATATGAGTAAGTTATCACAACAAACTTTTCGGGGAATCAAGTCACCGGTAATACTTCTAATCAACGGTGTTTCAAGACCTACAAACTCTTTTAGAAGTCTACAAGCACGGCAAACGAAAACTCATCTTTTTTTAAAACCAAACGGTAGAAGCGTCCTCGACCGAATTGCGACTTCGCGTTTCGGACCCGAACGGTGTCCTGTGTGCTTGGCGGTATTGGTGTCACGGTACCGAACCCGGCTAGACTAATCAAAGGCGCGATTGGTTTCGAATTTTTTTTAAAAAAGTTTCACCTAGAGTCTATTGATTGTTGAATTACCCCACGCATAACTTACTTCGACAACACGGACCGTGAATATTCCCGAACGGTGTTGACCGTAGCTGTCTTTCCCCTCATTTTCTCACTCATTTTCAGGACAAAGGGCTGTTTCATAGGACTCGTATTGCTTCCGGGTCTTCAATGCTAGCGACACTGAAAACAAAAGACTAGCTATAATATTAATATGGAACCAATTTGATCGTTCGTGAAAACTAAATCGTCCGCAGCCACGCAACCTCGCGGAATCTGCCGAGCGAAGCAGGGAGATTTGAACGAGGAATTTTGTTGGAACCAAACTCCTGATGGAGAAATGCATAAAAAAGACTTGAGGATGATTTGATCGGTTTCATTTTTATATGATGTCCTTTTCTCTGCATTTGTTTAACCATAGATCTTAATATAAATAGTCCCTCATCCTTATCAACTAATCAAACCACATCCAGATATCCATCTCTTCACCTGAAACAAGGTAAAAGACCTTCCTGAAAGATGATGATGCAATCGGAGTTTCCTCCAGTTTCATGGCCATTTCATGATCTCGCCAATTCAACGATCATCCCACCTGGAAACTATAACTCGAATCTTGATTTCCATGTCGGTGATTATGGTATGATCCCTTCTCCGATGAGCTATATGACTGGCGATTCGATCGTCCAATACGGCGCGAGTACTGCTTTCGATGCATCGTTGGGAGTCGGGTGTGAACTCGAGGATTTCACCATGGATTTTGAAGGATTGGAGGCCTTCTTGAACGGTGATGAACCTGAGAACACGTGTGATTACTCGGAGATGAGCGACGGGAGTTTCGTTTCGCAACAAACGACAACTGAGGTATGGAGCCCAAGCTCTATGTCGAAGTCGGAAGTGTCAAATTCTGCAGGCGTGTCTGTGGCGGGGTGCTTGCCCTGGACCTTGCCCGCCGAAGAAATGGAGATTGACAACTTGCTCGGCCTCCATCACTTGCTCAAGGCCTATGGCCAGGCTGGGGATGATGAGCATAAGGAGCTCATGGAGGTCATCTCGAGGCGCATCGCCGAGAAATCGAGCCCTTTGGGTGAGGTGCTGGAGCGGCTCGCCTTCTATCTGTGCCAAACTCCAGAGGACCGGAGCGGTTACTTGAGACGCGAGTCGTGCAAGAACTTAGAGGCAGCTTTCCTCGCATTTTACCAGGCGTTTCCCTACGGGAGGGTCGCTCACTTCGTGGCAAACTCAGCCCTACTCGAGGCGATGCCCGATGAGGCAGAGACAATCCATGTCGTTGATTTCGATATGGGAGAAGGTATTCAATGGCCACCGGTAATCGAGGCCGTTGCGCGGAGGAACAAAACGTTGAAGCTCACATCATTGACTTGCGAAGAAGAGTGCGGTCATGATGCTCAATTGAACTGGAATTTCGACGATACGAAGAGGCGACTCCACGATCACGCTCGATCATTCGGCGTGAAATTGGAGGTTGATAGCATGAACATTGCAAATCTAGTGAATGAGCTGAGGAAGAGGAATGAAGGAGACGCTAACAAAGAGTGGATGGTCTTCAATTGTATGGTCGGATTACCTCACATGGGAAGGACTGCTGCAACTAGAAGAGTGAATGATTTCTTTAGAGTGGCCAAGGAATTTTTGGCCGATCGTGCTGATCGGTTCGGTCGTCCCGCAGGGATCATGACTTTCGGCGATGGAAATGGATTCGAGAAGCTCAAGAACTGCTCGACCTTTGGGGATTTTTTCGACCATAGCTTGGGGCGATATCATTCAATCTTAGAGTCAATGCAGTCCAATTTTCCTCCTCAGCTTTCAGAGTCGCGAATCGCCATGGAGACTCTCTTCGTCGCGCCATTCATCTCATCTCTTTCGTGGCTCCACAAATGGGGCGAGACAAGAAACGGGAGAAACACGCCGGTCACGCAAGGCCTAGACCGGTTGCGAGTAAGCAGAGAGACTGTTGTGGAAGCCCAGGAAATGCTGAAAGGGAAGACATCTTATGAGGTGAAGCTTGGAGAACAAGAGAATGAGATGGTCCTGGGATGGAAAGGACAAGAATTGGTCAGATTTTCTGCCTGGGAATATAGACCCAAAAGATGGTAGACAAATTTTCTTTCTAAAAACATGTTCATAGAAGCAAATTGCAGCAATATGTTGATAGACAAAAGAAAATTAAATTAATTCGGTAGTTACGGAATTCGTTGTAAAGATCGCCCGGCCGGATAATTGAATGGTTTCGACATTTTTTTAAACCAGTACTTTGTCTGTCTTTGAATTGTAATCTGAATGATTAATTAGTCTGAGCATGTACTGGAGATTAAAGTAGACAAATAACTGGTATGAGAATGAGCAAAGAAGATGCTGAAGAGACGTGTTCATCTGAAACGAGATGACCAATTCCAAGAACAAGCCAGTAAGTATCAACCAAGTACAGTCTCCATCTCAAAACAATACGTGCTTGCGAAATACATTTCCACGAATACTTTACATCATTTCCTTGTTCATGCTATAAATCGTCACATCATGTTATCTGTGTCGATATAAATACATTATTACAGTTCTGACAAAAGTAGTCTCTAATATTTAATATCAACTTCAAAGAAGAGAGAGAGTTTTATTTTTCTGCTTTTTTGCTTAGGTGGCAGGACATGAGCGGTCGATGTAAATTTATTTTTTTATATTTGGACAAGTAGTAAATAGCTTTTGTATTATAAGATGATTTTGACTATTCAAGCTCTAGAGGTGGATTTAAAAGAACAGCAAAAAAAGAAACAAAATTCACTCACCCAGCTGACTTTAGCAGCATCATATGCTATAAGATGCAAATCAATTGTATCTACATCACCATTCTATCGCACGAGAAATGAGTTACAATCACTCCATAGAGAGATAAATAAACATTAATAACATCTTTTTATAATTCCTTTTTTTCTGGATTGTGGTAATTTAATACCATCTTTGTCATTGGAGCCCAGAAGTGACGTTTCGTGCTGCGCTTGCATAGCAAACCCGACTGGACCTAATCTCCTCCCCGGAGGAATCGATGGTTGCCGGAAGCGACCTGCACGCCGCCGGTACGCGATTGCCTTTGTAGGCTTTGCATACGTAGCTCACGAAATTTGGGAAATCCTGAGACAGAGAGAGAGAAAAATATTCAGAAAGTGACCATGGCGACGATAACAAATGGCGACAGCATTACAATTTAACTCATCAGTCATTGCATTGATCGTGCGTCTTGCGTGCACATGTTTGCATGCGTCACCAGACAGAGATGTGTTAACTAACCTCCTGGAGCGGTTGATTGTTAACGAGCACCCACGGGACAAATCTATGTGGCGGATTGAGGCGAGCAGTTTCGTCGGCGTTCCTCCGCTCAAGCTGCATTGGACAGAAAAGTTTTTCGAAATCTTCTTTCTTTCAATTTCAGATTGCAATGTCAAAGATGTAGGAGGAACAAAAAAAAAACGTAATAATTGTTGCATGAATTATATAATTAGAACAAGCAAAATCACCTTAATTCCATCGCCTCTATTGTAACAATCGACCGGAGCATTGCTGAGGCCCGCCACGCCCAAGCAGTTGGACCACTCGTTGTGCCTGCCCTGCAGGGTCAATTGCTCCACGCAATTGATGAATCTGAAATGCCGGTTCTACAAAGAGTGTGAAAGTCAATTTGTCATATGATGTGTGCGCCATACTATTCTTAAGATTTCAACACAATCATATCGCAATGAAGATTTCGATTCTATTCGATTCGAAATCTAAGTCACATCCATAAACTTGGCATGCAAATCGACGGGCCACTGAATCAGGCAGCAACATTGATTCGCCACCGAATCCATCAATTCTATTGAGCCAGGACATACTAAATCTTACTCATTAAATAAAGCAATTCCTAACCTTTTTAATGATGTGTATGATCTAACTATAGTTTCGTAATATCTAGCATGAAATACTATATGTAATATAGTCCAATGAGGGATAAATAGACATGTAAACTTTTCATTTTTGTGTCTTAACATGATAATTATTTTTTTTAACATATATATTGGGTATCAGTATCTTAAGCATAACATGTATTTCAACTCAACTATCCATTGGTCGAGAAACTATTATAAATCATGCAATACAATTCTTTTTCTTTTTTTCACTTCTCTACTTCCAAATCTTACTGCTTGACAATTTGGAGACTACAATTCTAGTTTCATATCTCAATTTGATAGAATTATCTAAGAAGCTGATATTACTTTTATGAGCATGGTTGGTTATATTCTATTTATATCTACATATTAATTAATAAATAATGGTGCATATGCCAGTGTATTAATGAAGTCTTGTATCTCAGAACATATGCATAATTAAGTCTTGCTTTGGAGGGAAAAAAGGGTTTTTACCACGTCCGGATAGATGGTGATGGCACAAGCTTCAATAGCATTTAGTTGGCATTCATCTGGTCCATGCTGCAAAATTTGCGCAAACTTCAGATGGAGAAAAAAACATGAAGCGAAAAAATTACATAAGAAAAAGAAAATGATATTATGGTCATTTTATTTTAACATGCTAGATTCAAAATTGAAGTGTCATATAGCCCATTTTATGCATTTTAAACCATATATTTTATCATACCATAATAAAATTTTTAGATTGCTCTTGTAAGAATTAATGAAGAATTTCATGAATATCACTCATTCAATAAAGTGAAGTATAATGTACCAAAAAGAAATGAGTCAAAAACAAGTTTGATTAACAAGACTGACGTGGAAAGGCACAACATTTAAAGAAATTTATATGTGCATGGTCCATTCTATATCATATATAAAGCCAACATTCGAATCTAGTGTCCATCTTTTAGGTGACCAAAATAGCCACGTTCTTAATAAACACATTCCACAATTTGCCTTTACGGTGAATGTTCGAGCGAATTGAGAGAGTATTTATGGTGGGATAAAAATGTCATTTTGTTCGTCTCCACTACATTTTCATGGCAAAATATTTTTACGAGGCAACTTTAATTTTAATTTTTTTTTCTCTAGCACAAGTGTGGCATTTGGTGCACTCCTTCTAGTGTGCATTAAATTAAATGTGCAGCATTAAAAATGAGTAGTTCACGCGTGAGTATCGCGTGTTATAGTCTGACAATTTAAATTCCTATAATTACTAATTTTCACTAAACAATTTCTCTTTTTTTTCAGTACCACCCAAGATTGGAAGGAATCCTCCATGTGCATTGTGCCACCAGAGCGTGGGGGCAGGACCTGTCGCACCATTTATTGCCCTCGTCCCACCATACCAACTTTACTCAAATTTTTTTTATGCAAGGTCACCAAAAAAAGAGAAAAAAATGTATTAGAATAAAGTTGACTTTATGCAAAATTTGCGACAGACCCAAGTTCATATTGTGAAATGAAATGTGAAATTTATGGAGCCACCGTCCGTTGTTGCTAAGTTTTGAAGTATTCAAGTCCTCAAAGGTACAAATTATTCAAAAAAAGTATTTAAATGAAAAAAATTCGCAACACCAGCCTTGATTTTTCGGCCCGCCATTGCTTGTAACTCAATGTCAAATGTTTGAAACTGAATCTATTAACTTGTAACAAGTTGCTGGATAGCCACCTCAAGTGTTAAGCAAACCAATATAAAGAGCATATTGTGCCGAGTAATTTGAGCATATAAAATGAAAACAGGCCCATTTTCGAGTTCTACAAACACCCGATTATTTACTAAAAGATAAATATTAGTATTCATTGTGTGTTTGAGTATACTTTCAAATCCGCGTTAGTCAATATATTAAGAAAAATTAGCCACTTAAACCAAACTGCATCTTAATTTTTTTTTTGTGTCATCAACTGATCATATTGTTTAATACGTAATTAATGGATGGATAGCATCTAGTAATTACACGTATATGCAGCTTTTTAAAGAAAAATCAAAGAATATTACTAACAAGAAAACAACAGAAGAGAGAAAATGTCGAAGGCTGGCGGGAGTGGATGAAGCAAAAGAGGGAGTGGAAGTAGCGGTAACCTGGCAAGACAGGGAGCCGTCGGGGAGGATCCAGCCGTTGCCCCAAGGGACGAGCTTGAGGTCGACGATGGAGATGAGCCCCGCGTCGAACGCCTTCGACAGCGTGTTGACGATGAAGTTGGCGCAGTAGGGGCAGAGGGCCTCGTAGTAGAGGCTGAGCGCCACCCTCTGATCCGACTGCGACGGAGACACGAGCAGCAGCAGCACGAGCACGAGGCTCGTCGGGGCGAGGCGAGAGCGGCCAGAGAAACTGCCATCACCCATCTCTCTCTCTCTCTCTCTCTCTCTCTCTGGTGTGCTCTTCTTCAAGTTCGAGTGCATTGATGAAGCATTAATTATAAGGGTCGAATCTGTCGGTTTTTCTGGGTTTTTTACTCGTCTCTTTTTTCTTTTCCGGTTCAAAGATTCTTCTGATCTTTTCAAGATAAAAAAGGGTTTGATGGGGTTGCGATCCGAGTCACCCACCACTTCGGGATTCCTTTTAAAGGGTCAATGAAGCGCCGGCTGCCCGTTTAGGCGAGCCCGTCGGCGGACTAATCAAGATTTTCTGAAATCGAGAATGGATTAGAGAATCGAACGTGTGATCCTCGATTTATAAGCTAAGTCTAAAAACGCTCGACTAGTAGTAGCCAGTCACCTTGCTGGTGAAGCCTGACTGAACTTAAGAGGAGGAGCAGGAAAAAGAGGTCTCTTTGAAAAGAAACTATCGCCCTCAAGTCAAATCACAAATCCATGTGTCAGTGCGATCTACTTTATAATCCTTTACTCTGGAACTGGATTCGCTCCAGCACCTTGGATCCATTTTCTCATCTAGTCAGAAATCAACACATCAGTTTGTTTATTAGGTGACTCTGCAAGATCATGTTCAAGAGTTAATCTCATAGTGCACGACTCTTATCAAGCCACTTCATACACGAGTTTTAGTAAGAGTTCTTCATATCAACGACGCTCCTTCTCAACTATAGTATTTTCTGAAATTCATATAATAACAGATTATCATTGTCAAATTTGGTATAACCATGTGTGAAATCGTATCTCGACGAATATTTGCCACATACCTTGATGAGTTTTCTCATATTTTGAAGGATCACTACACTCGATCTACTTAATTATAACTATCGAAATACTCAGCTACTTACATTAAAAAAAAAAAACACATGAAACTTTACTATAAAGTTAACCAAACTACAAGTTACATATCACATTATTGAGTTAATTATATAGTGAAATGATTGGACAATCTTACTTTCCAAGTTATTGGTCTATTTTTTAGATATGGTTGGAGACATATCATGAGCATAAACTTGGCTCCAGTGAGTATATAATGAGGACAACAGAAAACACGAACAATCTTTTCAATCACGGTCATCTTCTATAGTCAAGATCGATTAAGAAATTATGATGTTACTCTTTGGAGACTTTTCTTTGCTTACATCCCATTTTAGGCCTCAGTTTGGCTAGACACAGAGTTGGGTTCCTTTAGGAATAGGATTTTTGAAGATAAATTTGAGAACGGTTTAAGATTCCATGTAGAATAGAATTTCTTAAAAAATGTGTAATCGGATTACCTAACTATAGCTAGGATTGAGATTCCATTCCATATTTTCTAACCACAAAACTATCAAAAACCCAATTGCACCACCAGCTGCCGCCATTGCCCTTGGCACCACCATCAGTCTCCGGCCTTCAGCCTTTGCCACTAGAATCTATAGACTCCGCTGTCAGTAATTGGCTGTCGAACTTGTTGCCAACAGTCAAACTCCATCATGGGTTGTCTGTTAACGGTCATTGGTCGTTAGTCACCGAACTTCTCTATCGACCACCAATTGTTGTTTAACGTTGCCGATAAGAGGCACATTTCTCATGGAAGATCAAAATATTTTGCAATCCAAACAATTGAAAAGAACAATCTAATTTGTGGAATGAGGATTTCTTGTTGCGAAACCAAAGGTGGCATTATTGTCCAAATCCCGAAATACTGATACAAAGCCCCAAAGGTAAGAAAAAGCAGGAGAAAATGGTGGACCTAAACTTGAGCTGCCAGATAAGGTTGGGCAATGTGCAAGAGGATCTGTAATGGGCCCAATCTTTATCGGAAATGCAAAACCCATCTTGGGGAGGTACTACTGAAGATGATGAAAAGCAGACAAAAGTAAAAGTTCAGTCAGCATTTCCACAGCTTTAGTTCTTTTGCCACATATTCTTTGATCATTTGGCGATTATCCGATTCATGGTACAGTACATGTAGCAGCATCTATTGCGAGAAGCTTTACCGCATCCAAATTATCACGAAGAGCGTGCCTCAAGTAACGGAGATGGTTGTCACCTCATCCATCTTCCTCCTTCTCATCCAAACCGTCAACCGCCTCTGCCGACGGTACAAATTCTCTGCGCACGCTCCCCCACTTATGCTCCATCGTGACCGTAGATATCGCAGAAATCATACGCCTCGCCCACCTTTAGCTTCTTCACCGACGCTGGCTCCACCTTCGTTGCGCCTTGCATCTCTCTTTCTGCGGACTCGTGAACAACAACGAGATTTGGCACATTTCCTTTGTGGAGGAGATTCTGCAATGTCCTAGAAACCGACTTTTGGTCATTGCGACGGGTGATTGCCTCTTTGGTCTTCCATGGGAGGGAATGTCTATCAATTGAGCTGCAACGTTGGCATGGTTACGGTTGTGATCGCTGGTGGTAGTTGTTCGATGGTTGTTGTTGACGACGGTTGTTGTGAGTAGTGGTGCAAGCAGAAGCAAGCGAGAGAGACGACCTTTGGAGATAGATACCCTTATCCCAAAAAGTGGGCTAAAGGATCAACCGCCACGAGCAACTCTTGTGAACCAGCCGCGAGCAATGAGTTCAAGAGAAAAGTGTCAAGATTAAAATTTTTGACCAAAGCTTTGATATCATGGAAAAATATCCAACTCAAAAGTTAAGCTATTATTTGGTATGAAACTAAATGTATGATCTAAAAGTTAAGCCAACAGGTGAAATGAACAACATGAATATAAGATAAATTATGACCACGTATTCAATCAACATGGTATTGTACTGAACAAAACGAATCCAACCTATCTTACTTGAACAACTGATAAGATTGGAGGCATGTTTAAATGTTTTCTTGAGCTAAACTTATAAATTTCTCACGTCTTTTTCTCTATTCACTGTTCACTAGCAATAAGTACACCAAACATAAGTCGTTCGGTATAAACGCGTATTAGTTTGGCCTTACCTTGTTGAAGTCTCCGATGTGTCCCCTTTCCGATCCCTTTCATTGTACTCTGCTTCCTTTCCCATGAGACGACATATCGATACCTTCATATGACATATAAATTTAAGATCGGTCAAGTTTTACTTGTTCATCTCATTTCAAGTGTCATGAGATGATATAGAAATACTAATGGATCGCTATCGATCATCTAATCCGGCCTGTGGACTAAAGACTTATTTTTCCATGTTTTGTCTACTAGGGCTATGCATCTTGTTCAGTTCTACCATGGAACTAGATCGGTCCACCCATAAAAACATGTCTTGTTTCCGGTTCCAGTAGAAATAGGTCTGGTTTCTGGTTCCAAGTTTTTGGAACTAATACTATGCAGGTTGGTTCCAAGTTATGGGTGTTGAATCTATCCACTCATTCAAGAACTAGTTCGGACTTGGTTTTTGAAATCGGAGAAGACGACTTATTATTCTTAAATGAGCTTAACTTCCCTATTACTTTGTATTTCTTAGGGGTGTGCAACCGGACTTGGTTTACCTAAGAACTGGATTGAACCGGACCACCTGAAATACAAGTTCAAGAACCGATTTCTATTTGAATCGATCTGGGAACTAGTTCCAAAAATTTAATTGGTCTAGTTCCCGATTCCAAGTGAAGACCTACTCAATAACCATATCGGTTTTGGAACTAGTTTTTAGCTTTTCTTAAAAAAAACCCTAGATCATATTATTACCATATTTTGGATTGTTGCTTTTGGTAGATAGTAATTTTTATTGCTCGTCTTAAAGATTGTTGCTTGTGGCGGATAGTGATTTTTATTATTCATTTTTTATGTTAAATCGTTTCATTGGTACTTATATAATTTTGCTTTGAAAAAATGAAACTAGAAAAAGGAACAAAAGAAAATCAGGTTATTAGGTAGACCCTGGAACAGGATAGAAAAAACATGATAGGTTCCAAAACATGTTTCAAAACAAACAGGGTAAGTTTCAGGTTCCAAAACTTGAGAACCGGTTATAATAAGGTAGGTTATAGGTTCTAGATTGGGAACCTACCTACCCCGGAACCGATCACCCCTAATATTTCTATTTGTTTTGTTTTGATGTTTTACTTTAAGCCATTTTGTTATTCATATTGTTTTGTTAAAATGAAGTAAAAGAAACCGGTTCAAGGTTGGTTCTAAGACAAGCAGGGTAGGGTTTAGGTTTGAAAAATTGGGAACCGTTTCTAACTAGGTAGGTTTTAAATTTCACATATGGAATCTACCCACTTTGAAACCGATCACTCCTACTGTAGACGAATTACAAATCTAGCTTAGTATAAATTAATACTAACTAGGTAGGTTTTAAATTTCACACATATGGAATCCACCCACTTTGAAACCGATCACTCCTACTGTATACGAATTACAAATCTAGCTTAGTATAAATTAATACTGGGGTTCTATTCAAACTAGATATCATCTCTAATCTTCTTTAAAAAAAAATAGAAGTTTCTTCTTCTTCTGTTATTGTAAAAAACGCCCAGATTATTTACCATATTTGAGATGATACCGTAAACCACCGAAAATGACGACTTCGTTCGAGGTCAAACAAACATTTCCTTCTCTTGTAACCCGAAAAGACCGGCGTACGACTTCGCGCCGTAGGTTATTTGATGCTTGCGTAGACGTAGGAGAGCCAACGACTGAGGTACACTTAATCAAATCGATAATAAACGCTGAAATTGGTGGCTTCGCTCATGGTCAAACAAATGTTTGTTGCCCGAAAAGACTGAGATGGAGATAAACTGCCTCATTAAGAAAAGAGAGAGAGAGAGAGAGAGAGAGAGAGAGAGAGAGAGAGATGGCGAGAAAACACTTTGCTCAGGAGCATGGTTTGCTGCGTTCTCATGATTCTGCTCCTCCATCTTCATTTGGCCTCAGCTGGAACGTCCATCAATCCTCAAGGTTGCGGATATAGTAGTAAAAAACTGTACAGATCTCTCACAGAGATTTAATCTTAACATATGAAATTTCAGTCTCCTCTAGTTTCTCAAATAAAGTTATGTTGCGTGTTCTTTCGCCCTTTAATAATGACCATAAGAAATTTCGGTCTCCTCTAGTTTCTCAAATAAATTTTAGTCTTCTCTATTTAATATGTGATTAGAGTAAGAAGATAAAAGTCTTTCGCCTAAGCAAGGTCAAATTGTCCGAAAAGAAAAGGTAAGTTGACTTGTCCGCAGGTATTTCATTTATCATCCATTCCATGAGATCATATCATATTACTAGATTTTGATCCTAGAAAATAAGCACTGGTTTCACTTTCATTCCTTCATATATCTTGATTGATTTTATCCATCACATTATTCGTAACGACTGTCTATATCACGTTTCAAATTTTCTAGATTCTACATGTACATTGCTCCAAAAAAACTGTTCTTGAGATTATGTGTTTCATTCCATCGGCGGACACAAATAAAGCATATTGTACTCCTTTTGCTTTGAGGATATATGATCTTTTCAAAGGATCATCTCATGTATGATCATTCTAAATTTGATTGTTCCTTATCCGTAAGTAGAATAGATATAATCTCTTTAAAACTTAAGCATGTAGGGTGAATAGGACATTGATCCGCTTGCATCAAACCAAACTCTGTGTCCCAACAAACCAAGCTTTGAGGTGGTGCGAACTCCACCACCTCGAGCTTCACTGAGAGAGATGTGAACCTCACCTACAGTCATCATGGTTGGTGGCTACAGCGGGCACTAAGGTGGAAATCTCCGAGTCGGTGGTGGTTGAATGTACAACAACGACGAAAGGCTGGGGCAAAAGGGAAAAGGGAAGAGAGGTGGTGCGATGGTGATTGGCACATTGCTAGGCTGAAGACGGAGGAGAGAGAAGGGATTGATCGCCAGGCTTTAGCTTGGATTTGATTGAGTGTGGCAAAAACTAAAATAAAGTGCACGTCTGTTATAATTTGATGTATGAGATAGATGAAGAGATCAGAATAGGAACAGCGGATCCTGATAATTCTGCTTGGTTTGTTTAAAGGAAAAATATAGTTCTACTTGTTAAAATTCATCTTCAAATCAACTACGATTAATATGTCGAGCATGGTTTTAAATAGCAGCCATTGTATAGCGGTACAGCTACCAGCCAGAATCACTGGGAGAATGAAAGCCTCACAGCTAGCGGCCGATATAGGTGCTATCACGGCAATGGCATCCAATGCAGGTGCTATTGCGGGGGTAGTGCATCCTATTAATTCAAACAGAAAAGATAAACAAACAGCGGGATGGAGAAGGGAGTGACGGAGAAAGTGACATCAGCCTCTTTCCCCAGAAACTGTCGAGCCTTGCGTCCATATAATCTTAACGCTGCAAGCCATCATCAGCCATCTCATTTGAAGTTTGAACTCAAGAAAATTAGCATTGGTGCCGAGACTTTATAGGATTCACTTCTTAAGCACGACTCTTTCCTAAAAGTCAACCAACCACTTCTACCCATTTATTAATGCCCGCAAATTTGAACAAGGCACGTTTGACTTTTGAAAAGAACATTATCACCATATGCATAACTATGGATCATCCCATATAAAACCCTTCACGCCTCAAGAGGAGGAGATCGGTAAAAGTCGAAAGAGAATGAAGAAAATGGCTCACAAGCCTCCTCCTCCTCTCTCCTCCCGTTACATCTGTATCTGCTGGTTTTTATCGATTGCAATCCTTCACTTGGTTGCGAGAAGATTACATCCTTGGTGTCGCGGTGAGTCTGCTTCCTCGTTCTTCTACTTAAGCTTACATTCGGGAATGTGTAAAATCATCATTAAAAGGAAAATCCGAATGTCAGATAGAGGTTGACTGTGATTTTCCAAACAGATGGAAACAAACTGCACCTTACTTATTACCATACCAAAAAAAAAAAAAAAACTGCACCTTCCTTATCTGTTGTCATTAAAACATCGACTGTGATTGTATGCTGAGAATAATGCAACGCGGTCAAACATTTCTGTTCATGAAAACAGGGCATAGAATAAACCATGTGACACTGAAGTTATTGACTTTGCTTTTAAAGTCTTGAATTCTGTATTAGGATTAATCTCAGGGTTTTTTTTAGGGAAAAACACCCTAGATTAGAAAGGCCACCAAGAGTTGCAAATTTCTTTTGATGCTTCTCTCTGCGAATGGTTGATGAATGGTGCAGAATGAAGAAGGGATTTTAAATGCAATATTGAGTCTTTAAAAGAGAACTTATTGGAAAAGCAGAATTCTATTGTTCAGTAAAAATCAAATTTTTTTTCCAGTGCCGGTAAATTTTATTAAGTGTTGGTGAGTGTTAAAAAATAATAGTTGGTAGAAAAATGACTTGTGACCTTTTTTCTTCGAGCAACCCGTTAGGTAACTTTACCAAAAATTTTTATGAAGTTGCCAACTTTCTCTTGTAGTTTTCAAATGATCAGTTTTTGTCTGACCAACTTTTATTTATATAACTTACCAACGTTTCAAATTATTAACTCTTATATGAAATTATCAACCTAAATTCAAGTGATTCACCAACTTTTGTTAAATTGTATTGTCAACCAGTTTTTTTTTCCATAAATTCTCGTTTAAATTACTTATCAATATTTAATTGTTTTCTTTTTGTAGATTATCAAATTTTATATTAAGTTACCAATTTTAAGTTGGCTTGGTTAGCAACCTCTTATATTTAATAATTCTTTTTAGAGATTAACAATCTATTTTAGCATGATTCACCAATTTTTACGCAATTAAATTACCATCAAATATTGGTTATCAACTCTCATTTGAGTTACTTACCAACATATATTTAGTTTTTTTTTTTAATTTTTCAACTTTTCTCATCATTTACAAACCAGTTTTTGCATTTCTTAGCAAGGCATTAAATTTATCAAAATTTTTTAGAAATTACTGACCATAATTTAAGCGACTTTCCAACTTTGCTCTATGAAGACACCAATTAGTTTTGGCTTACCAACTCTCATTTGAGTTACTTACCAATTTTATTTTTCTTTTTATTACCAACTTTTCTTATCTTTTTATCAGCTTTTGTTTACCTTTCTTACTTACACTTTAAATTTGTCAAATTTAGTTTTAGTGATTTATCATTTTTTTTCTCCCATTAAATTATCAATTAGTTCTACATACCAACTCTCATTTAAGTTAGTTGTTTATTTGGTTTCTTCTATTATGGATCAATTTCTCTAGTTGGTTAGTTAATGGGGAATGAAGAAAAGGATTAGTAAAAAAGAAAAATAATAGTGTTAACTCAATATAATAAATTAGTAAATTAAAAAAAAGAACCAAATCAATGTTATTAAGTAACTCAAACGAGAGTTTGTAACCAAAAACTAGTTGGGAACTTAATCAGAGAAAAGTTGGTAAATCACACAAAAAGATTGGTAATTCCATATAATAGCCCACAGGCTTTATTAGAAAAAGGTAAAGAACAAAAAAAGTTGGTAAAAAGTAATGAATATTTTTTTTCAGAAATAAGGCAAGTTGATAATAAAAAAATTATATTACTAACTCTAAGAGTAGGTGACTTGACTGGAGGAAAGTTGGTAATCACTCTAATTGAGGTTGGTAATTAAAAATTGCAAATTTACAAATTTGTTAATCAAGACAAATAAAAGTGGTAGCTCAATATAAAAATAGTAAATTCAAGAGAAATCAAATAAGTGTTGGTAAGCAATTCTAACCCGAAACTAGTTGGTAATTTAATTGGAGAAAAGTTAGTAAATCACAAAAATAAACATAGATAACTTATATAATAGTTGATGAATTTAAGTCATCGGTAAAAAGAGGCAAATAAGAGTGGGTAAAAGATAAAAGAAACTTTTTTGATGTGAGATGAGAGAAGTTAGTACATGCAAAAAAAAAAAACACAAATAATTATTGATTGCTTACTCAAATAGAAGTTAATAATGCGAATTAGTTAATAATTACATTGGAGAAAAGTTAGTAATCACTCTAATGGAGGTTGATAATTTCTAAAAAGAACTAGCAAATTCAAAATTTGTAAATTAACAAAATAATAATAAATGATGGTCATAAGCAATCAAATGAGATTTGGTAATCCAAAACCAGTTGGCATCTTAACTGGAGAAAAGTGAATCATTCAAATAAAGATTGGCAATTTCTTATAATAGTTGGTAAGTTAAAAAAGAATACAAACGTCGGTAAGTAACTCAAAGAAGAATTGGTGAGGCAAAATGTGGTAACTTGATCAAATAAAAGTTAGCAACTACTTCAATGAACGTTAATACTTTTTAAAAAGAGTTGGTGATTGGAACGGGTTGGTTAGCAAGACAAATATTAGTTGTTAGTTCAATAGAAAAGTTGGTAAATTTTAAAGAAATGAATAATTGTTAGTAAGTAACTCAAATGAGATTTCATATATTAAAATAAACTTGTAACCTAAGGAGAGAAGAAATGGTAACTCACACAAATGACGGTTGTTGTGTTTATATAAGAGTTGAAACATTTAAGTCATTTATGAATAAAAAAAAACAAATAAGGGCACGTAAACAATAACAAAAACTAATAAATTCGAAAAAGCTAAATAAATGTTATGGGTAAATAATTAGGTTATATATAGTTATATCAATTAATTTACATTTAAATATTTCTAATCACACTTATTAAATAATAGCACCTACAATTGGTCTAATGGATAAAAAGAAAAGAAAAGAACTAAGCTATTTTCGTCATATAATTCATTGTTTGTGTTTTCAGGTACTGCGAGTGGAAACAACCCATTTCCTTCCGAAGGCTGCTGTAAGTACTTTTAAACCCTGTTTTAGAATAATGTGATAGTTAGGATGCATTTGCTCGTTTTACGAAAAAGCATCCATTTAAAAACAATTTACTTAAGACTTAACATTTGTATTTATTTAGAATAATTAGTAAACGAAAAATACTTCATTATTGACAACAAAGATTAAAACCAATAAAAATCCCAAAACTAGAAAAATTATCCAAAAAGTCATAAACTTATTGTATATTGGTCAATTCAATCTCAAACCTTTTTATTGTGTCAATTTAGTCATAAACCTTTTGATGATTTGTCAATTTAGTCTTTCTAGTTAATTTTGATTGGAAATCGCCGAAATAAATGCCGATCAACCGACCTACGTGACATGGCTGGTAATAACGTGAATGATTTTGAAATTTTAAAAATATATATTTCTGAATTTTTCTCTTTTCAAAAATTGTCAGTCACTAGCAAAAAGAAAAGGGAAAAAAAGAGAAAAAAAGGAAAAATTAGAAGATTTAAAAAAATTGAAAAATCATCCACATTCAGTGCTAATCATGCCATGCGGGTTGACTAGCATTCACATCAATAATTTTTAGTTAAAATTTACCGGAATGATTATCTTGTAAATCTAAAAGGTTTATGATTAAATTGGCACATTTTGGACTGAAAATGGCTACTGTACAATAGGTTTAACACTTTTTGGCCAATTATCTCACCCCAAACTAATTTTCGTATCACAAAAAAAATCTTAAACTGGTATACCCACGCCACATTTACCTCAAATTGATTTTCATGTTACAAAAATTATGGATTTTAACAGATTCTTGAAACTTGTGAGAGCTCTTAGGGAAAAATTAATAGATTTCGTAATTTAAGATTTTGGTGATTTGAGATTTTTTGTGACATAAATATTAGTTTTTGATAAATGTGGCATATATGTACTAGTTAGGGACTTTCTGCGATATAAAAATTAGTTTAGGATAAATGTGACAAGGGCATACCGGTTTGACTCAAAAAGTGGTTTAAAGTAAGTATGACATATGTGTTTCAATTTGAGATTTTTTGAGGTAATAGCCCTAATAGCATGCCTAAATATTTTACTTCATGGTTAAATATATTTTTCATTCATTCACTTTCTTGAACAAAAACTAATTTTTTGAAAAATATTTTACAAATCGTTGATTTTCAAATCATTTTAGGAAATACAGCACTCATCTCATAAAATCCTTGAAAATGCATGGGAAATTAGCTGGGAAAAAATGGAGTTCGTGGATATATATATATGCGGGCGAAAATCTTTAACTAAATGCTTTTTTGTTGCAGAAGGTGACGCCAAGGATATTCAGTAACTTGGGGATGATTACTTGTAATATGGGTGATTTTGGATGTTAAATATTACTTTTTTTAGTATTTACTAAAGAAAGCTATATTGTTGTGGTTATTTAATTTTTATAGATGCAATGTTGCGATACATGTCAGAACATGAGCATCGATATTCTATTTATGGAATGGTTCTTGATTATCTACATATTACCTAGCTACACACATGTCAATTATTTTTAGGATAATTATGGCTAGAGTCCCGAAACTTACCATGGTAATCCCAAAAATATCACAGTTTTCCGCTTTAGTCCCTCCAGTAGCTCCGTTAGGTTGTGGCTGACGGAAAATTTACGTGGCATTTTTTTTTTATTAACGGCCATGTAGGATTTAAAAAATAATTTAAAGAAGCCACGTGGATTGCCAGTCCATTTAAAATTGATGGAGCTTACTAGAGGAACAAACTGTATTGAAATTGTAAGTTTTAAGATTTCAATATACGAAATGAAAGTTCGGTAAAGACTCAAATTGCATTATCATCACAAATTTTAGGACTCGCCGTGTAGCTTCACTTATTGAAAACTTTTGTCTCATAACGGGGACACAATCATAACATATTTTTATTCGGTTTCTATATTGGAATTGGACTCTCAGCAGTTGTTCTATGGTAGTGTTTCTGCTATAAGGGTATGTTTTACACTTTCGAGGGATATCATGTTACATGTAGTGATCGTTGCTAATTTTTTTTTGTTTGGAGCGACTTTTGTTGTTAATTTTTTTTTTGTCAAATCTTGAGATGTATACACTTTGACTCTTTTCTAATGTTAAATCCCTAAACCTTTCACAATATCTAAATGTTAACATGCATATTCATATATAATTCATTTAAATTTGAATAGTATTTTAGATTTTGAATCGAAAGTTAAAAAAAAAAAGTTACTTTTGACTTTTTATAAATTGCCACAACAAACCCTTACGGCGTGTTTGTTTATATTTCTAAATAAGCAGAAGGGACTTTTTCTTTTACTTTTCCGTCAAAATCTAAAACATTATTTAAATTTCATAAAATTGTTGAAAAATTATGTATCTGTAGATACCAATATTTGGGTGTTGTGAAAGTTTTAAAATTTTTGAATTAAAAATATATATAAAAAAGCGCAGGAACTGTCAAAATTAATTAAGTAAAAACTGAAAAATAAATGTCAATTTAGACTAGACGTTTAAATATTCTACCCCTCCTCTCAAGCAAAGCTCGGCCTAAGAGATTAAGTGGTTTGATATCACTATATAAGCGCTAATGTGGTATCCATTTTTTACTTATATTTACTCATTTATTGACACCTATACACTAACGTGAAATTAAATAATAACAAAAAATTTGCTCAAAGAGATCTTTATGCCATGGAAGCTTGCTTCGTTGCCCAGAGACATAGCTTCTTTGTTTCGTTTTCCACAAAGATCTATTCATCCATGGTTGTCGCTCGTCCAACCTACCACTTCTGACTGTTTACCTCACAAACCGACTTTATTTAAGGGTACGTTTGTTTTATGAAAAACTCAATGATAAAGGAAAATGATTTTCCTGAAAAGCATTTTGTAGAAATATGGTTAGTTTTCCCTTTGTTTGGTGATTATATGATTGAAATCGTTTTCTGATGTTGGATTTCATTGGAAAATAATTTCATTCTCATGACTTCATCTCAGGTGAAAAAGAAAATTGAATTTTTTAATAATTTTTTTTTCTTATTTTTAAAAATCGATTATTTTTAAAAAAAACAAAAAAAGAAAGAAGAAAAAAGAAATGATTAAAAATAGTAAAAAACTCGATTTCTTAAAAATAAAAATAATTAAAAATTTGATTTTAAAAAAATTATAAGAATAATAAAAAATAAAAAGAAACAAGTAAAAATAAAATATTAACAAATTCAAGATGAGCAATTCTGAAAAGTGTTTTTACCTTCTTAGATTAGAGAATTTACTTTCCTAATTTTATACATGAATGTTTTCCTTGACCGTAAAATATTTTCTACTAACTTATCATTTTTGGCAAACCAAACAGGTGAAAATGATTCCCAAAAAATACTTTCCCTCAAACAAATGCACCCTTAGGTTTTGTTCGTTTTATGGAAAATTAATGATTTAAAAATATTTTTTAAAAAATGATCGCTTGTATCGTTTGAAATAATTAGATAATAAAAAAAATTTCATTATTGACTAAAATTTATGTTCAAGTACTTTCGTGGACAATGAAAATATATTTATTTAATTTATTTTATAAGCAATACAAACGATCCTTTTTAGGAAACAGTTTCTCAATTTATTTATTTTTCCGTGAAATAAATGGAGCCTAATGGTCCGTTTGTTTAGCGAAAAACTCAAGAATAAAGGAAAATGATTTTCTGGAAAGCATTTTCAAGCATTTGGTAATATGTAATCGAAATCATTTTCTGACATTTAGATTTTATTAGAAAATGATTTCAATCTCATGATTTTATCTAAAACGAAAAAAATATATAATTTTTTAATTATTTTATTTTAAAAATATTGAATTTTTTATTTTTAATTTTAATTTCTTTTAAAAAATTCAAATTTTTAATTATTTTTTTCTTTCATTTTTTCTTTCTCCTCCTTCCTCTGTCGTGACTAGCAGGTGACACACCGGCGACGCCCTTAGGCGAGCTCGAGCTCGCTGGCCTCGGGCGAGCAGCAAGCCCACCGGTCTCGACCTCAGACGAGCTCACCTAGATCTGGCAAGTTGCGAGCTCGCCGGCCTCGACTGAGCCCTAGCTCACCTAGATTTGCTGAGCCTCGAGCTCGCAAGCCTTTAGTGAGGTCGATGTCGAGGTCAAGTCGGCAAGGTAGGGCCTCATAAGACGTTGGCAAGCTCGGCCGGCAACTGGCGGAAGGAGGAAGAAGGAAAAAAAAAAGAAAAGAAAAAAAAAAAAAAAAAGAAAAGAAAAATAAAATATTAACAAATTTAAGATAATCAATTTTGAAAAATATTTTCACCTTCTTGAAGTAGGGAATTCATTTTCTTAAATTTATACATGAATGGTTTACTTGATTGGAAAGTATTTTCGATTGACTAAATCATTTTCGAACAATCAAACAGATGAAAGTCCGAAAAACACTTTCTCAAAACATAATTTCATCAAAACAAACGCATCCTAAGTTTTGTACTTAGTGTATGCTTTTCCAATTATTCAAAACGTCATGAAATCTACAAAAAGCCCTTCAAATTAAACAAGATTTTTCATCTTCAAAACATATCGTCATATCCACAACCAAGGTGAAAATACCACGAAAGGAGCTTACTTCGGATTTTAATTGGGTTTTTTTTTTAGGCCCATTTGTTTCGAAGCTCTTTCTACAAATGGATGGGATTTGTTTCGGCTTGGGGGGCTGGCTTTCTACAAATGGAAGACCTATATAGTCCAAGAGCCCAATGCATATCGATGCCTTCAAATGAGCTTGCATGTGAAATCACGTCAAGAAAGTTCTACTTATTTACCTTACATTAAGTGTCATGAGATGTTTTCAACCAAAAAAAAAAAGCGTCATGAGATGATATAAAAAAGCTAATGGACCGCTATCGGTCGTCAACTCCATACCGTGGTCTAACAACTTATCTTTACAAGTATCGTACATGACATTCAAATCTAACTTAATATAAATAAATCCTAAGACCATATACCCTGGAAATTACATATCATCTCTAACCCACTTAAGAAAATAGAAGTTTCTTCTTTCTTCTTCTTCTTTATTTGCCAAAAATGGGAACAATAACACTACAAGTGTAAAAAATTGTGTATGGTGTTCACTTTGGTGTAAAAAATTTTTTTGGATCATTTAAGTGCTAAATTTTTTTAAAAACAATCACTTAAGTGCCAACTCCGATTTGATTGATTTTTAAAGTCGATGTGGGTCGCCAAAGGTCCAATCAGCATGTCAATAATAAAAATGACGTTGTTTGGCCGATTTCCTCTAAATAAGAACCCTAAATCCCCAAATTGAATGAGAAACACAATTTGAAAACCCTAACCGGCCAATTTGAGCACTTGTTTTGGTTCACCCCTAAAATTACCCGAGAAGCTCCCGATGTACGGATCCTCGTTTGGAAGCGGCTTCTCGACGGCCCTCCCAATGGTGGCTATCACCACTGGCGAGATCCAATGCATCTCAACCTGCGATTGGCTCTAGCTAACGACGATTGGACGTGTGACGACGAGCTCGAGGGGCTTCTGGCCGTCCTTGTTGGAGACGACCGTGACCCTAATCCTGCCCTCCTCATTCGACGATTTCTTCTTCTTGGTTAGCGAACTCGGGTCATCCAGCAACACCACCTCATGCATTTTTTTTTGGCTTTCCCTGCTCCTCTGGAAATTTCAGGCTCTCCTCCTTAGAATAATCCATTGGAAGCACCGCATTAGAGGCGGCGGCGAGCCCACTACCGAAGTGACATTCAGCGGCAGTTTCTTGTACAGAAGTCCCCCCTCTCTCACTCCAGAGATTGGCAACTCCCGTTGTGCTGTCATCTCGGCGCTTATGAGAAAAACGATGTTGTTTCGTTTGTTGGAGTTACGTCAGACGAAAAAATGACATCATTTTTCAAGTCCACGTGGATTGTGTTTTAAAAAATATGCCACATCGCATTTTTTTTAATTATAAAAGCCATGTATTAATTTTGACCAAAATTTCTCGCCGTTGGCATTTAAGTGGACATTTTTTTTCCGATTCAGCACTTAAGTGATCCGACGAAAACTTTTGATATTAAAGTGAGCGTTGTACATAACTTTTGGCACTTGTAATGTTATTGTTCCGCCAAAAATGCTTAGATTGTTTTCTATATTTGAGAGTCGATCAGGGAAGTACATTAGTCAAGTTAATATCAGAAACAAGTTTTGTAACATTTTGAATTTCGACCCACTTTTGAGATAAATGAATTGTGTATATTCTTCAATGCATTTGTTGTTAAATCTCGTCCGGAACTTACCATTCTCGGGATACTAACCTTTAGGGAATGGCTATCTAGGAAAATATACATGGATCTAAGAACTCGACTATAAGTCAATCTTCAGTGACGATCGAGGTCACCATAACTTGAGTAACCGCAGGTTGATACACGTAAACCCTAAAAAGCCACCCATTAGTCAAAAATATACTAAAGTCGCATTTAAGTGAAATTGATCATCATTTGAATTCGAACTTGGATGTCGAACTTCTCGAAGTGTCACGACTAATTTATTTAGATGACGTCACATAAGCATGGCCAACCTTAAGGTTTATTAGATTTTTTCGGAAGTTTGGAATTTGGACCGGGAGTGAAAAATTACCATTTTGCCCTTGGGATTTTGTAAATGCGTTTGATTAAATGAAGGTTATAATGGTCATTGGCTTCCCCCTCTCCCTCTAGTGTGGCCGAAAATCACAAGACAAGAATGCCCCATCAACTTTGCTCATTTCCTTCTTTGCCCTTAGATATTTTGTGCAAGATGCAATCTTGGCCATTGATTCTTAGTGGATGTGATATGTGCTTGAATTTGGACCATTGGATGAGAGTGTGAGTGGGGTGGGTAGTTTGGTCTTTGTAGTGGGGTGGTTGACCCACTCCCACTCACCAAAGATGACAACCCTTCTAGTCTCTCTTTCTCTCTCTCTCTCTCACTTCTCTTCCTTTTTTTCTCCCTTCCCTTTTTGCTTCAGCCGAATCCTCTCCTCTCTCCCTCTCCCTTTTGCTCGGCCACCACCAGTAGCCACCGCCGGAGCCGTTGTCTAGTCGCTATCCAGCTGCTGCCACCTTTTTCTTTGTTTGGTTTGCTTAGGCTCTCTAGGTAAGTGGCATTCAAAACCTTGTCTAAGCTAAGGGTTTATCAATGGACTTATTAGGGGTTGATTAGTGGCTGTGGTTGGTTAGTTTAAGAGCTAGATAAGTAGATGTTCTTGTTGGTTGGTTTAAGGGCTAGACAATTAGATTTGCATATAATCGATAGGCCCTAAGGTGTATTTACGCGGGGAAAAATGTGAAATTGAGCGAGGAAGTACATGTGATTCTTTAGTCCTTGATGCATATTTACACGAGTCATGTGAAATGGTGGACCTGAGGCGTGTTACGTGAGCCGATAATGAATGAGGAGTTGTTGGATTGACTTTATAATTGCATATATTAGGAATTGGTAGTATTTTGAAGTGTATGGACCATATGTGGTTCGATATATTATTACGATCCAACTAACGTGCATGGTTATATATGCATCGAGGTAAGGCTAGAGAGTGCCTATGAATTTTATTGCATGTTGATTGAATGTGTTGGATGTTATTTTATTTGGCTGGAGGTACGTGTTAGCTTAAGTAGAGTTTAGAGTGTTGCTTATTGAGACTTATTTTCATGGTTATTATATAACCATTTCAGACTCTCGACCCCAACCATGAGCAATCCACCAGAGCATTTTGGGATCCCGAGGCATACTGAGCACTCGGTGATGGAATACCCCGTAAGAGACGGGGAGGCCTATATTAAACATACTACCGTTGTGATGCCTCAACCTCGGGGCCATTCATGTGACGTCCCGTTCATTGTTATCTTTATTTACACACATGCGAAAGCATATTTGGGACAATCACAACAAAAAGAACAACCAACGGAAATAAGACAAGCATTATGAGCAACTTTATGTTTACGAAACATGCAAATATATTTAAACAAGCTCTTCTCTTGGGTCATAGCAAACATCATACATATTCTACAAGCTTATTCCAAAGGCTTTTCTAATTACAGGCCGACATGGCTTGGGCTTTCCTATCCAAACTATGACTTCTCGCTCCTCGCTTCTTCACCTTCACCCCGATCCCGTCCACTTGGCCATCTCACATCCCACCCTTGGCTTTATCCCGGATGTCACACCGCCAAAGCACCGATGAACTTACGCCGAATGAGGCACCAAGTCCGTTAGGCCCTCATTGAATCGGATCGTGATTTGATGGTAGGTGCAGTCTTCCTGATATTTATCACGAGTCAATGGAGGGGATTGCCAACGCTGGCTGAGAGAGATGCCATCCCTACGTACCTGAAAAAGGGAAAACAACGGGGATGAATCGAGGAGACTCGATATAAAATTTTACTAACAGGATGCCATATCAATCGTCATTACACGTGTTTTACGCAGTACTAAGGCCAAACAAACCTTTTTAATAAAACAAGGATTCTAGGCATGACTAAGTCACGGTTTACCTCATTTGTCGGCATTGGTTTCTAATTCATGTTAGATAACATGCAAAAATACGAAACAAGGCAAACTTGTTATAGATAACACAACATCGAGACACTAAGAATCGAGAACGGGGAAAGCTCGTGATACAACGTATTTCAACGTCATTTCCCGGTAGTAAAATCTCACTTACTCTAATAAAATAAGAACTAGAGGAGAGAATGGGCGGGAAAGGCAATGGTCTTGAGTCTCGGACAATTTACGGCGTCGGCTTTTCTTTTTCTTTCTCTAAGATTTTCTCTCTTGATTTTCTTTTTCTTTCTCTATCTCGGCACTCTCTCTCTCTATCGCGGCACTTTCTCTCTCTCTCTCTCTCTCTCTCTCTATTTCTTGGCCGGTTGGTGCACGTGGGAAAATATGAGCCAAAACTCCTTAATGGCTTCTATTTATAGAGGAATTGGCTTGGCTAGAAAGTCAATGAGGTAAGCGCACGTGTCACGTGGGGTGTGAGGTAAGCGCGTGCATCATCTCTTCATTAATGATCCAAATCCAAAAAGTCAAGATAATGATGAAAATGGTCATAATGGTAAGTTTTGGGCCAAGGAATAAATGAAGGTTGATGATTTTTACTCTTGACCTTGGTCAAACTTTCTAGGATTTTCTAATTGACTGAATTTGATCCCAATTTGTTCGGACCAAACCATTTCGCGAAAATACGTGGTAATGTCCAAATCGAACCCCGCATCATAAAAATTCTCAAACTTTTCCCGAGGTTTTTCCACAACAAAACATGTATAAAAATCTCATTCAACTCGAGATTCGGTACGGGAATGTCCTTAAATATCACTAAAAGACAACAAGTCGAGATTCCAGCATTTTTCATATAATAATTGATAAATCTTTGAAATTTGACAAAACCGGACAGTTTTGCACTATTCACGAAATCGGATTTGAAAATATAGTAAATGAACTCCGAAAATTCTCAAATTCGGATATGTCATAAACAAGACCTTAACAAACATTTCTCATGAAGAACACAAGTTCGGAATCTTTCTGTAAACACTATTTTCAGTCACTCAAAACTAGACTAAAAACAGTTCGCTGGAACAGAATATTTACTTCTCAAAATAAGCTCTGTCCAAAATCCAAATCATCTCAAAAAATTTCCAAATTTGTACACGTTATAGAAAAGGACGTTCTCAACAACTTTTGTAAATGAAACATTTCCAAAATCAGCCCAGAAAAGCTTGTAAAAAATAAAGACGGTGTGAACATCACCGAAACACTCATTCTGGGCAGTTTCACACGGTCCGAAAATCAGGCCATTGTACTACTCATATCAACTCCAAAAATTCTGAAATTAAAGTATGTAAAACTTCATGATGTTTGGAACAACTTTCAAGAAGAAAGTATTTAGAAATTCAAATCATAAAAGTCTCCCAAAAAATAACAAAATAAAGGGGTACAAAGGATCCGAAATTGGGTTTTCCAAAAACAAGAGTAAAATATTTAGTTCCGATTGGAAAACCATCAAACTTAAACCATAGACATTTCCTAGGGACTGAAATTGAGGATGTGACAACCGTAGTGTGGATAGACATGAGTAGACAGACGTTGTAGCTTAATACGTATTAGGCTTACTCTTATCGGGATTTGTACGGCACCTATGGTCCACTTCGGAACTGCGATGTTCCTGTTAATGGGGTAGGTGAGAGGGACCCCTCAGCAGCTCTTGCTCCCGACGGTGTGGTCACGAGCCCGGATGTCACCCTAAAGATTCCAACCCCCGACCGGTGATAATGGAGTCCGATCCTGAAAAGGAGCCAATGGAGGAGGAGCCCGAAGAGGAACCCATGGAGTTAGAGCCCGAGTCTGAGTTTCGACTCGGATTGGGAGTCGTAGCGGTGTTTTAGTGCTAAGGCCAGAAACCCTTTTTAGTGGACCCTTTTTATATAGCTAGGCTAGCCTACCTGACCACCAGTCCCTTTTTTATGAAGGTGGAGTTTAATCCTAATGGCCTAACGTGTGTAAAGCTGAATGTTGTAAAGGTGTTATTGTATGAAGTACGTTGCTGAATGTTCAAGTATTTTCTCTACTACCATTGGTCTTTAATCTTATATGGGTGCTTCTAATGGTTTTCGCTTGCTCTTTATGCTTTGATGTTCGTGTGGGTGGACAACGAGTCCTTCGCATTCGAAATACGACCGTGGAGGGGTGTCACGAGCTCGGTAGGATCTGGGACATAATAGCCTTTACTAACATAACAGTTTTTGGGCTATTGTTATAAGCATTGCACATTTTTTACTCCTAATTTGGCTAAAACATTTCCCAATATAGTTATGGGACCATTTTATCCATGGTGGTACTGGTACCCACCTTTCAGCGGCCTATCCGTTCCCTTGGTGTCCTTGTCCCATTTTCCTTCATCTTTATCCTTTTCTGTTTCTTTCTCTTGCAGGCAATTTTCTTCCTTGTGCGCTTTTTGGTAAAATGTGGTATCCTCCGGCAAAATTGAGGATGTAGAGCGCTAGAGTTGGGGAGAGAGTTAGGGTTATAAGGCGGCCTCCGAGCAGCGATTTCTCGCCAAGTTAGATATCATCGCACTTGATATTTGCATACAAGACAGAGAGGATCCATTTGTATGATATGGTTGTTCAAAGCCGGCGATTCACTGCCTCGGCAAGCCAACCAACTAGTCAGAGTAGCACCGCTCGGCCACAACAAGCTAAGTCGGTGAGCTCCTGGAGATCTCCGTTCGGGACTCACTATTGGAGACTTTCCTCTGTGGCATCTACTTCGACCTTTTTCGATCGAGTGGTGAGTTCGATCGAGCAGCGAATAGAAGAGAGGCACATGGTAGCCAAGTGGTTTGCGCTTGACGGTGGCACTAGCGAAGGTATGTCTTATTGTGGCAGATTGTATTCGAGGATGTGCTTGGAAGGCAGCTATCACGTGCTTGACAAAGCGGCGCGTGTTAAGTGACTTCCAGCCCACTGTTGTCCTAGTCCAGGTCTTGTATCTAGTACTCGTGTGGCACCCATATTTGATCTTGCCCACCGAGTGTTCTTTTACGTGTTCTTGATTCGAATGCGATACTATAGATGCAGGCCAATGATACCAGCCGGGATCTTCTTTACATCAATTCTTCCTACATTTGTTTGGATATTCCATGCTTACTTAAGCTCTGAAGCTTATTTTATGTGTTGCAATGAAATTGCAAGATCACTCAAGCTATGAGCGAGTCAATATATTCATGCTGATAAGATGTGCATCTTCTTTTGTATTTTATTCTTATGCTTCTCTATTGTTTTCTTTGCGATTCCCAACATAAATCGTACCGAAGCTTTTTAAACTCATTACCAAATGCATAAACTGCAAACTCAGCTAGATTTGAAATGATGGGTTGAAGGAAAATATTGAGGAGTCCAGCTTGATGGAATTTGATTGCTTGTCTTTAACAGATGATCCTTTTCGTCTTGGATGCGAATCTCAGGTGTGATGATAACTACCTTGGCGAGAAATTGCTGCCCGGAGGCCACCTCAAAACCCAACTCTCTCCCTCTGCATCTTCCTCATGCTCTGCATCCTCCTCAACTCCGTTGGAGGATACCATGTTTTATGAAGAAAATTGCCTGCAACAAAGAGAAGAAAAGGATGAAAATGAAGGTAAGTGAGATCCACAGAAGAAGAAACCAGAAAAAGGACACCAAGGGAACAAATAGGTTGCTCAAAGATAGGACTCATAATGGGTAAAATGGTCACATTACTGTGTTGGAAGTATTTTAACCAAATTAAGAGTGAAAAAAGCGTGATCCTTTTAAATAATAGCATGTTGAGAGCTACAAATTCTCAAAAGAGTAGATCCTATAATAATTTTTAAATTATTTATTTTTTTATGGCTCAAAATAGGGCTATTCTCACATTAAATTAAAGGCAGTTACATAAGCATTTTTACATGAGAAACTGAAAATGACGGCTTTGTTCAAAGGTCAAACAAATATTTTCCTTCTTTCGTAGCCCGAGAAGACCGGCGTATGACTTCGCGTCGTAGGTTATTTAATTGCTGTCTATTTCCTTCTTTTGTAGCCTACTAGCCGAGAAGACCGGCGTATGACTTCGCGTCGTAGGTTTTTTTTTTTTCTAGTCGTCGTAGCCGCGTAGGTTATTTAATTGCTGTCTATATATTGGAGAGCCAACCAGTGAGGTACACGTACAAATTAATATTAAACGCTAAGAATGATCGCTTCGTTCAAGGTCAAACAAACATTTCCTTCTTCTATAGTCCGAGAAGACTGACGTACGATTACGCGTCGTAGGTTGTATGTTTCCTTTATAAATATACATGGAAATAAACTTCCTTATTACGTATTCACAGAGAGAGAGAGAGAGCGGAAAAGAAACATGGGAAGCAACGCTTTCCTCATGAAGATAGTTTGCTGCATTATTACGATGCTGCTCCTGCATCTTCATTTCACGTCAGCTGGAAGGACCATCAATCCTCAAGGTTGTGGTCATGAAAGTATAAACGGTACACCTCTCTCTCTCTCTCTCTCTCTCTCTCTCTCTCTCTCAATTATAATATTTGAAATTTCAGTCTCCTCTAGTTTCTCAAATATAATTATATTTTATGTACTTTTTTACTATTACAATGTCCATGTAGATAAGTGGATAAAAATGTACAAATGCCCCATCAATAAGAGGACATGCTTCACGATGTAACGAAAATCCTCAAAACTTTCACTTTACTCCATCTAAGATGTGATTAAAGTAAGATGATAAAGGTTTTCCACCTAAGCAAGGTCGAATTTGTCCAAAAATAGAAGGCGACTTAATTTATTTGTAGGTGTTTTATTTTTCATCAAAACTCTATGAGATCATATCATATCACTAGATTCGGTTCCTGTAAATCAGCACAAGTTTCAGCTTTGCTCCTTCATATATCTGATTGGTTTTATCCAACACATTATTCGTAGAATCAAAGACCAAGTTCATATAATAATTGTTCGTGTTTGCAGGCGGTGGGGGCGGAAACGATCCACCTCATTCCCCAGGATGCCGTAAGCATTCTCATGCCCCTTTTCAGGACAATGGACTTATCTTATATATCTCTACTCCATTTGTTTCATAACATCCTCGGAGACAGACAAATTTTATTAATCTAAAAAATCTTTAAAAATGTACATTTGTTTCATTGAAAATCTCATGATAAAGGAAAATATTTTTCACGAAATTATTTTCAAAGAAAATTATTAGTTTTTATTTGTTTAGTGGTTAAGGAAAAATGATTTTCTTTGTGTGAAAATGGACAATCGTTTTTCCCCAATTTAAGCTTGCTGTTTTCAGTTCATGAAAAACGTTTTTCGTAGATTGATTAGATTTTCGTTATCCAAACACCGGAAAGTCGAAAAACAATCTCTTAGATACAGTTTTCCCTCGAACAAATGGACTCTAAATGATTTTGTTTTGTAATGCAGACCATTAAATCATGGAAGCTTGATGAGGTCCAGCGCCAAAGGGGTCATTCAGGATATTTAGTTCTTAAGCGTTGGAGTTGTCATACGGGTGACTTTAGAGTATCAAAAATTCCTATGTGATGTTTCTTGATTTTCTAGATTCAACCTGCACGATGCTCAAGAAAACCTGTTCTTGAGGCAGCGTTTTTCCATTCCGTCGTTGGACAACAATAAAGCATACCGTACTCCTTTTGGTTGTGGACATAGGATCTTTTCAAAGGATAACCGCGTACATGAAGATTCTCAATTAATTTGTTCTTATTTGAATATCCATAAGCAGAAACATTATAACTTTTTTGTTGAAATATCTTGCATCGCTCAACAATGAGATTTATATGATCATTATATATAAAAATGAGTCTCCCTCCACCTATCAACACATTCTAACACCCTTTGAGACTTGAACAAGTAGGGTTGCTGTCTCAGAGAGAGAGAGAGAGTTGTGAATCTTGCCTATAGTCGCCGTGGTCAGGCTGCATCGTGCAGTAAGGTGGAAATCTCCGAGATGGTGGTAGTTGAACACACGGCATCAACCAAGGTTGTGGGCTAGGGGTGTCAATGAGTTGGGTCGGATCGGGTCGGGTTTTCATAATATCCGACCAGACCCGAAACAATGAATATGCGTGATTGGCCCGACCCGAAACAAGACCCGAATATGATATAGCCGCGCGATTGGGTCGGTTTCGGGTCGAGTCGGTTTGAGTTCGGGTTCGGCTTTTATATTTTTATTATAAATTAAGGTTAAGTTACATCTAGGGGTGTCAATGGGTCGGGTTGGGTCTAGTCTTCACGCTACCTTACTCGACCCGAATAATAAAAGATATGTGGACTCTTGACCCGAACCGAACATGACCCGAAAATGCAAAAACCGGGTCGGGTTCAAGTTGATATTTAACGATGTTACAATTGCTTGAAAGTTATCGGAATTACCCAACCGCCTCCACCAATCCCCATCGGCAATAAATTGAGTGCCAATCCGTTCATTCCAAGACTGGAGCAGTTAAGATATTTTTTCCGTGTATCCACATGCGATGCCATTCTACAGGAAAGATCTTCGGTCAATTTGTCCCGATCAAACGAGGAGCTCAAAAAGGCCTGTCGCGAACATCGATTGCTCTCGACGACGAAAACTAAGGTCCGGGACTGGGAGGGTACCATGAAACGAATCTTTTCTTGTGTCCCAATAGTGCGACCTGGTTCTATCAATTACTTGATCCTTGGATGCAGTATCTCTCTTTCTCTCTAAATGTCTGTTCCCATGAAAAAGGCCGACTGCCATTTCTAATGAGACTGGAAATTTTTAAAAAGAACAGAAGCCGTTTGAAATATTGTTGCTAGGAACAGAGTGGTCACCCATCGCCTCCTCCCCCACTCCCTTATTATTTGCTAGTGCCTGTCATTGCTAACTGGGACGACGTTGATGCATCATCCTGTTCGGAGGCCCAGCCTCTCTCTCTCTCTCTCTCTCTCTCTCTCTCTCTCTCTCTCTCTCTCTCTCTCTCTCTCTCTCTCTCTCTCTCTCTCTCTCTCTCTCTCTCTATGTGCTGCTGCTCCTAATGCTCAGCACACGAGGACGATGGAAAAGAGCGCACGATTAGAAGCAACCAAAATCCCAATCACAGCATACATTGAACCGATCCACACGCAAGTAAACCCAAGCAAAAGAACAAAAACTTTTTGTTCACGCCATGTCCAAAAAGCCAGGACGAAGTTGAACGACAGTACTACAAAGTGAAATGTGTTTCGGTTCTAAAAATAAAAATATATGTGTTTTGATTCGGTTCGTGTTTAGAACACGAACCGAACCGAAACCATTGAGAGATACCCATTTGCTTAGCTAATACCCGAACATGAAGTTGAACTGGCCCAAAAATACCCAAAATTTCGATAGGATCGGGTCGGTTTGTGTTCCGATTCGGTTATATTGTTTAGTTTTGACACCCCTGCTCTGGGCAAAACGGATAGAAAAGAGAGGCGGTTTGAAGCTGATTGGCACATTAGCTTAGGCTAAAAAGTGGACTATCTCTTAACATTTGATGGGTGAGATGGAGGAAGAGATCAGAGAATAGGAGCAGCAGCGGATCCACGTCCCTAAGCATTTAGAGTCACTTTATTACGCAAACAATAATGCTTCTCAAAATATAGCATCGTTTAGACTTCGTTTGTTTCGCAAGAAATAAGTGATTTGAAAAAAAAATATTTTCTTAAAAATGATTATTTGCATTGCTTACAAAAATGAATGAACGAAAAATATTTTTATTATCCACGAACAAAAATATTCAGACATAAATTGTTGTCGATGATGAAAATATTTTCTATTGATTAATTATTTCGAGCGATATATTTTTAAGAAAGTGTTTTTCTAAATCCCTGATTTTTCGTGAAATGAACGGAGTTTTAACGTGATTTTAACAACATTTTATCTCGAAAAATGGATAATCACGCTTTCAAAAATTCAGCAAATCATTTGAAAAACTTACGCTAAGGACTTGATTGAAGAATATAATTCGATGAGCTAATCTGGGGACGCTAATCCTTCCCACATGGAAGTGGACATTCGGACTTTACAGGATCTCTATCTTCCGCTTGTTTGTTTTTTCAAAGAAATAGATAGTCCTGCTTGTTATAATTTCCATCTTCAAATTGACTACAATTAATGTGCCAGCCATGGTTTTGAGTAGCGACCATAGGATAGCAGTAGCGGCCCCCAACCGGCATCACCGGTGGAACGAAATTGTCACCTATGGCGGCTGATAGCGGCCGCTATTGCGGCAATGGTGCACCCTATTAATTCAAACCCCAAACAAAAAGAACAGTAGGATGAAGAAGAGAGCGAGAGAAGAAACTTTCAAACCTAGGGTCTACGCATACTTAAAGAAGAGAGTGACGGAAAAAGTGACATCGGCCTCTTGCAGCTATCGCATCGCATCGCAAGCAATTCCGCAACCGCGACCGCTATCGAAAGCCTTGGTGCGAAGACTTTGGGGGATTCGCTTCTTGAGAACGACTCTTTCCTGAAAGTCTAAAACCGACCGGTTCTCTCCATCTATTACTGCATGCAAAATTTGACCAACATACACTTGACTTTTGAAGAGAACAACATCACCATCTGTGTAGTCATGGATCATATCATATAAAACCCTTCACAACCTCAAGAAGAGGAGATAAAAAGAAATATTTCGAAAGAGAATCAAATGAAGAAAATGGATCGCGAGCCTCCTCCTCCTCCTCCTCTTACGTCAAAATCTACTGGTTTCCATTGGTTGCGCTCCTTCACTTGCTTGCGAGAAGATCAGGTGGCGGTCCGACGTGTGGCGGTGAGTCCGCTTCCTCTTTCTTCTAGTTAAGCTCACGGTTAGGAATGTGTGAAAGCATCATCGACAGAAAAAATCCAGACGAGAGATTTAGCTCGACTGTGATTTTTTCCACAAAGAAATGGAAACGAAACATCGACTGTGAATCTATGTTGAGAATAATGCAACTTCGCCAACTAGAAAAATATTTTCCAAATCGTTGATTCTTTACGAAATAAACGCACCCATTTTATGAAATACGGTACTCTACTTATCTCATAACATCCTATAAAAAAACGTGCGGAATTAGCTAGGAAAAAAATATAATCGATGGATATATGCAGGCGAAAAATCTTTAGCTATATGGTTTTGTTGCAATGCAGTCCATTAAATCATGGAAGTGAGCTTTGTTGTTCGTGACTGCCAAAGGTGCCGCCAAGGATATTTAATAACTTGGGGATGATTACTTTGTAATACGGGTGACTTTCAATGTTAAACATTACAATCTGTTGATTTTATATATTACTAAAGAAAGCTTTATTATTGTAGTGAATCTTGTTTAATAGATGCAGTGTTACGCAACATGTCAGTTGATGAGTATCAAGATTCTGTTTATGGGATGGTTCTTGATTATCTATGTTTTACCTATAGCTACACACGTGTCGATTATGTTTAGGGTCAGTATGGCAAGAGTCTCGGAACTTGCAATGATAGCACATTTGAATTTTAAAACTTTCATTTCATGTATTTAAATCCTAAAAGTTATCACAGACATCCACTTTAAGCCCTAAAAACTTTCACAATGTCCAAATGTTAACATGCACATTTGTCTATAGTTTTTTTAAAAATTTGAGCAGTAGAATTTTGGATTGACGGGAATGTAAAAAAAGTTATTCTTGATTTTTAATTAATTGCAAGAACAACTCCTTAAGGTATGTTTGTTTGCACTTCTGAATACGCAATTTTTTTTTTTACTTTCCTGCCAAATTTAAAATATTATTCAAATATCACCAAAAATTATGGAAAAGCTATATATCTACATATCAATATTTGGGTGTTGTGAGAGTTTTATAAGTTTTAGATTTAGAAGATATCAAAGTGTGGGAGATGTAAAATTTAATTAAGTAAAATGTAAAAGTCGGTCCAAACTGGATTTTAAGTGTTCGAGCACTTCCCTCAAGCGTGTGGTTCAACTTAAGAAACTAAAGTAAAATTAGGCTTCATTTATTTCGTGAAAAATATATGATTTGAAAAATATTTTCCAAAAAATAATCGCTTGTATCGATTACAAATGATTACTCGTATTTTCCTTATAATGATCGTTTCCATCAATCATCGAACCCGTTTAACGGCCAACAGATGATGTCGTTGCACTGTAGATTGTACCGAAATAAAGCTAGAAAACTCTCTGTATGAAAGATTCGAGAGAGAGAAAGATATCAAGGAAAGATCAGAAGAAGATATCAAGGAAAGATCAGGAGAAAATGGTAAGCGACACTCGCTCATTGTCGCAACCGAACTCTTGAGCCCTCGTTTTGGACAACATGCAAAAAGGAGGGAGGCTCGGCTAGTACGCACTAAGTTTAGTTCAGACTTAAATCGGGCTCTCCCAAGCCCATACCATATCGCGACTTAGTGTTTAAATATTTAACATGCAAATATTTTATATCAAGGAGTCGCCACTAATCGATTTGAGGTGGGTTGATTAGAAACCCAAATAAGGTGATAGGAGAATCACCCTATTCCTACGAACCAGAAATTAATTGAATTCGGGGACTTGATTTTACTAGTTGGATAATTGATGCCCTTTTCGGTACCATTTTACCCTGCTCATTGTTTAAAACATTTATTAGACAGTTTGTATTGATTTTATGACATTTCTCCTAACATGTGAGGTGATCAAACGAGTGTATAATCGAAAATGATCGCAGTCATGAACATAACAATTCATGCATCCTAAGGTTCTAACCTTAACTAAATCGATGACATTCAAAAACACAACAATTCATGCAATTGTATTAAAACATGCGTAATAATACAACGGTAATAAAAATAACATGCAAAATACTATCGCACAACCTCAAGCTTATCTAATTTAAACAAGACAATGGCATGCATAATAATATGACAAAGGATTAGAACACTCAAATAAGTAAAAAAAAAATTTGAAATTTTTTTTCAAAAAAAAAATTCGAGATAACAAAACGAAATAGGAAAATAAAATCTTTTTCTTCTCTTTTTTTTTTTGAAATTTTTTTATTTTTTCAATTTTTTAATTTTTTTTAATTTTTATTTTTTCGGATAAAAAATAAAAAACGAAATAAGAAAAAAAAAAATAAGATTTTTGAAATTTTTTTTTGAAATTTTTTTTTTTTGAAATTTTTAAAAAAAATGGAAAAAGAAAAAAAAAAGAAAAGAAAACCCCTTTTAATTTTTTTTTTTTTTGAATTTTTGAATTTTTTAAAGTTTTTATTTAAATTCTTTATTATTATTTTTTAAATGAAATATAATAAAAATATAATAAAGCTGGGTCGGACCAGATCTAGGTCGAACCGGTCGACCCGGTCAACGGATCCGACTCGGTCGTTGACACAGGTTGTATGTTTCCTTTATAAATATCATGGAAATAATTACATTTATCTACAGAGCGGAAAAGAAACAGGTGGTCACCCAAAAACGTTGAACATAGTTTGTTCTTGATGCTTAAATCATACACCGCGTGGCTGAAGGACCAATTTACCTCACGTCATAAACGGAACCTCCCGGTTCCCTCCCATTCGAAAACTTGCATGGCCTCGGCGATTTAGGGTTCCTTTTCTTTGTTTATTTACTTTTTATTATTTTCTTTTCTTCCCCCGTCTCGTAACTTGCCCCATGAGGCGGGGACGAAAGGGAAAACTACATTAAGAGGGCGGCGGAGCCCAAAAACGGCTTTGTCCAAAATAGGCGTGCTTCTGGGCCTCCTCCGCTCGGATGGGGACAAAGACGGAGGCGCTCAACCGCTCGTCGCCCGCGGCCGAGAACAGTAAATAAGGGGAGCGAGAGCGACGGGCGACAGAGGGGAAGGAAGAAGAGGGGCTGGGCGGGCTAGGCCCGGGTCCCCTGCGAGAGAGAAAAAAAAAAAGAAAAGGAAGTGGGTGGGGCCCGCGTGGGAGGAGAAAAAAAAGGAAAGAGAATGGGTCGGAGGCCCTGCCAGGGGCAAAGAAATGGCCGGGTCGGCCCGGCCTCGACCCGCCCCGACTCGAGTTTTTTTTAAATAATAATTTTAATTTTTAATTAATAATTTTTTAAAATTTTTAATTAATTTTTTAAAACACTTTAATAGACCCTATTAATGCAAATATGCCTAATTTCTACATGCAATGCATTTAAATAGAAATATTTTTGTTTTAGGAATTAAAGAAATTTAACTCCTAAATTTTGTGTAATTAATTTTGGGCAAATTAAAAATAGGTGTCAACAGCTGCCCCTCTTTGAAGGTGAGTTCGCGAGGTTGAGCTCGTAGAGATTACGTTCAAAGACAAAATAACACCTAAATTTTGCCCATGCATGCTTAATGAGTACTATTTTTGGCGAGATCATGAGTCTCATTTTTGTAATGTGATAAGATAATGCATGCTAAAGCCAATAAAACATACACAGGGCTACTTACCTTCTTTGAAAGGTAGAGTAATTCCGAGATAATTGATATTATGTGTCGAGGACCCGAACTTTTCTTCGATCGCCTTGACGGGGAAATGGTTTGTCTAGGACCCAAACCTTTCTTGATCCCTTAACGGGGATTTTTTTGTCTAGGACCGAACATTTTTTCGGTCGCCTTGATCGACTGAATTTTGTTTGTCTAGGCCCCAACCTTTCTTGATCGCCTTGACTAAGGATTGTTTTGCCAAAGTACCGGGCTCCTCGCCCAAGGATTTGATGGTTTGCATGATGGATCCTTGTCGATGAAAGTCTTGAAAAGGCTCAAACGATAAGAACACAGGGGTTCTCACTCGAGGATTTGATGGTTTGCTGGTGGGTCCTCGCCAGGGGTCTTGAAAAAAGCTCAAGCGGTGAGCACCCGGGGTCCTCGCTGAGAATTTGATAGTTTGCACGATGGGTCCTCACCAGCAAATCTTGAAAAGGCTCAAACGATGAGCACTTGGGGATCCTCACTCGAAGATTTGATAGTTTGCCTGGTGGGTCCTCACCAAAGAAGTCTTGAAAAAGCTTAAACGATAAGCACCAGGGGTCCTCGCTCGAGGATTTGATGGTTTGTCTGGTGGGTCCTCGCCATCTTGGAAAGGCTCAAACGATGAGCACCTGGGGTCCTCGTCCCGAGGATTTGATAGTTTGCTTGGTGGGTCCTCGCTATCTATTGAAAAGGCTCAAGCGATAAGCACACAGGGGGTCCTCGCCCGGGATTTGATGGTTTGCTGGTGGGTCCTCCCAATGCAGATCTTGAAAAAGCTCAAGCGATGACTACACAGGGTCCTCGCTCGAGGATTTGATGGTTTGCCTGGTGGGTCCTCGCCAAGAAGTCTTGGAAAGACTCAAATGATGAGCACCTAGGGGTCCTCGCCTAAGGATTTGATGGTTGGAATGGAAATTACAATCTTGAAATTCCAAGCATAATTACAAATTCAGAAAATTGAAAATCTTAAAAAAAAACAGTTGAGACTTTAGAAAGCAAGAAAAGCTCCAAGATAGGGGGATTCAAACTATTAAATATGCCTCCATTCTAAGGGAGGAAAATTGAGTCTTCAGTTTACTCAACGACGACATTCGAGCCTCCCCGCTTGATTGGGTGGTGCGTTGCGGAATGAAAACATCTTCGCATCTAACAATTTTTTTGACTTTATTTTTCAAGACAACACGGTCATTGACGGAATGTCCCGTTTCACCCAAATGATAATCACACGCCTTGGAGGGGTCGTAGTTGGGGAAATGCTCGGGATTTTCACGCTTTGGCTCTTTAGCAAGCAACCTCTTTTCGGAAAGAATAGGCGGGATCTGACAAAGAAAGTAGCGTGCTTTTTTTGTTGTTTTGTCTTTGGAGCGGCTTCTTGGCTGAGGCGGTTGTTGTCCACTCCTCATCCCGAACCATTGGGGGAATGAATGCAACATCCGCATGTCTCGGGGGGTTCTTTCTCCTTCTTCATGCCGAGTTTCTTGCTTGTGGAAGTGGGGTCTATGAACCACCCTTCACGCAATCCCATCTCAATTCGTTAAGCCTACAAGAACAAGGCGATTAAAGGATTCAACAGTGGCACCAACCATTCGATTAATATTTGTCACGGAAGTGACTTTATGAACAACTTCACTTGTTCATAATCACTTAATGGGAATAACTTGGGCGTAAGTTTCTCCATCGATGGCGTACTCCTTGAAGGACTCACTCTTCTTCTTCTCAAAGACGTTCCAAATCATCACGAGTAAATGTGACGTCGAGATTGAATTGATATTGCTTGAGGAATGCATCGATTGGCATCATTCCAAGACTTAAAAGCATCGATATCTTTCGACATATACCATGTCGGGGATGGGTCTGTCAAATTCGTTTGAAAAGTCTGAATCATGAGGGGTTCATTATCAACGTGTTGGGTCATTGGCACATGATACATTATGATGCCTGGATATGTGGTACCATCATACTTCTTGAATTCGGCATCTTGAACTTTTCTGGTACTTTGACCCGTTTGTATATAAACAAGTTAAGTGGAAAAGATGCCGTGGGCCTTGTAAACCATATCTTCGTTTATCATGCTCTCATCGTCGGTGCGGCTTGTTCGGTCCCCAGCAAAGGGGAAGCGGATCGTTCTCTAGCGGGGCATTTTGCTATCGCTAGCGGAGGCTTTGTCTTTTTCGGTGAGCGGTGGTGATAACACCATCTCAATCTCTGCAGCGTGGGCGTGAGCTTGCCTGAATGGATTCCATTTGCTTTATGAGATTTTGGATTGCATTGAGGACCAGCTTCATTTCGTCCTCCATGGTATTAAGACGGACGTTTTTCTTGACCATTTTTAACTACACGGGAAAACGTTAAAATAAATGAGTATAATGCCTAATAAAGAATCATGTTATGATATAGGCATATTATTATTGCATAATTTCTTCATTTGCAAAGAAAAAAAGAAGAAAAAAGGGTTTTCATTAATATCAACATTACGGTTACCGGGTTCAAACCCCCACGCCCTCGGACCATTACGTCTCATCCCCGGATACCACTTTGGGCGAAGGCCGTGGTGGTGTCATGAAGGGCAAAAATTTTATTTAAAGCATAAAAAGTGGCCCGAGTCATATTACCATTAGTACAATCCAAAAACACTCTTAATGAAGAAAACCAAAACCTTGAACATAATTATTAGGAAATATAAAAGACAGAGGTTTTAACAAAAGAGCGCTCTTCCCGGGTGCTCATTCCATAAACAATAGGGAATCTACAGTTTCTTGGAGCTGCTTATTTTCATGGACAAGCTCCATAATAAACGTATTTCTTGCCTATAGACTGCAATCAACGAGTGGTTTAACAAAGAACAAATCAATTGAATGAGTAAGCTATATAATAAAATGAGAAGGGATAGAATATATACCTTTCCTTGAACCATGGCAATCATAACGACAAACACATGAGAAGTGAGGTTCGATTTCTATCTAGACAGCAAAGTGAAATTAAAAGGGTGTCGACCGTCGCATGACCTCGCGTTGGTGTCAAGTCCTTTTAATCTTGGCCGTCGAAAGAAATATCTTATAGTCACGCCGAATAGCGGCTAAAAATATTTCTTTACGATTTTTAGAAACGAATTTCGAGAGAAGAAAGGCAACCTCTACATCAGCGGGCTCGCGTTCGAGGTCGTATCTTTCTTAACACCATCCTAACATGTCCTATCGCGGCCCAGGTCCGGCAGCGTGGATGTGTGTGCAATAGTGTAGTGCTAAATCATTAAAACATGCACAACAATTTATAAGCAATCAATTCGAACCTGCAAGACAAATAACACCTTAATGTGAGGCTCATATCTGGAATCCTTACTTGCCAAAAAAAATTATTTTGAACAGGGGTAAAAATTTTGGCTTAAGTCCACTATAGAAAATGCAAGTCCCTAAGCGGAGTCGCCATCCTTGTTGAACTCTCGAGCCCTCGTTTTGGACAACATGCAAAAGGAGGAGGGCTCACCTGACACGTCTTGGATCTAGGTTCGGGGACTTAACTCTGCTCTCCCAAGCCCATACTATATCTCGACTTAGGGTTTAAATATTTAACATACAAATATTTTATACCAAGGAGTCACCACTAATCGATTTGAGGTGGGTCGATTAAAAACCCAAATAAGGTGATGGAAGAATTATCTTATTCTTGCGAACCGAGATTAACCGAATTTGGGGACTTTGTTACACTAGTTGGATAACTAATGCCCTTTAGGTACCATTTTACCCTGTTCATTTTTTTGAAAACATTTATCGAGACAGTTTGGATTAATTTTAGGACCTTTCTCCTAACATGTGAGGTGATCAAACGAGTGCATAATCGAAAATGATCAGCGATCATAAACATAACAATTCAAGCATCCTAAGGTTCTAACCTTAACTAAGTCGATGACATTCGAAACACAACAACTCATGCAATTGTGTTAAAACATGCGTAATAATACAATGGTAATAAAAATAACATGCAAAATACTATCGCACAACATCAAGTTTATCTAATTTAAATAAGACAATGGCATGCATAATAATATGACAAAGGATAAGAACACTCAAATAAGTCAAAAAAAAAATTCGAGATAAAAAAACGAAATAGGAAAATAAAATCTTTTTCTTCTCTTTTTTTTTTGAAATTTTTGAAATTTTTTATTTTTTAATTTTTAATTTTTTTTTTTTGGATAAAAAATAAAAAAACGAAATAAGAAAAAAAAAAAAAGTAGATTTTTTTTAAATTTTTTTTTTGAAATTTAAAAAAAAGGAAAAAGAAAAAGAAAAAGAAAATAAAACCCCTTTTAAAAAAAATTTGAATTTTTTTAAATTTTTTTATTTAAATTCTTTATTATTATTTTTTAAATGAAATAAAATAAAAATATAATAAAGGTCGATCCGTGGTCAACAATCCGACCGATCGTTGACCCGGATATCTGGGTTCTACTCGATTCAGCGGATCCGTAGGGGAGGCGGCGGCAGTGAGAAATCGGCCGTCGTCCGACCGACCCAGCCGAACGCCTCCTTGAGGCCACCACCGATGTCTCCGGATAACCGGCAAAGGCGATGAAAAAAAGAGGATTCCGACCTCCTCCGGCGACGCGGTCGAAACTCGGAGGCCACGGACGACTAGGGACCAAGGGCATGGGTAGGATGTAAAATCTTAAAAAACAAAAATAAGCGGATCTCGGGATTTCTAGTGCCGAAAAAACAAAAAACCCCGATCAACCCTCTCTTGTCTCTCACTGTTTCCCTCTCTCTCTCTCTGTGGCCGGTCGGGCCTCTCTCTCTCTCTCTTCCGGGGGAAGGAAGAAGAATAAGCCAAAAAAAAAAAAAAGGAAGAAGTGGGCTGGGTAGGGAAAAAAAAAGAAAGAAAAGAAAAGAAAAGAAAGGAAAAGGAAAGAATAAAAAAATGGCCGGGTCGGCCCGGCCCCGATCGAGGTTTTTTTTTTTAATAATAATTTTAATTTTTTAATTAATAATTTTTTAAAAAATTTTTAATTTTTTTTAAAACACTTTAATAGACCCTATTAATGCAAATATGCCTAATTTCTACATGCAATGTATTTAAATATAAATATTTTTGTTTTAGGAATTAAAGGAATTTAACTCCTAAATTTTGTGCAAATTAACAATAGGTGTCAACACCCATCCGCATGGTTTGCTGCATATTTATGGTTTTGGTGCTCCACCTTCAATGTACGTCCGCTGGAAGGTCCACCCATCCCCAACATTGTGGTGATAGCATTCCAGATGGTGAGACTCTCTCTCTCTCTCTCTCTCTCTCTCTCTCTCTCTCTCTCTCTCTCTCTCTCTCTCTCTCTCTCTCTCTCTCTCTCTCTCTCTCTCTCTCTCTCTCTCTCTCAAATTGATACATAGAAACCATTGGCTTTACGTCGAAAGAGAATACCTTATTCCGGTTTAATGAAATAGTCCATTAACCTCATTAATGAGCCTGTTTGGTTCGGCTTTTGAGAAAAGTCTTTAGGAAAATGCAAAAAAAAATTCAAGATTTAGAGGAAAGGGGTTTGGTGAAATGCAAATACTGTTTGGTAAATTGTAATTGAAAAGTACTTTGGAAAGCAACTTTGGTGGAAATGTTGTTTGGTAAACATTATATATATGGAAAGTCCTTTGCTATGCCAATTTAAGTTTTTTTTTAACTTTAATTAGTTTAAAATTAAAAAATTAATGATTGTAACTTTTATATTTTCGCGTTGAGAATAATGTAAAAGAGATATATTAACAAATTTATAAATAAAAAATCACATGAAAGTAGATCTTTCTCGAGCAAAAAGAGAGTAATTTCATTATAATAAACAAGATCATATATGTCATGATAAAAGAAATAAGTTATCCATGAATATTACAAAGGTCCTCAACTATTACATAAACTCAAGGCTATTTCATCACATAAACATGCCATTTCAGGAGATGTATTATCATTTGAAGTACTCGCCCCCTCATTTATAGCATCATGATCAATTGAATATCCATACTCGGGACCCAAAGTTATTGTTTCAAAATCCGTATTAGTCACAACATTTCTTCGTATATAATTGTGTAAAGCCATTGTCGCTATAACAATTTACACTTGCTTTTCATATGGATAACTTGGCATGGTAGTTAGAATCCTCCACTTCATTTTTAATACGATAAATGCTCACTCAATTTCTGAGCATAGCGAGGAATAGGTATGGTTGAATACTTCTTGATAACCTGTAGGTGCAAGACCTTGCCGAAACTCTGGCAAATGATATCTAACTTCTCTATATGGCCCCAAATAACCTGTGAGATTTGGATATCTAGCATTTACTAAATAATATTTATGTACACAAATATAATGTAAATTTAATTAATGTATGCCACATAGATACATATGGATATATATAAACCATTAATTAATGGACCTGGAAGAGGATGAGGAAATTGTGCATCACGTTTTCCAATGGCATCACAAAAGATATAGGTATCATGAGCTTGTCCCTTCCAAATGGGACAAACATAGACAAATTCCATGTTAAAATTACATACGACCAACATATTTTGAGTCGTCTTTCCTTTTCGACCAATAAAACAAATTTGAACATACATAGGTATCACCGCTGGGATATGCGTACATACCATCCATAGCTTCAATGCAATCTTAAAACAAATAACACAAATATTACTTGATTTGCATTTCATTTTTCGTTTTTATTGTACAATTGTAACTTATCTTAAAATATGGATAAAATCGTCGATTTTTCTTGATTTTCTTTGGAACTTCCTTATATTGGCAATCAGTTGGTTGAATCAAATCTTTTCCCATGTTACATACTTCATCCAAAACTAAGCTAAAGTGTCTACTTATGGTTTCTCCGGAGTGCTGAAAAGGCTCTTGTACTAACCTATTACCTATACCATGTCCCAACATATAAAGAAACATTCCAACTATTTCTGTAACATCAGTATTCCTAGATCCTTTAAGGCCATATCGTGTTACTAATTCACGCGTTAAATTATTAAATATAACCCTATGCATTTTAAACATATGGTAGCACCTTATCGGATTAGCATCTTTGGCCATCAACTCTCTCAACCATTCATAACCTGTATATGATGAGGTCATCTAAGGTTGTTTGCAAAGGTTCTTTGCCTGATAAACAACTTAAGCTTGAGCAATTGAGAGAACATCCCATAATTCAATTTTGTCCTTTTCATGATTTTCCCTTTCAAGATAATCATCCATATCTGCTTAATGTAGCAAAATATTGAGTTAGAGCAAGAAAAACAATTAATAAACTTGATCTTTACCAAAAAAAAAAAAAAATTAATAAACTTGATCATCTAAGAAACAACATCACCAATAAAATATATGCAAACTCAACCACATAAAGAGAATACCACACTCACATTAAAACATCAATAGAAATTGGGTTCATACATAATGCAACTAGAGATTTCGCACGAGAACAAAGTAGCATACCAAAAAGTTTAAAAAAGATGCTACGACATACTAACTATGATTAAGCTCTTCCAACTCAAGTGTGAGATACTTGACTTTTAGTGCATCACTCATCAAGCACATAAAGACATTTGACTTTTAGTGCATCACTCATCAAGCTCATGAAGACATGCCTATTATCTTTCTTTTCCTTAAAATGTTTGATTGCAAAACAGTATAACTTTTCATCCCGTGCAATCTCAGGTATGCTATCCAACATTGCTATGAGGTCCTTGTAAGGATCGAATCCCTCATTTGCTTGAGCTGCAGCAAGGGTAGCGTTCCCACTTTTAACAGTGGAACATAGCCTATTAATTTGGTTTCCAAGCTATTGTGCTAGGCTCAATCTATTTTCTCTCTTCTCTTGAGCTTTGCCTTGTTGAAGTTTGCGCCACTCTTTTCAAGCTCCGAGTTATAATTGGTTCAGCAATCTGTTCACCCTCATGACACTCCAAATTATCATCAATAGATCATGTACCATCACCGATATCAGATTGTGTGGTCTCAACATCCACATCAATACATAAACCTTGAGTAGGATTCCATGTGATTCTTCCAGTAGTAACTGTATCCCTAAACATTCTTTTTAATAACACTTCAAGATTAGGAGGTATGCCTCTTGTCCTAAAAACCTTCACTTTAAGATTGGCCTATTATAATAGAACATTTGAATAAGTTGTATCATTGAAGATTAGAACTTAACAAAATAGTAAAAGAAGACAGGATAAATATTTGAATTTTACTCTCCCACCATTCATCACTCGCATAAATGGTTTTCTTCCTTGAATCCCATACTATTCCTGTTTCACTATGAACCAATGTCCTCCATCTTTTCCATTCTTCTTTAGGATTATCCCACTTACTCTTCATTCGAGTCTTATCGCATTTTTTACCCCTCAATTCGTCGAACTTAGTAATTATGACTATCCATCTATCCCTCTTGTTGGTTGCAGGACAATTGCCTTTATCAATTTGTTCAAAGCACAACTGACAAATATTTCCACATCTTCGGCAATCCAATATGCATTTTCCTTGGTTGAACTTGCCATCTTCTAGTAATATGAAAATCAACATGTTTGATAGGCACAAAAAAATGACATACAGCCCTCAGTAATAGTACAGCCGCGCATAGCACACACAATCAGGAAACATATACATATGATCTACCAGAAAACATACCAAATATTTCTCACATACACTCATGCTTTGTATAAAAAAATGTTTCCACAATCAATAGAAAACTTCTATTTCAAATTCCATACTCAAGATTATCAAAGACCTAGTAGTTAACAAGGCTAAAGCAGGAGATAAAAGTGACATTGAGCGAAATCACAAACGAAGATTGCCAATGTAGCTAAAAAATAAGCAAGACTTCCAATTACCAATGCAAATTTGCACAAAAAAAAACTTTCATGCTCAACAAGAACAGAAAAATTTCAAGGAATGAAAAACTAAAGCAGGAGATAACACGGTTGGCAGTGTTGGTGGAAGAAAAGGAAAAATTAGAAATCCAAAATAGCCAGTGAATTGTCTATATAAATGAAACAATGCGAATTTGTAACAGCTTGAATCAATGACCAGAGAAAGTAGCTGACTTGGACCAAGATCCAATTCTGGTCATTTTGTGACATCCACAGAATCTCTGTGGTTGTTTTCTACACACCAGAACCCAATAAAGAGATAGGACCAGAAGAGGATTTGATCAGTGAGGAAAGACCTAAAGCTTACAAGATAGTGAAAGACTATGCAAACGTGCACTAGGACTACTACCAACAAGGCTCGAGAGCCATTCATGTCGCTTAAGTTTAGAAACTATTGCAGCTTTCTCGATCAGCTCTACTTAAATATCAAAAGTACTAGAACAATGGTGAATTGTTGACTTTGTGCGACTATCTATTAGATCCCAAAACTTCAAAGTTCAGAATGGCTTGTGATTGAACAGCTTGCGACTATCTATTAGGTCCCAAAACTTCTGTAATAGCTTGAATCAAAGTGACATATGCTAAATGAAAAAAACGAAAATTGCCAATATAGCTAAAAAATAAGCCGAATCTGCAATACCAACACAAATTTATACAAAATAACCTTCATACTCAACAAAATCAGAAAATTTTACCTGGGAAGAGAGGTGAGCATGGCGTGAGGGAAGAGAACTCGAGGGTGAGTGTTAGGGAAGAGCGTGAGGGAAGAGAGCTCAAGGGCAGGCGTGAGGGAAGTAAGCTCTAGAGCAACAATCGCCTAAGCGAGTCTTGAGCAAAGAGGAGAGGGCAGAGCGATATCACAAGAGAAAAGAGAAGTAGCGATTTAGGGTTTTGTTTAAAAAGGGGCAAAAATGGAATTATGATGATAAATAAGGGTAAAATTGGAACTTTTCACATTTTCATTAAGCCAGTCAATTGCATCCCGAAAATGCAACTTCCCCTAGGCTCCTCCATCCCTCCATTTAGCCAAAGGCCCTTGGAGAGCTAATTGCATATCCTCAAAGCTTACCAAAAAATTAGCCAAACAACCTTTGTATTTGCTCAAGAGATTTTAGAGCCCCAAATCTCATTTCAAATGCTGAAACAAATAGGGCCAATAAGTTAAATGCAGATGCAAACCCTAGTTTTCGATCCAAACATGAATAGAAGCATGATTTCATACTTAGAATGCTCCCTCTTTGGAAGAGACTTGTACAATTCATTCTTGCTTGAGTGTTTATATATGTCCATGGTAAGTTCGACTTGGCCAAACATACAAGTAAAGTTATATCAAATGGAGTTATGTTTGATTTATCTTCAAGTTCTGATCGATCGTCTCAATCACGTTTCGCAAGCTGTGCATGACTTGCGCCAAGTAGAATAAAGCACAAGTTTCGACTTATTTCATTAATGTATACCGGGGTTGTTTCTATCTATTACATTGTCAGAAGAATTGGGAGATGAGTCTATCTGATATATTTTTCATGTTTACAAGCACTATAGGTAGAAATAACTCGTCATCCTTCCCGGGATGCCGTAAGCATTCTCCACCCCATTGCGAGAAATATGCAACATCTTAATTATGGGAAACTAAACAAACCAAATGATTTTGTTGAAATGCTGAACATTGAATAACGGAAGCAACATGTTGTCCCATGTTCGGGGTTTAATATCATTATTTTTCTTTAGCAAAATAAGGCATTTATTGTAAGCTTTTCCTCTATCAGAAAGTTAGAAAAGCAATACTCTATCGTCTCGGACTATGCGTCCTTGTTGTTAAGTTGCGACCCGATACCTTGTATGAACTGAAGTCAAATAGATGGGATTGAAGTGTTTCAAATTTATGTCAAGATACGATGATCCTTGTTGTCTCGGTCCTTCTAGCTATCCACAAATTTGATCCTCGGCTTCATCAGTTTCCTACGTAGGCTTGCCAATATCTCCAATAACATCATGCCAAAGTCTACGTCGTCATGACGAAAATCCTGCCATTTCTTAAGATCATAAAATGTAAATGGATCTGTTCAAAATGATTTGAATGGGCAGTGACACTTCAATTTTATCCTTCATAAGCCCCTTACTATAGGGGCTGGCTGCAGAAAATATGAAAGCAATACCACCTTAAAGGCCGAATTCATACCTCGAACCGGCCGTCCTATGCCGCTTGGTTGATCTTAACCAACCCTCCATTACCATTTCACAAACACAAGTCTTCTTGGCTTCTTCACCCTTCTTTCGAGTGTATCCAAACACCTCACACTCGGTTTCCAAGTGCAAACTTCGAGTACGAGAGGTCACCGTATGTCCTTATTCCCAAGACCCTAGAGAGTCTCATTCATACTAAGGCCTTTTGTTCCGTGAAAAATAAATTATTTGAAAATCATTTTCTTGAAAATAATCGTTTATATCACTTGAAATAATTAGTCAATGAAAAATATTTTCATTATCGACATCAACTCATATCTAAAAATTTTCATGGATGATAAAAATATTTCATTCATTCTTTTTCAAAAGTGATATAAGTAATCATTTTTAGGAAAATATTTTTCAAATTATTCATTTTCCGTGAAACAGACGCATCCTAAAGTCATGCCAAATTAAGGAAAAATTACAAAAAAAATGTCCTAAACCTATTGCAATTGTGCCAATTCAGTCCATCCAGCCACTTTCAACCGGCTGGCGCTGATGTGGACGCCGGCAGCCAGCCAACTAGCGAATGCTGACGTGGCGAATTTTAAAATGTTTTTTTATTTTATAAATTTTTAATTTTTTTAACTTTTTTTCCTTCATCTTCTTTAACCTCTAGCTGGTCGTCGGACCAGCAACCAGCGAGGTTGGGGCTTGACTTTATTTAAAGCGACCTACGTCGTTGCGGGTGGGTCGACCTCGCCCGGTAGCTGGCGAGGTCTTATCCTCGCCGGTTGCTTCGAGCAAGGCCGACCTCGCTGAGGAGATAGTGGGATCGACCACACTGGAATATAGCGACAATTGGCAAGTCCACCCGAGACCTCACACGATCCCAAGGCTGACGGCTAGAGGTTGAAGAAGATGAAGGAAAAAAAAAGAAAAAAATTTCGAAGAAAAAATATTTTAAAATTTGCCACATCGGCCGAAGATCGAGCAAGGCTGGCGAGGTCGACCTCGCCAGATCTGTCGGTAAACCCGACCTCGGCGGTTGCTAGTCCCAAAAGAGGTTGAAGAAGACCGAAAAAAAAAAAAAAAAAATTTTTTAAGAAAAAATTTTTAAAATTTGCCAATTTAATTGGCATAATCTATGTTAAGTTTACTAAAAGGGATTGAATTGGCATAATAAAAGGTTTATAACTGAATTGACAAAAAAAAAGGTTGAGAAATGAATTGGCACAATTGCAATAGGTTTATGACCTTTTTGGTAATTTTTCACCAAATTAATAATTAGACCCATTTCAAAGGTGCTAAATTTTCAATCCATAATATAGCCCCGACACTATTTTTCGAGCACCCGAAATCCAGCATCGAATTTCAATGCATTTTCTGTGCGCTAGCCGAGCGACCTATTCACAAGAGGGACAATTTGGGCATCCAACCCATGAATGGCCGAACATTCGATGTGCCACCCAACAAGGTCGAGCGGTCGACGCTTTGCTAGCCAGATGATTGATTCACCACTCAATCGAGATGGATATCCAACCTATTACCGATCAAATGCCCCAGGTCGACTATTTGCCTCACAAACTGGCTTCATCTAAGTTTCGTGCTTTCGCGTATTCTTTTCCGGTCATTCCAAACGTCATGAAATCCACGGAAAGCTCTTTAGATTAAACAAGATTTTGTCATCTTCAAAACAAATCGTCATATCTACAACCATGGTGAAAATACGACGTAGCGACCTCACTTCGGATTTTCGTTGGGTTTCTTTGGGCCCTCTAGGCGCAGTTGTTTCGAAGCTCCCGTCTACAAATGGATAAGACTTTGATAGAGAGAGAGAGAGAGAGTTTAGATTGGGTCATGGGCCCAAGGCCCAAATCCTATATTAGTCCAAGAGCCCAATGCATTGATTGAACTGGGCCAGCAACATGACGCTCTTTACGACCTTCGGCCTCTTATCTGTCTCGGAATTTTATCTACACAATTCCTCTGGACACTGTTCTTCTCCAGTTCCATTCTCTTTCTCTCTTCCTCTCCTCCAATGGCGTCGATCAACTTCAACTTCTTCGACAACTGGTTCACCAAGCCCCCCAACCCCATCCCTCTCCTGAACCTCAGCGCCGTCGCCCGGTCGCTCCCTCCCAACTCCCCGGCCGCCCCCAACTTCGCCTCCCTCAGCTCGAGCCTCAACCCCAAGAAGCCCCCCGCCGGCGGTGCCGGCGGCGGGAGGGCCCGGCAAGAAGGACGGCGGCGAGGACAACATCTACAGCCAGGTGGTGGACCAGTTCTTCTGGGAATGCGAGAACTTGCCCGACTACAGGCACACCCCCGAGGTGGAGAAGATCCTGAACGAGGACCCGGTGTTCGAGACCAAGGAGAACCCCACCGAGGAGGAGGTGCGGGAGAACGAGAGGTGGTGGGAGGAGTTCTGGTCGAGCCCCGTCGTGAAGTTCGCGAAGCGAGCCGAGGAGATTGCGGACATGGTCAACGAGCTGGAGCTCCAGGAGAACGCCGAGCCGTACAGGGACGAGGACAAGAAGCTGTGGCAGGCGGTCCCGCACGTGCCGGGGCTCGACGGCCGCCCGATGCCCAGGAAGGCGATCAAGACGAAGAAGGAGAGCGATGACAAGTTCTGGGATTTCGCGCGGCAGTTCTTCTTCGGGCTCTGGGGGTTCAGGCAGCGGCCGTACCCGCCCGGGCGGCCCATTGATGTCGCGCAGGCGATCGGGTATAAGCGGCTCGAGAAGCGGTATTATGATTGTAAGTCCTGTTGAGATTGGTCTTGTGTTGAGTTGGTGGATAACTTTTTTTTGGTAGAATGATTGGTTGATCATCGTTAAGGCTGGAGTTTCTGGGTTCCTTGTGTTGTTGTACAAGATGTGTTTGTGGAATTTCCGGTGTGGACATATCTGTCCTTATGATCTAGAGGAAGATTTGTTTTTTGGTTAATTGATTCTGAATTAGCTTGATAAATGTGTAATCTCTGTACTTGTATGTTTCTTTCTTTCCTGCTAATGCTATTTGATACATTCAAACGAGAACATGAGCTTGTTTGCTGGTGATGTTGGTACAGCTCTATACATGTTTCAATTTTTTTATCTGATCGTGTTCTCACTCATAGATTGAATGTTGGTATAACAGTTATTATGAGGAGTGGTGGCTTTTACTATAAGGATCGATTGGGTCGAACTCGGGGACCAATGGAGCTGATACAACTTAAAACAGCTTGGGGTGCTGGAATAATCGACAAGGACACGTTTGTTTGGGGTGAGGACTTGGATGAATGGGCTCCAATTCATATGGTTTATGGATTAGAACGTGCCATTGCCACATGGGAAGGTAGGCATATTGTTCTGTCAATTTTATGCTACAAATTCAAACGTCGCACAGGAAAGTCACAGCAAGCATAGTCTACTGTGTAAAGCATTCTAGATATGCATGCTACTATTCGTCAGGGATGAAAGTGCCATGTTTAGGGAACTGGTTTCATTTTAGATCTTATCTCTGCCACTTGATTATTTGATGTTGTCAATTCTGGCCGTTGAGCTTGATTAGAAGGGCATGCTCGGGTTGGTAGAAGAGTACTACTGTTCACCAGTGCTGCTCTTTTCCAGAAAAGAAAATTAAAGCTGCTTTCTGTCTACTTCTTATGCCACTGTGAATGAGATATTTATTTACTTATCATTATGCGCTTTCAGTAAGACTGGGTGCTGCAGCCACCGCATTCCTTCACAAACTCCAGAAAGGAATACCTCCTTGGGTACCTCTCAAGGGGCAAGAGAAGAAAACTTACAAGCAGCTCCAGCAAGAAGCTATAGAAAGCAGGAGACGCGATCAAGCAGTACTCGAAGCCAATGACGGTATTTGGCCTGGAGTGAGAATTCCAAGTCATGCCCTATTTCTTTGGGCTGGTGGTTCAGAACTTACAAGCATTTTAGAGGCTGACCACATGCCAAACAAGTACATCCCAAAAGATCTCAGGTACTGCAGAATGAAGTATCTGTCTTCTGGCTAGTCCTTTTAGCCACCAACCATTTGAAGCAAATAACCAATGCCTGACCAAGTGGGTGTACTTATTAATGATGTAGGATTCAATTGGCTAAAGTAATACCTGGTTTAAGACCTTGGGAAGTTTTAAGCATTGAACAAGCGATGGATCAAATAACATATGGTGGACAATGGTACCGTCTACCCCTTGGTACTTACCATACAGGTCCTCCGTACATCCAGCATTGGAACAAGGACGTTAAGGTGCGACTTGTTATCGCTCCTTTTCCTTTGCCTCTCTATTTGTTATTCAGCTTCTCTTTTACCACTCAAGTTAATAAAAATCGAAAGGACTAAACTTGTGTTCCATCATAATAATATTGAGAGAAAGAAGTGTTACGGAAAATGATGACTATTGAAAAGCCTTTTTCCAAAAGTCATCTCCCATTCTTCCCTGATCACTATTCTAATTAGACTATTCTTATACTGAAAACCATGAGTGGAAGATTAACCTTGGGCCCAGTTGGCAATGGCTACCCTTCTGATGGTTGGGAATTTTATTTCGAAGATTTCTGCCTTTTACAATCCTGACTGGCAACTCACATGTAGAAAGGGGAACGAAGAGAGTGGATTACCGAATATTTTCCTATTTCAACCCTTGCTTGGCCTATCCGGAAGGAAAAAAAAAACCTTTGTTTCGATTTTACAGAAGCCAAGTCTGTGCTTGTGCCCCAGGGTATTAAAAAAAAGGCTTCTGTTTAACTGTCAGTGCCCTTCCCTTGTTAGAGAAATCCAAGGATCCTATCAATTCTTCCTGGCTCCTGGTGTATTTCTTCTGTGTAATCTTGCTCTCATCCCCTCTGCTGCTATTGAGCTAAAAGACCATGCATCTTTGATGAAAGCTCTCACGCTATACTTTTAGTGCACTTTTCGTGTTGGTTTCATTAAGTTCTTTGACAGTTGGAAAGGATGACCTTATTTGTGTCACCAGTTATTAGTCAGTTTAATTGTAGCACAGTATAGCTGTCACTGCAGAGCATTAGCTCTTTATTGGATTTTTGGTGAAGGGATGATGAGATATTTTTCTTTCTTTCCTTGTCATGAGAACGGCTAAAAGCTATTTATGCATGATGCCCCTCCTCACCTTTGTTTATTGTTTTCTCAGAGAATGTTTAGGATTTTCTTCAACTTGAGCACTAGAGTGTACAGCAAACTAGACAGGACCATACCTGGTTTTACGAAAATAATGGAGAAAGTCCATGCTGACGCGGCTGCAAGGGATTCGAGACGGAAGGAGAGGAGGGAGGCACAAAAGAGAGCCGAGCAGGAGGACGCCATTTATGGTAGAGCTCGGAAAAACCCATAGCATCGCCTATGATCGTTACCTATGATCGTTACCCTGCGGTTCAAATGATACTCTTAAGATCTTTTATTGATTGGTTCAACCTGTGCAGCATCAGTTTAGGAAGCAGGTTCTTCTGTTTTTTCCCCGTATGTTTGTGAGAGTTTGAAATTAATTGTTCGATAATGCCGCAAACCCTTGAAATGCAAAGGTTTGTAGTTCGTAGTCTTGCGGTCGAGGGAAGAGAACAGAGTGAAATCTACTTTTGATTTGGGGATGATCGTGTCGAATGAATTGCCTTTGTTTCTGTATTGAGAGGATTGGCATCATGCATCTTGCATTGAATGGAGCTTCGTGTTGTTCCAGTATCTCTCTGCAAATTCTGCATAATATCGAGAATGGAGGAGTGGGCAGAATTAAAGCTTGTGAAGTTTGCCATCTGTTTTATTTGTCTTCTCTCTCGGTGTAAGTTCTGTTTGAGAGTCTCCTTGAAAGTTCTTAAGTTTTTGTGATCCTCTTTGAGGGTGCGATCGATCGTTTTACGGAAGATGAGTGATTTAGAAAATATTTTTCAAAAAATGATTGCTTATATTATTTGGAAAAATTAGTCAACGAAAAATATTTTCATCATCGATAATAATCTATACTTAATTATTTACGTGCGCGATAAAAAGGATTTCTATTCATTTTATTTTTTAAGTGATATAAGTGATTATTTTTTAGAAAATATTTTTCAAATCACTCATTTTTTGCAAGAACGGATTCTACGTACGTGTTTGTAAGTTTATTGTAGACAGCCACCTGTATGTTTGGCTTTGCTTGGTTTCAAACCGAAAAAACTACTTTATCATAGGGAAAAAGTATACTTAAATATGGAAAAATTCTGGAGAGTTCAAAGTGACTTTAAAAATCTTTTACTTATGCAAAAAAAAAAAAATTCAGTATCATGCATCTGATTAGTTCGAAACTTACGAAACTGAATGACGAATTAATTTAGAACTTAACCGATAAAAAGTTATGCTGAAAGTTGTCATGAGAGGAATAACCCTTCTTCACATGGTAATGGTCATCCGAGCCCAAACTCTAGATATCCATGCATATAATATGCAAATAACTTTCATATCTGGCTAAGTGATCTAAGCTCTATTTATTTCATGAAAAATGAAAATTAAAAAATATTTTTCAAAATATTACTGATTATATTGCTTACAAAAATGAAAAGACAAATGATATTTTTATCGTTATGAAAATATTTAGATATAAATTATTATTGAGATTGAAAATATTTGTAGCGGCTAATTAGTTTAAGCGATATAAACAATCATTTTTTAGAAAATATTTTTCAAATTATTAATTTTCGCGAAATAAACGGATCCTAAGACTACATTTTCAATCAACCTAGTTTTTGGCCATGTTTTCCTTTTTATTTCTCTACTTTTCTTCTTTCTATTTTTACCTATTTCTGAAACAAACATTTCTTAAACACAATGAATCGGTACTTTTATCACTACGAAGGAATAACATTTTTTTTTTTTTAATAATATTGACTAAGGAGCGCTTAAACTTATACTTAGGCTAATGTGCTTTTGCTAATCGATTTACTCTAAATTTGAAATTGATATAAGAAGGCAAAAGGAATGTTCAATAAAATTCTGTTTTGGAGTTATTATATCAATAAGATCCAATTTTAGTTTGAGACATTGATTCTCAAGAAAACTATTACGTGATAGTAATATCTCGAACACTTTGTCGTATCATACAATTCATTACAGAGCAACTAAATAAGAACGTAACATTTTAAACCATCTCCTAGAATTAGATTTTCCCGAATAATGAAACATTACACGTTCTGGATCTCTTCATAGATTTCTTCGCAAAGGGTGCTCGTCGCAACTTTGATGATCAAAATAACATCTGTAAATCAGATTTTTCATCAACTGATTTGTCTTCAGTACTAGGGGTGAGCGTGATACGTGCGGACGGTTCCCAACATGAAACCAGTAACTGCCTACTAAGGACCGGTTCTGATAAATTAGAATCGGAAATCGGTTCAGTTTGGTCCGGTTTTTCGGGTGGGTCTATGGAACCAGTCCCACCAAGTTTCACGCAAATGTAGGTGATCAAGAGTAAGAGAAGGAGGTGATGAACGGATAAAGGCGCAGCTGTGAATCGATGGAAGTTAAAAGTCGAGTTTTAAATTATAGGTTTTATGATTTTCATTTTTCTAAAAATCCTTTTTTTTAATTGAAATTTTTCTAAAAAAATTTATATATATATATATATATATATATATTACCAGTCCGTAGGTGGTTTTAGTAAATTAGAACCGAAAACTGGACCGGTCCTCCCGAGAATGGCCGATTCCAAATCGATTCGGTTTGATCCAGATGTTTTCCGATTTCTTTTGCACGTCGGTTTTCAGTACTACTAATTTTATTAGCATTACCATCCACCAACTTATCGCGCAAATCCAAACGAGTCACGCATGACACGTCGGCCGAGGAACCACGTGTCGCCTCCCCATTGGTTACGGAAAGAGACAAATCGCTACACGAACGTGTAATAATAAAGCCAGGGCGTCTCCGTTCCGACCGAAGCTCTGGACGAGGACGCTTGTCCCCTTACCTTTTTCCTTTTAAAAATCTGCATGAACATGCTTATCCAGTTCCAAAGGTTGGATTTCTAGACGAAGTCATGGCGCCAGATCTCAGTCCAACTTCATTCCAGAGCGATGGAGGCGAGCATCAGCAGGGAGCCGAGGATGGAGCGGAGAAAACGGAGAGCAAGACGTTCTTGAACAGTCTCCTCTCCACCATCATCCCGGAAAAGGCGCCGCCGGCGACAGCGGCGGGTGGAGCCGACGGTGGACGCGACGGCGGCGCCGGCCATGTGGGTCGCGAGGAGGGCGGAGAAAACGGCGGCGGCGGCGGCTGTGGGATCGTCGGTCACTTGATCTCGAGCCTCGTCTCTCCGGGGAGCCCGCGGCGGGGCGGCCGTCGGGCAAGAGGAAAGCCCAAGTCTTGGGCGCGGAGGACGGCGGAAGAGGCGGGGAGGTCGACGGGGTTTCGAGGGCGAAGAGCGGCGGCGGCGGCGAAAGTGAAGCCGTCCGTGGTGGCGGTGGAGTGATGAGCAGTCTCATTTCGAGCTTCTTTCACGCGAAGCGAGGAGGGAGGAGGAAGTGCTGCCGCCGCTGCCGCCCGCCGCCGCCGGAGGTGATGAGGTAGAGAGGCATCGGGCGGCCGAAGGAGGCGAGACGACCGCGGCGACGTCGGAAACGGAGGAGGGCGGCGAGGGGGGCGGCGGCGGCGGCATCATCGAGCGCATCGTTTCTCACCTGCCTCCTACTCTTCCAGGTACATCTAAGGATCAGGTCGTTTTATTTTCAAAACCATTTATTTTTTTGTGAAATAAATGGATAATCGATGTCAATTTTTTTTTAATTTCTTTTGTTTTTTCCATTTGGTGAGCAGAGGATGCAGGTCCGACGACTGATGAGGCCTCTGTTCTGATTCATTCCATCGTTCGAGACTGATGAGAAGCCAATTTAGAATTTTCGATTTCATTTTTTTTTTGTTGGTCCACTGGAGGAACCTTTGTTTTTTTGTTTTGGTTTTTTTTTTTAATATTATGGTGATTTAGGGACAAAAATTGTGCAACTTCGGTATGTTGATGATCTCTTTGTTCGTGCGATGATCTTTTGAGAATGTGTGCGCTAATTGATATGTACATTTTCCGTACTAAGTAGAGGGATTTACCAAACAAGTTTGAGCAAATCCAACTTTTCAAAAAAAGTTGAAAAAATCATATTATTGATGATAATCCCATAAATCGAAATTAATGTAGATACACTTGATCTAGTATGTATTTATAAGCATATCCATTCAAAATTTAGTTCTAACCCCTTAAAAATGGGAACTTATCGTGGACACAAAAGACGCGCCGGTGGCTGGTGGTGGGCATTTGGGAAAGTCGGGCTGATTAGGTGTCTTCTGCGTTCGAGCAACGATACAAAAGAAAAGTGAGATGGAGTGAGAGGCCAGGGGAGGAGGTATATCAAATCCAAATCGCGAACGGAATTATAGCTAGCACATTGATATCGTCTTTTTCCATTTAATAAATTTGAAGATTCAGAGGTTGTCTCGTCCCGCTTCCCACAGCTGTACTCATTGGAGAGGGAGAGGCGCTTCTTTCTTTTACGTAATACTTGACAAAAAAATCCGACTTTTCAAAATTTGATCCTTTCGAGCCATCGCGATTTACAGCATGCATAACCAAAAGCACGCGTCGTTAGCACGTGACAACAAAACTATACCCAATGAACTCCACAAACGTTTAAATCACGTCGAGCTATTTTTACAATTCCTCTTTAACGTACTCATCATGCTTGAAAGTTTCATTTTTTTTTTACAAACTCAAGGACAATGAAGAAGTGATGAACAATGGACCGGACCGGCCGCCTATTGAACCGGCGCATTGGGCCGTTCGATGGGCCTGGGCCCAAGAGCAGGCCCAAAAGGGTCAAACACCCTTCTTCAGTTCTTCTTAATAGCTAGGGTTTTAGCTCACGTCGCTCTCTCTCTCTCTCTCTCTCTCGTTCGACGGCTTCACCCGCCGGCGACCTCTGCAGCTCCTCCGCCGTCGAGCTCAAGCTGATCCTCCGCCATGGTCAGTGCCTTCCCCCCCTTGATTTTCTTTCGCTGGTCGTCTGCATCTCTCTCCCCTCTCTGCGGCTGCGAATCTGCCTTGCCTTTCGTGCTTCGATTGGGTTTTTCTCGCTTGTTTCGATCCCGCTTCGTTTGAATTCCGAGAAATTTTTGATGCGCCCACGATTCATTTTGGCACCGGCATTATCGAACCCCCCTAGTTACATGCTCGACGACGTGTGCGGGATCTGTTAGCAATACGGCGGCGGTTATGGGCGATCTTGTTTTGGACTCTTCTAACTCTGCTGCCGCCGGAGTGTCGTTACTTGAACTGATTGCTCGAGTCGCGAGCTCGTTATGAGCAAGCATGCGCATGTCTTTTGATGGTGACTTGAGGGGGGAGATCGGTGTCTAGCGAATCTCTGACTTTTGCTACCACTATCGGTCTCTTCGCATTGCTGGGTATAGTTGCTCCTGTAAATTTGCATCGTCTCAGATGGCATGAGCGCTTTCTAATGTGTCGTACCATTTCGGGCGAATGGATCGATTCTGAGGGTAATCCTGAATGGTATCAGATAATGGGGTGCGCAGAACTTTTTTCTCCATGCATGCAATTTCAGCGTGAATGTCTCTTCTAAGTTTAATTGTTGATTTGGTGAATTCAGAACTGGAAGTATCACTCCAACGCTTTAAGCTGTAAGTTTCTGTCAGTGAATAAAACGCAGTTTCATAACTGAATTTGAAGTAAAAGAGTTTAAGAATAATTGAATCGGTCCATATCACAAAGCAAGATCAAAATGAAAAGGAGAGAAATTTTTTGACTGTAGCCTAAAAATTTGGGTAGATTTGGTTTGGCGGTTTCTTACATATCTGTGGTCTTGAGAATTTGATTCCTCAAGCCTGCTCCCTCTCTCCTTGAAAATCTTACATCCAACTATGAATTGGTGGTTACTAAAAGAATCCTGACTAGAGAAGTTGGTACTTATTTTAGAGAATTTAAGCTGCCGGTATTTTTACTTTTCTTATGATTAATGAGGCTACAGTCAAAGTACTACTACTAATTATATGAGGGCACTTTATAGACATGCATGTTCTGATATGGAATTCTTGGATTCCTGACACTTGGTGTCTCTCTGCATTGCAGGCTCGAGGGTTGAAGAAACACTTGAAGAGGCTAAATGCCCCAAAGCATTGGATGCTTGACAAGCTAGGAGGTGCCTTTGTAAGTGATCCTCCTCAGCCGATCTTCTCTCTTAGGAGTTTGGTTCTTGTGCTTCTGATTATATCTTTGTAATTTTCTTTTCCATTCTGCAGGCACCAAAGCCTTCGTCTGGACCCCACAAATCAAGGGAATGCTTGCCTTTGATCCTTATCCTTCGTAACAGGCTGAAATATGCCCTTACATATCGTGAGGTTATAGCCATCTTGATGCAGCGCCATGTTCTTGTTGATAACAAAGTGAGGACAGATAAGACATATCCTGCTGGTTTCATGGGTATGTGCACTATACGTTTCTGTTCCAAAGCTGTGCATCTCATCTTGCCTAGGAATCAGACAGAAATTATATATATAAATACCCAAGACTTGAGATGACATTAGTATTCACTTGAACTTTCCTGTGAAATCATTCCTACTGTTGCCTGTGTCCACGTACTTGGTTAATTGTAAAGCTAGCTTGAAGCATTTAAGTCATTGCCACAGATAGCTGGCTATCACATGTGCCCATTGTATGTGTATAGGAATCATGTATAATTCATATATTCATATTCATGCATGTGCTCTAGAGTGCCCCTTTCATTTGGAGAAACTATGCTTGTGCTACAATTGTATGGAACATAATCAAACTGTTTTTCTTGGGGAAAATAACATAAATCATCCGCAAATATGGTCTTATGTTACATTTTGCATCCTCTACGTCAAATTATACTTGTTGCATCTTACGGTTTTAAAAACCACACCTTGGAAGAAGCTATGGAGAACAAAGGCCAGGGTGCGAAGGGTCCTTTTTGAAACTGTCCAATGCAAAGTGAGAGATCTTGAAACTAGAGGGTGCAAATGGGTTTTGAAATTAGAGGATGCAAAGTGTTATTGAGGCAAAAGTTGAGGATGGTTTTTATAGTTTCCCTTTTTCTCTTGCGACAGTCTCTGAAGCTTATAATGTGTATTTAATGGAACTGCATGGGAAGATAGAATGTTAAGGAACTGAAAATCCTATTTTTTATCATATAATGGTGCGAGTAAAATGAGGATTGATTTGGGTGGTCAAAATAGATGGGCAACTGGACCATTGGTTATTTTGCTTTGTGTTATAATCTCTTGTGTGACACCCGAGTCTCAATTATAATTGAGGATTTTATGGTCTTGTCAGATGTTGTGTCCATTCCGAAGACCAATGAGAACTTCCGCCTCCTCTATGACACAAAGGGCAGATTCCGGCTTCACAGCATTAGGGATGATGAGGCAAAGGTCTGTATTCTGTCTGACTTAACTTTATAAGGGTGTTAGGTCCCGTTTGGTTCAGCTTTCTGAAGGGGCTTTTAGCCTCCAAAGCCCCTTGGGGAAATGCTAGGGTGTTTGGCAAGTCTTCCCAATGGGAAGGCCCTACCAGCTTTGGGCAAATGCTGAAACTAATTGTTTTCTTCCCTAATTCCTCTCACTAATTCTTTAATTTTTCAGTTTTTCCCTTGTTGTTACTGTTCATTTTCTTTGTGTGAGGGCGGCTAGCCAGAGCCAACGAGGCTAGATTGGGATGGCGAAGGGCCGGCGGGGGGCTGGTGAGGTTGTGCCACCTTAGCAAGGGTCGCCTAGAGTCGCACGACCGCTCAGGTGACAGTTGCCTGGGTTGCGCGACCTCAAGCCTCATCGTTGGAGTCACGCAACCTAGGAAATGGTGGCCTGGGTTGTGCGACCCAGGTGGCAGTCCCTAGAGTCGCGCGACCCTAGGCGGACGGCCGCCTAGGGTCACGTGACCTTAGGGGACGGCCGCCGGCAGCCCTAGCCCTTCGCCTGAGCTGTCAAAGGTTTGCTTTTTTTTTTTTTAATAGAAAAAGACCGAAAAGCCCTTTTCAAAATAAAAATTACCAAACATTACTTAGGTCAAAGTAGCTTTACCAAGGATCTTTTACCAAACACAATTTGCATTTCCCCAAGGGGCTTTAAGTTAAAAGTATTTGCATTTCCACGAGGCTCATTTGCAAAGCCGAACCAAACGGGTCTTAATCTATCATTTTGTTGAATTGTTCATGTGAAGTATCCTTTTGTTCCTTTGTGGAAGTGGAGATGGCAGTAAGCTTTATTCTATGCTCACAATAAGCTGTCATCTGCAGTTTAAGCTATGCAAAGTGCGATCTGTCCAGTTTGGGCAGAAGGGCATCCCTTATCTGAACACTTATGATGGTCGCACGATCCGCTATCCAGACCCTCTGATCAAGGCCAATGACACCATCAAGCTTGACCTTGAGGCCAACAAGATCACTGACTTCATCAAATTCGATGTTGGGAATGTTGTCATGGTGACTGGTGGAAGGAACAGAGGGCGAGTTGGTGTCATCAAGAACAGGGAGAAGCATAAGGGTACTTTTGAGACCATCCACGTCCAAGATTCTCAAGGACATGAGTTTGCTACTCGGTTGGGCAATGTCTTCATTATCGGTAAAGGAACAAAACCCTGGGTGTCTCTTCCCAAGGGCAAAGGTATTAAGCTGTCTATCATTGAGGAGGCCAGGAAGAGGCTTGCAGCCCAAGCATCTGCCACCGCTTAAAGATGTTCATGATAATTTGTTCATCATCAGTATTATTTTGGGGCTATTCGAAGGAAGCAGTGGACGTTATGGTAGAGAAGAATGTTTTGCTTTCCTTCTAGACATGTCTGGACTACTTTCATTCTTGCACCACTTATATTTTGAACTATTAAATTTAATAGTACTCAAGACAAATTAATCAATCCTCCCAAATCTTTTTTCTTTGGAAGTGGACTAGTCCTTTTTGTTCCTTTTTGTTCTCTTATGATTTGGTGTAGAAGTTTGTTTAGGCTTTATGCTTAGAATCTGTTACCTAGGTAATGCAATGCATTGTCGAGAATTGTTTTGTAGGAATGGATGAGGCACTTCCGACACGCGCCGATGCATGGACAACCCATTTTCTTCAGCTTTAGTATTTTCTTCAAGTGTCATGGAGGCATTTTGTGTTTCAAAGAAAGGTAGAGTAACAGAAGTTGGGGTATTATTCTCAAGAATTAGTAAGTTCATTGATTTTCTAGTGACTAGTAATTATGTCAAAGCTCTGCAGGATATCGTCAACCCATTTTGGAGTATTCGTGTTGATGCTCATCTTAGAGTTTCGGTGACCCTTTCCTGCCATGGCATGTTTTTCATTTCTGGGCCGTCTATTCAATGATTTGGCATTTTTACTTCTTGAGTTAAGAAATAGGAGCTTTACTAGGAAAAGCTTTGAAAGATTAGAAATATTTCTTTGGTTACTGAACTAAACTGGTACTCCAGGAACATTACTTAATGTTCGTTTCCGCGTCATTTCATTCCGTTGCAAATGGGACATCGCATGTCAAAAAACATCAGTGTCGTATCATCGGCTAGAACATGGAACCAACAGCGAAATGTCTCGAACTTGGCAGGAGATAATCACGGTTTTGACATATAAATAAACCAAGTCACAAAGAGAACGGATTTCGGTGGGAGAATAATAAGTTGGTTAGACGTCATTTTGGTTCAGATCTTTTTCTTCTTCCTAATTTTAATTAGTCGCTTGCGTCTGACATAAAGACTTGGCTGAGTAAAAGAAATGAAACATGGTCGATGAGATGGTGAAAGAAACACAATTCGTTTATGATATCCTCAGCTGTTATGGTATCCGAAGATTAAATTCAGGGCAATCACACAAGTCCTTCAGCCGGGTAAAAACCACTCGAGCTGTGTGGGTTTCCTCGTCCCTGCAGGCCGAGTGAGATCTCGATAGCACCCTGGTAGGAAATCAAACCGTGCATCCGATGCTTGTGAGAGCGATTCCCATGCCTGGATACACTAACATCCCGAGGGGGCATTTGTGGTCATTGATGAGATATTATGCATGACTTGCTATCTTTAATTGGTCATTCAATTTGATAATCTAACTCAAGCGTAAGCTTAGTGACAGTACCTCTGCATTTGTCTAATCATCTCTTGAGCTTACACTTTAAGTTGATCGCGCCACTAGTGGACAACCCACAAGAGAGTCTGAGAAAAACTGGATGCACCCAAACACCAGTGAACTGAAAGAAAATCCAACCAACCGTTTGACCAGGGACCCATCACCTTTAGTTTTTCCAAAATTTCAAAAATATAGAATTGAGAATCTTTGGTTGAGAGAGGAGAAATCTGCAAAATTCCAAAGCAACTTTTTTTTATGTTTGCCTGCTTAAAAATGTGTCATTGTTCCTAGTATGCTCTTTCTAATTCTCCACCACACACACACTCAAAAAATCTTGTACTGTTATTGTCCTAAGCCATTGTCTTCTGGTAAGAGTTTGCATAAAGGTCCCCACACTTCCTCATCCAGATCAATACAGTCCGTGAAAAGTGTCATGATAAGCTAAACTAGTTGACACTGATGAGTCCTTGACTGATCTAGTGTGCAAAGAAATCCCCTCACCTAATAGTAGTTTCATTAAAGTTATTTAAGGTTAGTTTGGTTTAGTTATGGCCGGGACCTACACAAGAAGTTAAAGTTTGGACATACCATGTACTTTTTTACTTGCGATAAACATATGATAAAAGGTGACTCGCTGTGCATGAATGTATAAGCAACTTATCTCAAATGAAGTTTATTTCAATGAGCTAGAGCATTTGGTGCAATAAATTGGACCCTTGTGACTTTTCTAAATGATTATTGGATTAAGAGGACAAGCACCAGTGTCTCATTGCATTTTAATTATGTTTAGTTTATAAAGGAGGAATTTGATTGCATGAAGCGTCCTGTCCTGATCAGTGTTGTTTAGTGGCATGTCTGTTTAGGTTTGTTGTATAGCTTGTTTAGCATTGTTTTGTTGAGTGAAGTGAGGAGATGAGAGGGAGAGAAAGAGAAAAATGATTATAAAAGGAAGTGAATGAAAGTGAGAGTGTGAGTGAGTGAGGGAAAGCAAATGAGGATGAACAGGTGGAGAAATTGGTCATGCTTCGGAAACTCACTTCTCTTCCAAACAAAGTCGCTGCTTCGCAACTTCACTTCATGCCTCAGATACAAGGCCAAAGGTAACTTAAGAGCCTATTACACACGCACACACGCATACTACACAAGAAGCAGGAGGGTTTTAGCTTTATGTTTGGATTGAGCATTGGGTTTAAACAATTTCTCTTCTGATTTGGGGTGACATGTACTGAAGGGAACATGAATGGCCTCATGATGCTCTACAAGGACATGGAGTCTTGTGAGGAATGTGGAGACATAAGAGTGATGTGGGAGATGATTCAGTCTACTCGTCCTCCCACAAGCATTCACAACACCAGGAGACGCTGGAGTTGGAGATTCTGCTTCAGGCCAAAGGAGACAGACTGTAAGTCATAAAATGATGTTGGTCGATTAGATCAACTTTATACGCCCAGGAATTCGTTTTTGAAGCTAGCTTATATTCCACTACCTGTGAAGGCAAGACGGGTAGATCCTGTATTTTTGTTCCTGGGGCTCACATTTGTATAAATTTCTTGCCAATATAGACCATGATTACAATGAAAATGTTTTTGACCGCTCGAGTATCTGTGCAGATGATGGTAGTTGGTTCGAATTGGGGAAAATTGACCTGATTTCTGAGGTTTAATGAAATCAACAAGAGGCAGTCGGTAACAAAGTCGATCTTCGAATAAACACATGACCTGAACCTAACAAGATGATCTGAAATAGCCAAATCTCAGGCAATATGGAAATACTCGTGTTTAATGTACTATACAATTACTGTATCTAATCCATTGCCTCGGAGCTTTGGGTCCACTATCCCATAGAGTAAAACTCGCATATGCCGAGGTACTTCCTCCAAAATTTCAGGGGCTTGACTTGAACATTCTCTGTGACTTTGAGCACACGACGGGCAAACAGATTCATATCCCAACCAAGAAATGATCTATATGTCTGATTCAGAAATGGGGAGGACTTGGTACAGGACTAGTCATTACATTCTCTTTTGAATATTAAGATCGTAAATCAAACTGTTTCATTGGTCTTGCATAATTGGATGAGAGCCACCAGTTGTAGTTAACAGATTGTACAACACGAACATGGATAAATTGCATGCATTTGAAACTAGGATGAATGCAGCCTCTCGAATCCTTCGGTAAGTTCCAAATACCTCCTGTGAAACCTTGAGCTTCCACACGTAGATGGTGAGCAAAAGGCGGACCCCAAATAGCTTCCTCAGCCTTCAAACCACTGATACGAATCTCCACAACCACTATGTATCAGTGGCAGCAAGCTTAACTAGATCCTTAACCACTCCCTGAAACTTATTGTTTCCAGCATCCTGGCAATTCCAAACAAGCATACGCATGAGTAAAGTAAATCAGAAAAGGTGGATCACCTTAACTGCATGGCCTGATCCTTGTCTCTGACGAAGAACTTTTACGTAGTCTACGTCAATAACCTTCACAGTACTGATCTCAATTGCTTCTCCTCTATTCGAAGGACTAGTTCATCAGACATATCCTTTCACTTTTAGCATTTGAGTCCTCCGCGGGGACTTCCATATCTTCAACTTCCTCTCCCTTGATCTCAGGAGCTCTTGCCCATAAGCGATTCTCTTCAAGATGGTCCACGAGGAGTACCCGAAAAACCTGCTTCCTGTGCCGTAGCATCAGGAGCTTCCTCAGCCTCAGCCCCAACTTTGGCCCTCTTAAGTTGGCGACGAAGGCTGGTCGGTGGCAGCGCATAGGGGTGCGAAAAAGGGCGGGTCATTGTCAGACGGCATATTCAGCTTCTTTGTCACCGGTTTTGATTTGATATTTCAATATAAGATGATAAAAGGAAAGAAAGATACCATATTCATCTGTTCTTTTGAAAATTTTCTTGCATGGTGATCATTTTAATGATTTTAGATATTTATTATTTTAACCAATCAATTTTCATTGAGAATAAATAATTCTTTTACAAATTTCAAGAAGAAAACATATAAAAGTAATAATTATGTGAGGTGGAGTGGTAACCACATAATAGATAGAGTATTTTTTAAGCTTTATTGACAAGAAGTTATTTCTTGGACATGAAAAGGTAGAAAAAACAAAAGATTTAAAGCAAAGTGAAGTGACGTGGCCATCATCGGATGGGCCAGATGTCAACTCCCCATAAGGCCCGCCATGGAGCACCAAAATACCATAACAATATCAGATTAATTAAATTCTTACAAAGTTTCATAGAGATTAACTTGCTTGTTGATTTTAGTATAGGGCACCATTTGCAAAGAGCCTCGAGTCCTGCAACCGCTGGTGCAGCAAACTTCATTAGCAAAGCCAACCCGATCTACAGAGAAGCCAACATTTCATAACATCCTGAAGTTGCATAACATCAGAAGCTATCAAGAACAACCAGCGAACCACTTCGACATTGACACATGATTACTAATATGAACAGCAAGTGAACTCCAGAAGCTATAGCTACATCCAGATTACACAGATAATATTAACTTTAACTTTTAGGAACAATTCGAATACTTATTACTTACATCAAGCAATCATAAAGTGCACTGCGTGAGTGCACCGCGTGTTATGTCAGAAGCTCTATAATACAAGACCAAGTCGCCAAGATCTTCAACCAAATGGAAAAGACCTCAAAACTTATCAACAGTAAACCCAGCTCTAGTAACCTCATAAGCTTCTCTGCTTCTCGTTTTCCTCACACCGGCGGTGAAGTGAAGCTTCGACGCTTCAGATGAAATTGACGTCACCTTCACCCAAATCATCACCTTTGTCTTCATCCCTCCTATGTCCGCTAGCTTCCCTTTAGTCAAAATGCCGGTCACCGTGGTGGAAAGACGTAAAACAGAGGAGTCTCTGTAGCCTACTTCACAAACTGATGGTATGAAGACAGTGAGCTTTCCAGTCTCCTCATCGAACTCATAATTGGTAGCGTCACGAGGGAAGAGCCCTATTGGTAAATCATATTCCTTCAGAAGATCTGGCAATGGCTTTTGCATCTTTCCTGCAAACCGAAGCTATGAGTGAGGTTCATGCAAAAGAAATAAGTCTACCAAAAGGAACAACCCTCAACCTGATGTAAAATGCTCATTCTTTACAAGTTTTGTTTGCGAAGTGCATCTCAAATCTATTTAACAACAGTAAAATATTGGAGAAGTGAATGCTCTTGGCACAGCCTATGATAATGAAATTAAGAAGATGTGTCTATCTCATCAACTCTTTTTATATATTGAAAGGCACCACTCTAGTAAAGCAAGGGATGCAATACACAAAATCTCTAATGAAACAGAAAAAATCATGTTGTCTTTATAGTTATGGTATCACATTATATTTGTGTTCAGGTCAAATCAACCATGCCATCAGATTCATTGCAAGTGACCCATGGAAATAAGAGGCTTTCATATGGTTATCTTTTGGTGTGGCAATAGATGCCCAAGGAGATAACTTATGGCCGTGATATCACATTGAGGAACTCAACAAAGGTCGTTGACCCTTTAATCAACGTTCAATTTTTGCCACTGGGGCATCAGCATATATTTGGACATTTATGAGGATCATTATTTTATTTTTGTAAAATTTATTAGGATCATATGAACCTTTACTAGCGGGAAAAATCAAAGTCAGGCTGCGCATTGGCAATGTGAAGAGAACTTTTGTTAAAGGAAAAAGACAATAAATTAGTACTATAAGGCCAACATTTCTCAATGTACAAACAATATGCCAGGTTATGTTATGCAAAGAAGGCTCTCCAAATTTCAGAGAGCAGAGCAGGTGAATAAGAGCATCATAACTTAATGATTAACACACAAGCAAATAGTGGTAAACAAGATCTGTGTTAAGAGCAAACCTTTCAGTTTGTTGACCAACCATTTAGTGCCACTTTCGATGCTGCTTGACATCGACTGTTTTTCAAAGGAAAAACTGTTATCAGAAAAAAAATATTTAAAAAACATGCATAATTGTACGCTAATGAACTTACGAACATGATGATGACAACAAGTTTAATTTCTTTTCTCCCCTGATTTCTACCACTAAGCGAGAGCAGATACCCACGTGTGTTTGAGCACGCGTGCAGGGTAAGAGAGAGACAGGTCTTGTACATTTTGTAGATTTTTATGCCAATGAATTTAACTCCAACCAACAAAGGATTTTAAACGTCATAACTGATCTACAAAACCACATGCATATGCTGTCCAACACATGCTTGTCAAGACCTACCTTGACCTGAGAAAATAGGACTTCTTTTTCTCAAAATCATGTATTAAGCAAGCCAGGACATAGATTAAGTAAAGACCCTCTAGTTTTTAACATGTGATTCTGTCTAAATGCATGAATGAAGACCTTACAATTACACCTAATCAGGCCCTGATTGGCAAAGCCATCACTGTTCATTGGCGTCCACCAGTACGACACTTAAAGGGCAGAGAAACTAATTACTGCACTTCAGAAACCCATAAAAATTCACCAAAATAAAAGACATGAGCAACTCAGAACCAATGAGCTTTCAGCTGCATCTGGACAAAACTTTATCAGTGCTTTTAACTACAGAAACACGTCTCAAACAAACCACACAATTTTCTCCTTCCTAATACTAGCATAGTTGGACAGAAAATCAATCGAGGAAACATTGGTGTTAGAGAGGTATAGCTTCGATGAATCTGCGTGAAAGCAAAACTATAGTATCCATTTCCTTGACGAATTGTTAGTTGCATGTTCATTCTCAACAATCAATATTATACTCTCTGACTTAACTCCTCCGTAACTGCAAATGTGAGAATATTTACCTAAAAAGAGAAAAAGTCTGCCACCAGTGGATCATTTTATTGAGCAAAATACTTTAATCCATCTCTTCTCCGATTACAAGAACCAGACAAGCGATGTAAGAGAAAGGGCAAGAGATGCCAAGCATACACAGATTGGTTTATGTCAGACTGATTTACAAGGTAGGTGACATGCAGACACAATGAAAAGATTCGACGATTATTGCTTTGTGCCATCCGTCACTCAAAGTATATATTAATCACAAGTAAGATCAAACAAAACACATAATGTTATTGCCAAAATACAATCGCGACAGACAAGGATAACAAAACCCACAAAAGAAGCTATTTTCCAAACATGTCGATTTCGTCCAAAAAGAAGCAACTTCATCGCCGGATCAACATGAACAGAAGCTACGAATTACAAAATCGAAAAGGGACAGAGAGACAGGGGTACTTACAGTGAAATCATCGCCGACGGAATCAATCTCCTTGTTAGCTTTCTGGCTGAACCAATACGAACCCACCTTGCTCATTATCTGATCCATCCCGACTTTCTCTCCTCCTCTCAAGAATCCGACCCTTTTGACGATTATGCCACAAGCTATCAGCTTCCGAGTTCCCTCAGCCCAAAATGATCAAAGACGTCTCCCTCTCTCTCTCTCGCTCGCTCGCTCGCAAGGGGGCCTGAAGAGAACTTTCAGACGGAAGACCAGGGACGCAGAGGAGCCGTCGCGGTCTTCCATGCGACTACGGCGAAGCTTCGGACTTTTGCGGTCCCGCGTTCCGTTCTAGAAGAAATTTTCAAAGGGCGATATCGGGTCAGGTGTGGACTGGAACAGAGGCCGCCTTTGAAAACGAACGCCTGAAGAAGACGTGCGAGCCGCGCGAGTTGCATGCGGTCGTCCTTTCATTCAAAGCTCATTATCATTGTAGACTTACACTTAAGAAACTTGCACGATCGCAGAATATAGAATTGCGAAGACTTTAAGATCTAACAATCCTAAATTGAAAAGCCATTCTTAAAATTTTGTTTCGGGTTCACAAAACTATGTAAGAATCTTGAGTTCCTTTAACATACTATGGATTATGGGGTAAATGATTTATCAAATTTAAAGGTTTTCGAGTATGCTCGAAAGGTAAATCTTCAAAAGTTCCCAAAGCCTATAATCATTTATATTCATTACACAATTTAAGGATTATGTATGAAACAAAGGTGTTTTAGTATTAATACATACCGGTTTCAATTCCGGATCCAAACCACCCTGTGTAGGGCTTCTAATGGTGTACCCAAAACCTGTTCCGCTGCCAAAAACCCCAAACTCGTTTGCATTCGTGCAAGTTTAGGGCTTGCTTGGTAATTTTTTAGAGGACAATTTAGCATTTTCTGCCTCATGGTTTCTATGCGGGAGATATTGGGATTCCCATTGATCAAGCTTCATCAATTGATCAAGCCCATCCATTAACCATGCAAACAATAGGGAATTTCGGCCACAACTTAATCCAATGGGTCCAAGACGTCCAAGATATGGGTTCTAACACTTGAGGTGTGAATGCAGAATGATCGGCATGGTTGGAGGATGATTTACAAGGTGACCGTCAAAATTCAAGTTCCCACAAGTTTTAATGTTTTATCATTCCTATGTCTTTAATATTTGGGTAATTCCCATGTTTCCTAATTCCCATGTCTTTAATATTTGGGTAGTTCTCATGTCTTTAATGTTTGGACTAGTTCCTACGTCTCATTTTCTCTATAAATAGAGGTCAAATGCATGAATTCAGACTTGAAATTGATAATACACGAGAATTCCTCTCTAGTGAGAGAATTCCCTTTTGGTTGTTTATCCAATTTACTCTCGGTGAGCTTAAGTTCTTTATCCTTGGTTGATGGATTATTCCTTTATACTTTAGTGGTGAACTTCATCTATCATATCCTTACTTTCATCCAAACAAATCTCATATCACACTTTCCATTTAAAATCACTTCCAGCAAACGCTTTTCCATACACATCTCCCAGAAAACGAATTTCCTAGTCTCACAATCTCCATCACGCATCAGGTTTGGTGCTAGAATGCAAAATACAATCCCCACGAGGAGTAGCTTTCGTGGCTTGGGGACTAACACTCCGTAGAGTTGAGCGGAATTCGAATCCCCACAGGCAGTCTTCATTTCTCTGTCTCATTTTATCAGTCTTTGAACATGGTGACGATGACTCCTCGACTTCAGGTGCCCTTTTCCATCCTCAAAAGGTCAAATGCCATCTTCTTCTCGGACAGTGTCCTCTTCCATCCTCAAAAGGTCAAGGTGCCATCTTCTTCTTGGACAGCGAAACGCGACCAGAACCGAGAGCCCTCGCAATTGCAGCGAGCCAAACCTTCCGATCAAACCCTACAACCCTTCGACCCTTCTTCACATGCATGTTTGATCCTCCAAATCCCGTTTTATACGGTAGAAATATTGCGCGGGATTTCATGCCATCGCCAAAGTAGCTCAGCATTTGACAAACGTGATGGGAATTGATTTCACCTGATTAAATTTCCAATCAGGCACACGTCAAGCTGCCGTAAGTTTTCAAGTATTCCTCACATGGCCAGGAAGCATCGCTTCTAAGCATCTCAATTGTTAGATTCAAGGCATAAGGCACGTAGGGCATAAAACATCCGTTCATTCAATGGTTCAGATGCACTGAAAAGGAAAAACAGAAGTTTTAGAGCAAGAATGATTTCTTGACAGTCCTAGAAATTCCCTGTCCTGGCGTTGAGTCAAATGAATACCAATAAGAGTTTTGAGGCAGAATTTTGAGTTCCGACCAGCCCAGTTCGTCATACGACCATGCCATGCAAGAATCATGGAACTGCATGCGCTCGCGTTCAGATTGGCCTATAACAGTCTCTTTCCCTTCGTGCTCTGGCATGCATCGTTTAAACATGTCGCATGTGCAAATGCATTGTCAAGTTCGTCGTGTTTTTGGGTAGGATAGGAACGATTGATACGACACCATTCACGAGAATATTCGATTCGAGTACTTTAAAGTCTTCCAATCTTACCAGATGCCTATGAGTCCTGTAGAGTGACTGAAGAAAGGACTACGTTATCAAAACTTTAAAACAGACAAAAGAAGGAATCTTTTCCGGCAAAGACGCAAAACTTCGATGAGTATTGGTATATGAAAGTATTTCTTTTTGCTGACATTCGAGGACGCTCGCAAACCGTCTCGTCTAAGGATCTCTTTATTTGAAGGAAAATTACTTTTCAATATTAGTTTTCCGACTTTTTGGTGTTTTGATGAAGAAAAATTAATTAATTTACGGAAAATATTTTCCAATGATTGAAAACAGAGAGCTTAGATTGAGGAAAAATAACTTTCTCTTCTAGCAAGAAGAAAACTACTTACCCTGGACTACTAAATAAATGAAAACTATCTATTTTCTTTGATACTGATTTTCATGGACTTCATCATGAAATTTTCAGTGAAACAAAAGCACCATATGGTTCACTCTGCTCAAACAATGTTGGGCATGGCATCTGAAGTCACCCTATTTGGAAGCCCTGTAATTTAAAATGTTACCTGTTGTATTTAGATCAAGCTCTTAATCACTCAATAATTTCAAAATATAAAATTGGACCCAGCTACCATAACGGTGCCGTAAGAATAAAATTCTGACGGTGCAATACTGGCCACAATTTTTAATGGAGGAAACTTGCACACTGCTTTGTCTGGTTTAAGCTTTTTTTGACTTTCCATTGTTACCTTTTTTTTCTTGGCTTAATTTAAGATTAGATGATTAGAAAAGGCGCAAGAAGGACCAATCTAAAAGGGAGACCCTCACCAATTCTAGTAAGTGAAATTTCTTGAATATAAAAAGAAAACAAATTGAATACCAAATATAGCTAATTACAAGTAGAAAAATATTAAACTAACTTAAAGGAAATCATTTATGTCATTGAAAAGATCTATTAAAATTCAAAAAGGAAAAACACTTGAAATGTTGGCATTATAACTAATAACAAATTCATTGTGCATTGAATGGCTCCTCATTCTTTTCAATCAAATCATATTGATATAGAGGGATTCTCCGATGACCTAAAATCAAGACTAGTGATATCAATTCTAAATAAAACAGGTGAATTAAAGACAATATCAAAATACAAATAATAAATTAGTAGACGAAAAAATTACCCCGTGTATTTGAATCTCATAGATGAAGATGTGCAAAGACTTGAAACATTACAAGATCAATCTTAGAATCATGATGAAGCAGCCAAAAAGTCATTTTCTCTCCCTCTCTTGTCACCATCTTCTTAAACCTTTGTTCAGAGAAAATATCCACTATTTTAAAAGTTGCAATTGAATCCTTCATATGTTACTTATTGTTTGAATATTATCATTTGTTTCTTTAAATAAAATAGGAAAATCGATTTTATCTTGTTTGAATATTATCATTTGTTTCTTAAAAAATGGAAAAAAAAAAAACTCTCATTATGTGCCTTTTTAAACTTGTGGAAATCCCACCAAGTAAGAGACAAAAAATATGAAACGGGGCAAGCCGGTATCCCACATTCCAACTTTAAAACTAGGGGCTAGCAATTGACCGTTCATTTTGTGAAAATAACGGGACCATTCTCTCCTCATTTCCCTATAAAATTTAGTTGTAAAGTGTTATGCTAAATTCTCATAACTTATAATGGAAAAGTAAATCATACATTGCTAGCGTAAAAAAAAGAGAGAAAGATATTACATACAAGTAGCTTTATCCATCCTTAATTTGAGGATTTCAAAGGTGAGGAGGAAGACTGACCCGCGGGGAGAGTGACACTGGGTTGGGAGCTTGAAACAGCCATTTGATGACCTTGAAGAGCAACTTAGAACGAGAAGGAAACAAAGTTGGAAGCAAAGAAACGATTACATCACTGTCCAACGGCCGGGCTATAGTCTACTAGATTTAGTGGTCAGTGTAAGGCTTCCTAGCCAATCGGCCCTTGACAAGTGTCAAGATAGCGTCGCCAAGTATATATAACATCAACAGATGCATCTCAAGTATATTCGATGTGACGGTTATACCTTATTATCGGATAGGCTGATCTTGACAAGACACCACTTTAATATTATTTCATTAGAAAATACAACCGTTGCTACCACTATTTGTAACGTTAGACATGTATTGATCCCCAAAACGATATGAACCCAACTTGTGATGCCCTTTCACCACTTGTCATCTACAGAGCGTCACATGTTCGACACTATCGACAACCTATCAACAATAACACAAACAATAACGTGAACACTCAGGTACTAGCTCTCTCCAATTGACTCTTTCTTTCTAGGAAAGCGTCTCTCCCCATCCTTCCATCAACCTTCTAAATTTCCCTCATTTCCAGTGTTAACTTAAGCATCGGAGGGCCAATCCGGGCACAAAACCCAGACACCCTCACCCGTTTGTTCTGGTGCAGATCAATTCTTCAGCGGAGTTTCAGACCGAGTTCGTGATTCCCATATCAAGCTTCAACATCTAGAATATTGAGCAGTCAACTAACATGGTCACCATAAAAAATGCCAAAGCTATAATAATCCATGGGAGAGCTCAAAAGCCTTTTTTCAATGGACAGAAACGGCGAAAATTTTACAGCACAAATCGGTGGTATATTTGCTAACAGGGCGGTGTTCAATCTCTGCTTGGCCTTTGCCTTTTCTCTAGTGGTCACTACGTTTTCAACATAGCCTATGGCCAGACCGCAAACTGGCTGACGAACAGGCAGTTCTGATCTTTCGTTCCATATGCATGAATGTGAATTTGACGAGGTGTTTGATTTTTGGTTGCGATATAACATCCAAAATACATACAACAGTACATCATCTAACAAGGACAGTAATAGAAAGCCATTTTTACACTCCCTATATGCAATATAATTCTCGAAGATTCGACTTTTAAGGATGTCATGACTATGCAAAATGACGGTGTTTTGGTAGCGGAGACTAGGAAAGAAGAGTGATCATTCTAAAAGTGGTCACTAGATTGGATAAACTAAGGGAGAACAAAGGGGAGAATTAGAAGCGATTTGCATTTTCTTGGCTCTGTTTATTTCACGAAAAATGAATAATTTTGAAAATACTTTCTTAAAAATAATTGCTCGTATTGCTTGAAATAATTAGTCAATAAAAAATATTTTTATTATCGACAACAATTTATGTCTAATCATTTTCATAAAAGATAAAAATATTTTTTCGTTCATTCATTCATTTTTAGAAGTGATACAAGTGTTCATTTTTATGAATTTTTTTTTCAAATCATCCATGTTCTGCAAACCAAACACTCTCGGAGTAACTTTTTGCTGTTCTTAAAACCCTAGAAATCCATTAATATTGAGCAACTGGGAGTGGTTAGGTGACTAGTAAACACAATTTTCAATCTTTTATATTTATACACTTAATCTTATATTTAGTTCTATTTGCATAAAGGACACTTAAGTCAAATATAGTATATTCATTTCGCTTCTTTTCTCTTGTAATTAACATGTTGTAATCAAATCCCTCCCTCTTTTTTTTTTAAATTATAATTATTTAGATCTCTTCCCTTCTTTTCTATTCACCTCTATCAAATCTAATCTCTTATAAAGATAAAAAAATAGTGCAAATTGGATTTTGTGGTTCAGAACGGATCAGTTTTGTCATCGAGCCACATCGTCCCAAATCTTCACTCCCTTCTCAATACTCTGTGGATTGATTAGAAGAAAAAAAAAATAGTCATCTCACTTACTCAACCATTAAATGCGCATTTGGACACAATTTTTCAGCATTGATTCTGTAAGGTAATTTCAATGGAGTGTATGATATAGACAACAAATCCATTTCATTTAATTATTTTGTAAATAAATGTACAGCTGCAACATTTGATTATAACATATAAGTAATACAAATCATGTGGGGTCGTATATACAATTTTCTTGGTTATAAATTAAATCCATCGGTGAATTTATGTGCATACATGATTTCACCACCAAGTTCAACTTAAAAAATTATAAGAAAATGGCGACATATTATATTATGAAGCTTGTTAGCTATGTTGATAACTATCACCAAAATAATGCAAGTTTTTCTGATAAAATAATAATGATAATATTGCAAGTCGTGATTAAAATCTAAACTTTCTTCTTATTCTATAAGCGTAGTTATGCAATTCAATTGTCACATAGAAATTCAGTTTTTGAAAATTAAATAACCATCTACGTTAGTTACCTTTCCGAACGAAAGTATTGAATCAATTACTAAATACACTATCCCACAGAAAATCTTAATGTTTCAAATTGGACGAATTATAATATTATGAGCCTACAGTTAGCAGCACATTGAAAAAATAAATTAATTTCAAAGACCAAAGCTTTCATTGTCCACATATCATTATATAATAACAAATATTTAAAATGGACTCCAAAACTGATTGCGCATGCAATGATGAGACTTGGCTTTTTCCCCTAATGTTTTTTTCTTCCCTGGTCAATATTTGTTTTCTCTTTGATCTTCGTTCTTATCCGGCTCAAGTGCTAACTTTTTGACTTCCCACCCTTTTGAGTTGAAGAACTGCCATTCGGAAGGAAGGAAATAGCTTTCGCTTTTCACCTCAATTATTGAAGTGATAAAAATAATTAAATTTTATACCACAAGGGTACCTTATGCTTTCAGAATAATCGGTACCGATATCAATAACTAGCCTCGGCCCTCAAGGGTACCTTATGCTTTCCATTAGCCGTCCAATACATATGGTACCATCCTGGAACGCCCACCCTAGTTGCAAATTCGTTTTTTTCCTTATCGACAATGTCATTTATAAACTATTTGTTTGTTAATTTGACTAAAATATATTTTATAAGTGCACCCGCACGCTCATGTTTGTTAACGCAGAATTGCTCAAACTTTCTACATGTTTTATGTTATTTTGTTACGTAAGAGATGATGTCAATGCTTTGTGCACTTGACCGTAAATATGAGTGTGGTGGATGTATTCAAACCCAAGTGGGAGGAAGCAGCCGGCAATATGAGGAAGAATGAAGAATCCAATAGGAGACGAGAGATGGTCTTTTGAACGATAATATATATATGCAAGTGGGAGTATATGTACTGAAGAAAGGGTCACTTGAGAAGGGTGGAAGCATAGTTCAAATTTTCGGATCATATATATATGTCGAGATACATACACTTCAGTGCGTAACGATCATCCCGCGTGGTAAATTAGCATGACAATACCAGCTAGATAATTATCGGTGTTTATCTCTAATAGTTTCATGAGAGGAAAAAAAAACCATATTATCGGAGAAAAAAAAGAGCAAGAGAATGTTATGTAAGGTGTGTGTCCACATATGCTACAATTTTGAAACTTGCACCGAAAAGGAGGTCAATCGATTCTTTGGAGAGATAACCTCGCGACAAAATTATCGCGAAAAAGCATTCTTGCAACCACCAATCAATCGAATTACCGAAACACATCGGCATGTCACTATCGCGTGCTACTTTCTTCCTAAACAAAATTGGGGCTCACCACGCACGAGTACCAACCCCCATATGGCTGTTGATTCATGTGCCAAACAAGAAGACAAGAGCAGCACAAGCGGATCACGTTAAGGCAGATAGAAAGACGAGGATGTAATTGGAGGAACGTGGTGAAACGAAGAGAGGCCTGCTTTGGCATGGCGTGGGGGGAGTAAACGCTGCTTTCAATCACTCAAATAGAAAAATTTCTCAATCGGGTCCTCTTGCTTCCCTAAGATGTATTTAGGCTCAATTTATTTCGTGAAAAATGAATGATTTGAAAAAAAAATTGAAAAAAATAGCATACGAAAATGAATGAATGAAAAATATTTTCTTCGTTCATAAAAATTTTTAAATATAAATTGATATCGCCGATGAAAATATTTTTCATTGACTAATTATTTCAAGCAATATAAGCGATTATTTTTTAAAAAATATTTATAAATCATTTATTTTTTGCGAAATAAGTGAGACTAGATTAGGCTTAAAGCACTTTCATTACCCTTTGGTCCTGCAGTATCCTCTTTCCTTCAGCAAGTTGAGAGCCTAATTATTTTGATGATTGATCTTTGGGAGTGCTCCATGTTGACTAAACTGACGCTAGTCAAAATGGAATGGACAATAATTGGCACATCCTTGTTGCAATAGACAATTGCATTTGATACTAAGGTAGCACCTCATGACGGAAGATCACAAAATCGATTTCGAGTTCAAGGTCGTACCTAAAAGAAAGATATTCATTTTCAATATGTCGAAAATGGGGAACCCAATGCTTTGGAAAGCGAAAATGATCAAATTTCTTTATTTGAGTTTTCAACAAGTTTTTTCGAGCACTCATTAATAATATCCTATAACATTTTAACTAAAGCTAATTTCATTCAGACAATTAAGTCATCAAATATTCTTTGGCAACTGAATATTTGAAGTGCTCCTTTTCACTCCACAAATACACTTTTCTTTTGGAGAGTTGTCCAATAAGTCCTAAACTTATTGTGCAAATGCCAATTCCGTAATAGATTTTCTTATTTTGTCAATTTAGTCTTAATCCTTTGCGCATAAATTCTAATGTAGTCCTTCTAATCAATTTTCACCGGAAATCGCTATGACGTGGTGGTGTGCTACTTAAGATGGTTAACGATTTCTGGCAAAAATCAACTGGAAGGACTTCATCGAAATTTCACACAAAGCTTTGTGATTAAATTGACAAGATTAAATAGTTTAAGATTGAATTAGCATCCGTACAATAAATTTAAGATCGATAAGGTAATTTTCCCCTTTCCTTTCCCTTATATCACCTCTAAGTGCACTCGATACTAATGAATAAGGTATACTAACTTTCCACAAAGATAGTGAGCCTTGTAATGCATGGAGTTGTGGGCTCTCTCATTTGAGAAGCGCCTCCCTATGTTCGCATAAGATTGCAAATAACAATCGGACTTAGGGGAGGTTTATCCGTTGATTATATTAATACGAGTCAATTGAATAAGCAGGTGTTTTATATTGGTCCCAAAGTCAATGGTCATGGAAGTTAAGCCCGGTTAGTACTTAGTATTAGGATTTGATATAATTAATGTCATTTGTTACTAAACTTTGTTTAGACGAAGACTTCCTATAAGCTACTTACCAAACCTCTCGACACTCTTTATGACCAAGTACAGTGTTCCGTGGGAGAATCGAAGAGCCTTTATTCTTCTGTCCTCGAAACATATGAGAGAGCACGACAAAAAATAATGAAAGTAGGTGATACAACATGTAATAAACATTGTATGAAACAATGCTTTGTAAGAATGCGAGGCATTGACTTGGGGGATGCCAAAGGTTGGAAATTCAGGTATCAACAAAACAATTATTAATTTACAAAAAGATCAAGTTACAAATTTTTTTTTGGTCAAAATCAAGTTGCAATGGAGGTAGTGCAATAGTTGAGAGGGGATGATTAAGATCGATTGACAATTATTATTTTTTCCCCAATGATCAAGGTCGAGCCATGGACCACTTGTCGCTTTTTTTTAATTATTTTTTTTTTTTTTCCTATTTAATAGCCATTATTATTCTATTTTCCAACTTGAGATTTAATGCTCTCAAACAATAGAAATTGAGAGGGCCGCCCTTTATTTTCAATTTTGAAATGAAGCCGGGACCATCTCCTCATGAGCAAAGTACCATGCCCCTATGTCTGAGGGTCCCTTCTTTTCTTTATTTTTATTTTTTATTTTACCTTTGTACAGCATTAAAGACTACAACTAAATACACACTGCTCAAGCTTAATTTGAAAAAAAAAATAATCGTGAAAATCTGCCACAGAAGCAAAAGAGATCAGGCCATGACCATTTATTTATACTTTCTTCAATAAGCAAGCTGGTACTAGATTATGTGAATTTGGCCCATACCCCCTACCATTACCGTATAGACTAGTTTTTGAAAATCATCGAATTATTCTCGCCATACTTTCTTTTATTCTTAAATGTATAGAAATACGGTTGTCGCATTTATCTTGCTCAGTTGCACCACGTGTCGTGAATAAAAATCGCTTATATGAGAAGTATTTTCATTTCACAATAAGGAATCTGATCTAAACCCCACCTTGAATGGATGAGGACTAGAACTCAGGACCATTTTGAGATGTTTATATTTAGCCTTGCAGGTTGAATTGCAACGGTTCATGTATGACATGTAAGGTAATGGCTCCACTAGATAAATATGGAAAATTACTAAAAAAGTCATAAATCTATTGCACTTATATCAATTCAGCTGTAAACCTTTTAATTTGGCAAATTTAGTTATAAACTTATTGTACTTGAGCCAATTTAGTTCTAAACTTTTCAATTTTTCCAATTGAATCCTAAATCTTTTGACATTTCGCCATTTGACAATTTGCTAAGTTAATTCTTCCGGCAAATTTTGGCGGAAAATCACTAATGTGGTAGGTCAGTCACTCAGTTGTCCTAGGTGGAACGACTGACGTTGATGTAGATGATTTTTGCTTCTTTTTTTTTTTTTTGAAAATTTGGAGTTATTTTCTTTATTTTCTTTTTTTCCTTATTTCCCTCCCTTGGTCACCAGTGAAGACAAGGGCCAGGATGCCCTTGTTGGTGGTCGGTGATCTATGTTAGTCATTGCTGAGGCTTGCGACTAGCAAAGGGAAATGAGGATAAAAGAAACAAGAGCAAGGAAACAAAAAGCAAAGAACAAAAAAGGAAAATTATTAAGAATTTTTTTAAATTACAAAAATTATCAACGTGAGCATCGATCGTACCATGTATGATGACAGATGCTGACTAGACCACCATATCAGCAATTTTCAATCAAAATTAGTCGAAAGAACTAAATTATCAAATCATTAAAAGGTTTGAGACTCATCTGGCATAGTTGAAAAGTTTAGAAGTAAATTGGCAAATAGTTAAAATATTTAGGATTAAATTGGACAAATTAAAAGGTTTAGAACTGAATTGGAACAAGTGCAATAGATTTAGAACTTCTTTGGTAATTTACCCTGGATAAATAATAAAGAGAATGATTAATTTCTTGAGACAAACCATTGGGTGTTCCTCTCTTTCTTGGAGAAGAATCTATTTCAAACGCGCTGAACTCTAACAGCCTCTTGCCCAATCCCGTGGCTTTTGGAACACCTTTAGTAAACTTACAATCAACTTTCAAGAAAAGAACTTTAGAATCACTCTTTCATGGCATTTCCTTTTGGATTTTCTAACAAGAAGGGGTTGCTCTTGTCAAAGTGTGTTTCCATTTCATGCCGATCAAGAAACGTTTCGGATTGGAGCCGGACTACGACGTTTTCTAGGCGTGCTTCAACCAGGAGTATAGGGCTAGGAACTCGGGAAAGCCCGGGCCGCCAACCGCCAACCGCCGCCCAATAGCCCATTCTAGGTGTTGGGTCGGCGCTCGACTAGACACCCATAAAGACCTCTTGATTCTGCCCATGTGGCGGGCTCCTGAAGGCAATTTGATTTAGGGAAACTTGGGATAACAAGCTTATTTTTTACCTAGTTTCATAAGTTCCAATGGAGCAACCAAGAGAGTTAAGGTTATCTCTCTTTGAGTTTTCTAAGTGAGTGACATGTGAAAATATGTGAAAAATTGTGAAATGACACTTATGAGTATGTTATTGATGTAATCAATAGGAAGAGTTCAAATTAGGATACATAATGGAATTGTGGGACATTGACTGATTTGTGGCATGTGCTAATCTTGAGAAAGAACTTTATCTGGCCGTGTGCTCTTGATAGGGCTGGATACAAGATCTCCCCTGAGGGTGGAGTTTTGGATACTCTCAAGGTGCACAGACTATGACCCTAGGCGAGACAGAGTGCGAGTTACATCTCTTCTAAGGAAGGACAATAATTGGCTCGTCTACAAGATTCTCTAAGGTTTCAGATCAAGACACAACGTAGTGATTGCACATGAGGCTTAGACACATGAGTGAGAGGGAGATAATGATTCTGAGTCTGAGGGGTCTATTAGGAGGTCACTAGATCGAGAAGCTGAATTTTTGTGAAGACGGTGACGGCGATAGCCGGGGGAGACTGAAGTTCGATATGATAGTTCAAAGGACCATGGAGATTGTAGGCTACTTTAATTTAGATTTATGGTGACCCTTTTAGTTTTCATCCACGGGTGGTGCTTGATATGTGCTGTCATATTTTTTTATGATGTTTCGAGAAATGTCTAGATTTAGCACAAGAGCAAATTTACTTGGTTAGTTCAAGTCATGGAAGGCAATATTCGAAGAACATACTAGAAGGAAGATCATGTACCTAATAATTGACAAAGGGTTGAAACGCTGTTGTAATAAACTTAGCTAATTTTGCGTAGAGAAATGAATAGTGAAACATTGCACTATTACTGACACACCATAGCTGAACGGAGTCGTAAAAGTCAGGAACAAAATATAACTGAGAGGACTTCCTTTTTACTCTAGATTAGATGAGGATTTTTAATCCGAGGCAGAGAAAATTGCCCGTTGGTTAGTGAACATATGACCATCAACAGATAAGCCTTATAAGAAAAAGAGAAGTGACAATAAAAATTAGGGTCACGATCTATATAAATAAAAAGAATTGCCCTCTTGCATCGTATTTATACGGAAATTTTTTTTTTGATAGCTATCAAACAGCGAACGTGGCATAGGCGACCATCATATTGCTCGCATGATATGCATTCAAACCATCTTCGTCCATGTCTAATTAAATTTGAATCTCCTGCTTTTTACAAATCGTATATCGGTCATATAAATCATTCTCGCATTTGTTATCTCCCTCTTGCATGACCTCTCATTAATCCCTTTGATCACCTCCTCTCTCTCTCTCTCTCTCTCTCTCTCAACATCACCCACTTGGGAAGAAAGAACGAACGCAGCCACCTCTGAGGCTCTTGGAAAGTGACCCTCTCTCTCGCACAAACACGCACTTCTATTCGTATGTATATATACACACACAAATAGCCTACTAAAAGTATGCCTATTTTACCCACCAACCTTACAAATTCATTCATCAACCTCTCTGAAAGTAGCAAAACCAATCTCTCTCTCTCTCTCTCTCAACACCACCACCACTGCCACCCCCTCTCTAACAGAAGTTGAAGAAGCAACCATTTTGGTTTCCCCTATCCTGAAATCATGCCCGCCAACGCCCCTCCATCCTCCGTCCTCCTCCACCGGATCAACCGGAACCCTACCCCGGCCGTGGCCGCCGCCACGACGGCCACCATGTGCCACGAATACCCGAAGCGCACGCCCCTCGCGTGCCCCGTCCCCGAGGCGGCCGCCCTCCACCACACCTACGCCGTCGGCCCCAACCAGTGCTGCTCCGCCGTGGTGCAGCGCATCGACGCCCCGCTCCCCACCGTCTGGTCCTTCGTCCGCCGCTTCGACAACCCCCAGGCCTACAAGCACTTCGTCAAGAGCTGCCACGTCCTCGCCGGCGACGGCGGCGTCGGCACCCTCCGCGAGATCCGCGTCGTCTCCGGCCTCCCCGCCGACAACAGCACCGAGCGCCTCGAGATCCTCGACGACGAGCGCCACGTCATCAGCTTCAGCGTCGTCGGCGGCGAGCACCGCCTCGCCAACTACAGGTCAGTCACCACGCTCCACCCCGCTGGCGACGGCGAAGGCGACGGCGAAGGCACCGTCGTCGTCCAGTCGTACGTCGTCGACGTCCCTCCCGGCAACACCAAGGAAGAGACCTGCGTCTTCGTGGACACCATCGTCCGCTGCAACCTCCAGTCCCTCTCTAAGATCTCACAGAACTTGGCCAAGAACATCAACGACGACGACAACAAGAACAACACACCCTTCTCTTCGTGAGCGATCGATTGTTTCGCGTCCGTTCTTGATTCTTGTGATTTTTGACCTTTTCCTTTTATATTTTTCCTCTCTCTTTTCGTTTTATTATTTAGTTATTAGAAATGTGTTCTTCGAGTGTTCCGGACTCCCTGTTGATACGCTCTTGGTTTTTTGTGAGTAGCCGATGTGTGTGTACGTTGCCCGTCGCCGATCAAGAAACGTTTCGCCCCAATCCAAATCTGGTTCTATATTATTATTACTAAAATTACTTGCTCTTGGTCTTTTAGGGTTTGTCTAGTCTTGATCTGAATTATTTTTTTTCACCCTTTTCTGTGAATTTTTATCAATAACAGCAATGACATACTGCATTTCTGGAATTTTTTTTTCCTTTTCTCTTTGTTTTCTATAATTGCATGCAATGCCATTTGGGAGAGCTTTCTCTTATTTTTTCCGTTGTACCTTTATTTTCGCTTAAAGTGGGAATCCCATGAGAGGAAGCGAGCGAATGTAGGACTGGATTGCTATTGTTTGTAAAATTTTGGGGGTAAAAAAAGAAGAAAGAAGAAACGACCACGCGAAAAAGGTGGACATGCCGTGCTCTGAACTTCCAGAATTCAAGCCGGATTGCCTTCCTGTGGGCAAGAAAGCAGATATTATTTTACAAGACCAACCCCAATATAAATGGCTTTTTTTTTTTTTTTGCAATTTCTTCTCGTTAAATGAACAGATGGGTTCATCAGAAATAATTTGATAACAGCAAATGGGATGATTTTCTTTCATTTTTTTTCCTTAAATTGATGAATGTATTTTCGGGTGCGGTATCTTTCCGAGGAAGGACAAGTTGGGGCGGCGTAATTGAAAAGAAAAACATTGAAAAATGAGAGGTGATGGGAATCCAACAGCTAGCTCAGAGCAGAGGCGCAACTTGCTTGGGTCTCTTTTGTGTGATTAATCAATCCAGCTTTGCAAGTGGCCGTTTGTTTTTTTTTTTTTTGCTAGAACTGCAAGTGGCTGTTTTAAAGTGGAGAAAAGGGTATACCTCTTGCAAGTTGCACCTTGTTTTCTTCTGCTTCCCTCTCTCTCTCTCTCTCTATATGTGGTGAAGGAAGGTGGTGCGAGGACTGAAGGTGGGAATGAGGGTACGTGGGTTTGAATTGAATATTGAATAAAAGGGGAAAGATCGCGCAAGTTGCAGACAAGTTGGCGAGGAGAAGGAGGGGGAGCTTTGGCTTTTGAATGATACCCTCGTGTACTATTTCTGGCCCCCCCCCTCTTGAATGCCTTCACGCCACCCTCCTATTCCCCCCCTCCCTCCTCCTATAAGAAGAGGGAGGAAGAAAAAAGGAGACAGCAATCACGTGTACTTCCTTTGACCGGATCGGGGCGGGGACTACCGTTTCCGTTTTCCACGAGGTCGCGAGTTCGGGTCTTGTTATCGGCCAACCTCTTGCTGGAGACCGATCAACAATGCCCATGAGGCTGCGACGAGGAGTTTTGCGCGTCTCAAAATCTTAAACCCGGATGATGCGAAGTAGCTGTGGCTCGGATAGAACTTATGCGGCTCTCGTTGACTTGCGACGATGATTTTTAAAATTCTATGGAAGGTCGAACTGTATTCTTAACTGGGGTGTGAGCGATCGATCGAGATCGGAAAAATAGGGTTAGAAGATGGATGCATTAGAAGATTATTATCTAAAAATGATTGTTTATATTACTTAACAAAATTAGTTAGTGAAATGTATTTTCATTATCGATAATAATTTATATCTAAACATTTTCGCGAACGATGAAAAAAATTTCCCTTATTCTTTCTGTAAGTAATACAAGCAATCATTTTTGGGAAAATATTATCCGAATCATCTATTTTTAGCGAAACAAATGGATTCTTATTGTCAAAATAATTGCCATACCATTCCGCAAATCTCTCATCTTCTTTTTTTGTGACAATTTGAAATTATATTGAAAAAAACAAATAAATTCTATATGTGCTATTTTGTTTTTATCAAGCTAAAATTTCAACTATTTTCCATTCACGCGTAACGCGTGTGCTCCTTGAACATGTAGAATATAAATTTTGTGTGGTCATCAACAGATGGGACCATGATGATTTCGATGGGTGGTCACGCAACGAAAGTTATTATCGATGATGACAACTTCACAGGAGATCTCGGTTTCTCCGTCCTCCTTATAAGTGATTTATTTAACTAACCTATTCTTATTCAATCTTAACTTAGGTTTACCAAACATTCTAATGCATTAGATTTGTCCATGCCCATTATTTATATCTGGTGTTGTCCCCAGTAAAAAGATGGGCATACAGCAAAGTCCGGAATTTCTTTAACTTATCCTAACCATAACCCATCCGACTCTTTATCCTGGCAGCATCAAAACCTAATTGTGAATTGTTATGCACTCAGCTTCAATTTGTCTAAAATGAGAGAATATTTTATTTTGGGGGCAACTTAGTTAAGTCGCCCTTAACAATGCTTTTTGGAGAATATTCAAAATATTATTCCCGAAGTAGATTTATCAAGTTGCCTAGGGGCAACAACCTCATTTAAGGCATTTTTATCACAATCTTTTTGTCGTAACATAGGCAAAATTACTAAAATATTTTACTAGGTGTCAGGTCCGTTTTCTTCTTTTTTCAAATCCTCCTATTTTATTCAAGCAAGGCAAATTACATAGTCAGAACCATTATCCTAACCGTTTTAGGTGGCGCTAATTTCGCACCTTATTTTTTATCATAAATTTTGCACCTTAAATGGCTTATTTTTATGACAAAAATGGGCATAATATCCTAAAAAAACCTCAAATTTTAGCTTTTGCCCCAGTTTTACCTTTTGTCTCATAAAAAACCCTCAACTTTAGGTCATGTCTCAATTTTACCTTAAAACATTTTTTTGTCACATAAAAAATCCACAACTTTAGATACAATCCCAATTATATCATAAACCTTTTTTGTATCATAAAAAAAAACCCTCAATTTTGGGTTTAGTATTAATTCTACTCTAAAGTTTTTATTTGTCTAAAAAAATTCATAATTTTATGTCAAGTTTTAACTTCACTCTAATTATTTTTTTGTCTTATAAAAGATTATTAACTTTTACATGAGTTCCAAATTTGCTCTCCATTAACTCTTCGTCAAAATCGCCCTTAATGATTTTGCGCTCGTTGATTCCTTATGCTTGGGAATGTTCCATCTCTGGCGAATGGAGAGCTCGCACACGGGACGGTCGAACAACTTGTGCTTGGGATGCTTGAACAGTTTATGCTTAGGAGTTTTCCATATCTTGGTTCCAACTAGAAATTTTGGAATAGGAGTTAATGTGGGTAGAATTATGACTCAAGTAAAAATTTGTGGCTTTTTATAAAACTATAAAAATTTTATGGTAAAATTGGGATTGGGCATTAAAATTGGAACGAGTTTTTCATTGAACAAAAAAATGTTTAGGATAGAATTAGGGGTGTGCAAAAGAACCGGGAACTGCTCGGACCGCCTGGAACCCGACCGGACAGGCCTAGAACCGGCAATTCCAATGAGATTGGTCCAATTCCCGATTCTAATTTACTAGAACCGGTGAGTACCGATTTGGTTCCCGGTTCTAGGTGTGAAACCACTTACTAGGACCGGACCGGTAATAAATATATACATATATATAATTTTAAAAAAAAAATTCAACCAAAAAAAAAGGAAAACATTTTTAGAAAATTGAAAACCATAAAATTTTTAATTTGAAGCTCGACTCTCAACTTCCATCAACTCATGATCGCGCCTATAGTCGTTCATTGCTTTCCTTTCTCACTCTCGGTCACCTCCATTTGCGTGAAATTTGGTGGGATCGATTCCATGGACCCACTTGGGGATCGGACCAATCTCGGTTTCTAGGTGGGTCTATGGAAATAATGTGCAGTTCTCGGTTCCAATTTCTAGAAATCGGTCCTTAGTGGGCGGTTCCCAGTTCCATGTTGGGAACGCCCACCCGAACCATACTCAACCCTAGATAGAATTGGGATATAATCAAAAGTTGAGAGTTTTTTATTGAACAAAAAAAAGTTTATGGTAGAATTGAAATATGACCTAAAGTTGGAGGTTTTTTTATAAGACAAAATGTAAAATTGGGATAAAGTTTGACGTTTTTTAGGGTATTAAGCCCAACAAAATGGTTCGATTTAAATTTTTTTTTAGTTTAATTGACCAAATATCTATTAAACAGAAATATCTATCTAAAAATTTTTCTCCTTTTTCCTTTTTCCTTTTTCTTTCTAATCAATCAAATCTTGAGCCTCATCTCCTCCATCTTTCGACACGAGATAATTTCGAAAACCAGCTGCCATCCTTCCTGCATTTGCATGTTGCGGGTCGCCATCCATTAAACGGCCGAACTTGAGAATGGCTCGATAGAAAGCAGACGTCGTTTGCTTCAAACAGGTATTGAATTCTGGAATTTTAATAAATAAGTATTTAGGATTAAGATATATCCAATCGCGGCTTTTATAAAAAGGTGACGCGAGGAATCATCCAATATCATACTAACGTGATAAGAAAGAATTTAATGTCTGTATCAAGGGAGAAAAGAAAGAAATGTACCTCCGCGGTCAAGTCTTGGCAACGTACTTATACGTATTTAAACATTTATCCACCATGTTTTCACATGAACGGTTTGGCTAATTTGTATGCGTGAAAGTTCAGAAAATTGAATCGTGTAAAATTCTTTAATCAAACAAACGCACCCTTAATCTTTTTTGTCTACTCAATGAAAAAGGTATGTATTAAGCTATTTCGGGTGTGGAAGTAGCGCCACACTAGTCTTCATATCTTAGTGTTTTCCAATTCCCCTCTAAACCCAAACAGTCTTATAAGTGAATAACATTTTAGCATTTGATTACATATTGAAGAGGCACCAAAGAACAGCATGGGAAAATTTTCAAAATAAGAATATTGAGTATCATTGAGTCGAAAATTATGAAAATAATTAGGTGCTCCAAATCTTAACTAGTGTGAATTTCAAATAAAGATATTTTGGTGATGCTTAGCACTCGTTGGTTGATTTGCTCAGCCAGTTTATATAATGCTTCTTAACGCCCAGATTTTTGGTAGAGATCTTGAAGTAGGTTTCATTGGATTTCTGAATTAATTTTCCGTTAATTAACAGAAAAGTAGGTTTCTTGTGAAAACCAAACAATAATATGACGTTAGAATTTTGCGTGAATGTTTAGGATTAAATTGACAAAATTGAAAGGTTTAAAACTAAATTGATATCCATACAATAGGTTTAAAACTGATTAGGTAATAATATAGTGTGTGAAAAATTGGGATTAGGATTAGATGTTTGAGGGAAAAGTACGCTAGAAGTGTATAACTTTTATACGGCGCTCACTTTGGTGCTAAAACTTTTTGTAGGATCACTTAAGTGCTATCTTTTAAATAAAAATCATTACTGAAGTGCCAACTCTGATTTGAGATGCTGGAAATCCGACGTAGCAATATCGTAACTTTTCTTCTGATCGACATGGCTCACTAGCATGCCTAGACAGCTTTCATAGCCCTAAATGACTCCGTTTAACGTATGATTGCCCCAAATTCAACCTTTGTTCAAACCCTAACCTCACAAAGATGATTTGGGGGGAAAAATTCAGCCTCATCTCAAATCCTAACCTCACAATCTTGGATTTGGGACAGAATTAGCAACTGAAACTTGCAATAGAGGTTTACTACTTCATTTATGTGATTGTGTTTGACCGAAATTCCAATTTTTACAAGGAGATGGAGTTGGTGGAGAAAAGGAGGACGACGTTGCCCTTGCGGATTCCCATGGCGAAAAGGCGCGGATTCCCTTGGCGAAAAGGCAGGAGGCGAGGGAGTCGACGGAGCGCCACACCTCATGGAAGGGGACAGGGAGGCCGAAGGAGGCGTTAATGAAGGCCGTGGATCCACGATGCTAGTAGGAGGAGACGAAGGTGGAGATGTCGAGCGAGAGGTACAGTAGAGGATCATGGGTCGCGCTTGCTGATGAAAGTGGAGTTGGAGCTATAGAAACCACTTTTATGGCCGATTTGCCGTGGGTTGATGCCATAGAAGATGAATTCTTACTTCCTGAGAGCTTGAGCTTCAAGCCAAGCAATCTATGTTCTCCGAGTTCGAGAGAGAAAGTGAATGAGTTTTAAGCCAGGTCATCGTCCACGTTAGACTTCATTTTTTATATGGAAGCCACATAGAGATTAAAATTTCATAGAAAAAATCACATGGAACGAATTGTCGGAATTTGTCACTAGAGGCACTTAAATGATCGTTTTTCCTCCAATCTGCAACTTAAATAATTCGGCAAAAAGTTTTGACATCAAAGTGAAAACCGTATGAAAATGATGGCATTTTAACGGCCTTCTTCCCAATGCTTGGCATCGTGAAAGATTATCAATCAGCATCTTACAAAATTCTTTTATGTCGATTTATCATTCCGTCAGAAACCCTACCTAAACTCTAACCGAGAAATTACGATGAGTCCAAAATTCTTTGGGGTCTAATATCGTCATGTTCACATCGTTTCAATACTATCGAAAGAGTATCGAAGCCAACAAGCGATGAAGGCCAGCGACAATAATTCGGGCATCAACTTTTTCCAGTATGGTGGTCGTCCTCGAATTCGATAGGTCCACTTCATTGACCCGGCTCGAACCTCCATCCTTTGGCGGATCCCTTCTCGTGCCGTGCTAGCTTGGAACTCCTATCCTCGTCCGTGTTCTTTTCCCTTTTGACCTTTTTCTCTCGTCTTCTTTTTTTTGTCCCTTTCCTTGTCTTTTCCTAGAGTGAGTCCATGATCTCGGGAGACACTCTGCTTAGGATATCGAAAAGCAACGAATCACCATCGTCCCGATTGAGATATGGTCGGCGGTCGAGATCCGTTGCATTTCAATCCAACGGTGAAAGACTATAAGGGCACGATGCCTTTTGAGGATCGTAGCATCGTCCCTTTCTTCGGTATTTTATTTTGGCCGGTTTTGTCCTTTCTCGACTAACAGAAAGAAGGCGTGGGAATGAATTGCCCCAACTGGCTTAACCGATGATCAAACTTAATGTGCACATAATAGCGCCTATTTGGGATAAGTTTTGGTTTTAATTTTGAGAATTTTATAAATTTTGCAATACCCGTGCATTAACTTTTAGTATACAAGCCTTACCCAAAAAAAAACTTTTAGTATACAAGAATTCGAAACTTGTTAAGATAATTAAATTGATGGATAAAATCTTATACGAATAATTTTTCATTACTTTTCAGTATTTGGAAATTCTAGAAAAATTATAATCGGAAGTTAGAAGTAGAGGAAAAGTAGAAATAACTCTTTCTTACGGGTTAAGTACACCATAAGTCTTAAAATTTATAATAAAAGTGTAATTACATTTTAAAACTTTCAAAAAAGTGCAATAAAGTCTTGAAACTTGTTTAATTGATGCAAATAGCATGGCAAGCATACTTGTCTTGAATAGGCATTGAACAAATGCTTCTCTGAAAACATAAGCGCAGTCACATACATTGATATGGTCTAGCATCCTCATCAGGCATTGTCCTGGTGCATGACCAGTGAGGCAGAAAATCTTCTCCGAATGACTATTTTCTTAACGTTGCAAACCGTCTTCAGTATTAGGCGTATTGTGTGCTCGACGAGTAGACCTGTTAAATGGTCTTAAAACCCATATATGGCCCATTTAAAAAATAAAAAGGTCAATATAATTTTAAAGAGCCCATCTTAAATGGGTCTTAAAGTTTAAAGTCTATTATCAATTGGTCTTAATGGGTTGAGTGTGAAATCTATTTCCAATCCACTCATTAAGCCCATCCCTTTTTATAAAAATATATTTTTTTTTAAATCGAATTATTTTATTTTATTTTATTCTCTTTCTCTTTTCCGCCGGTGAGACCGCCACGGCGATGGCCGGCCACTAGCCACGGGGAGGAACGACCTCGCCCCAAGTTGACGAGGCCTTGGGCTTGTCGGAATCGGGCGAGCTTGGCCTCGCCGACCTATGGCGAGGCTGTAGCCTTGCCAATTTGGCGAGACTCGAGGTCACCGGCCTCGGGCGAGCTTGAGGTAGTAGATCTGGCGAGGCTAAGGCCAGCGAGCTTGAGTCTTGCCACAGGCCGATGAGGCCGAGCTCGTCCAATTTCGATGAGCATAAGGCCTTGCTCATCTGGCGAGACTCGAGCTCGCCGGCCTCGGGCAAGCTCGGCCTCGCCAAATCTGGCGAGGTTAAGCTCGCTGAGACTGGCTCAGCTCAGCTCACTGAAATCGAGCGAGCTCGAGGCTCACTTGAGGTCGGCCTTAGCCTCGGCCTCGTCAGATCAGTGAGCTCGAGCTTCGTCGGCCTCCCATGAGCTCGTCTTTGCTCAGAGCGGGGCCTGGACACCGGTACCGTCATCGTGGTCAGCCACTAGCAAAAAAAAAAGGAAAAAATTAAAAAATTAAAAATTGGATTTTAAAAAAACAAAAAAAAAATAAAAAATTGTATTGTATGAAAATGTTTTAGTAATATAATTTTTAAAAAAAGTCATAAGAAATAAGTTTTCATATATTTAGTTAAATATAAAAATATTTTAGCAATATAGGTCGAGTGGGGTATGGGTTGGGGTATGGGTCGGGATATTTACATTACAAATAAATGGGTTATAAACGGGTTAATGAATCAATTTGGGTTGGACCATTTATGACCCGACCCAAACTCGACCCGATCCACCCGTTTAATAGGTCTATCGACGAGGAGCATAACCATCCAGCCAGCCCACGCGAAGATTCTGAATCCTATTATAATGTAGATTGAGTTCTTTTCGTGAGAGGGCGTGAAGACTGTTATTAGGATCCACATGAAGAACCTACGCCTAAAAGGGAGGCTGCTTACGAGTAACAGGATGATGCTGAGGGATGCGAGAAAGCCTAATCTGTTGACAGCCAAGAATTGCGGGTGTCCTACTGGGTAATTATCGGCCATGATGGAAAATCCTGCGGTGTGTGGATTTCTCGAAATGTCACCTTGGGTAGTGTCTTGCCAGAAACAACCTTAAGGGTTGACACTTGAAATGCCATTGTCGCTGTTAAAGACGCTACAATTATCATGTACTATTTTTTGATATTCTTCTTCCAACCTTTTCGCTGCACGGGGAATGCGATACTCTGACCATTTGGGCTTGGATGTAAGGCCCTCGTCATCATGGGTTCGATTTCACTCTAGAGAGAGCATTAACATTTGCATTCCTCGCTTTGGCTTCACAAAAGTTGTTCATGTTATCACTGCCCTCCAGGTTTTCCACTATGAGCTAAAAGGTCATATGCCGCCTGACCATTCTAGTTGAGAGAGTTCGCTTCTACTGCTGTACAAGACGTCATGAAATTTATTGTCTGCCCAGATCAACGATCGATTGCATATGGGACTATATGAGAAGTCAACCCAAGATTAAACCAACGAGGTCGTGGAGATACAAAAGAGAAGACAATAATAGGTGCTTTATACTATAAGATGGGACTTGTGCATTTCGACTTACCTCAGTTTGCTTATCTGTAGTTACCTAGGTGCAATATAGTGTCGCCATCATCGCTCTTCGAATTAACATGCTCATTATCTCCAACAGTCTCCACCAAAACCTTCAGAGCTTCCAAATTACTATGCTTCATGCATGCATAAATGCTGTATAGTCTCGCCATGCTCCATCTTATAATGTGCTGCATCAGGATTCTCTTGAGCTAGTTTCTTTAGAACATTGACTGTCTTTAACTATTGCAATGTGAAGAGGGTTCCTCATATTTGTCACGAGCTTAGCACATATCCACATTTACGCTCAACAGTTTCTTCACTACTCCAGGATAACTTTTCGCTGTTGCGAGGTGCAGGGGTGATAATTTCTGGGAATTCAACTCTCCTGCAAGCTCGGGTTTTTGATCCAGTATCTTGTCAATGAATTTCTCATGTCCAAGCATTGCTGCTATATGTAATGGAGTTTCATTGTAAGACCACACGATACATCTATCAAGAATCAATGGATCGTCTTTGAGCAAATTGAGCAAAGAAGCCACATCTGCTTCGGCTGCTGCTTTGTAAAGCCTCCTCTCCATTTTCGCTCGTCAAGCTTTGAAATGAATCCGGGCTTCATAATTGCGTTTCGCTTGTGGCATTTGATATAAGATGGCCAAGAAAGTCAACTCCTGCCTAATCAAACATCAACACCCTTAACGGAACCATCGTTTACTTGACATTAGGAATTCTTTAAATTTGTTGAACAGATCATCAGCCCAAAAAGAAATTGTACGGACACGTAACTGATCAGTGAGAAGCTGTTCGATGCGAGTCGATGATCTTCTTCGATATGCTACCGCAGCAACTTGATAGATGCATAAGACTAGAACAAGTAATGATCAACGTGACACATGTTATCTGAGTATGAGCTGAACCGGTGGATGGTCATTAATTTTCATGATTGACCTGTTCAGATCAACACAATAGGAATCCAAAGAAACTGAGAGAAACAGTGATTAGTTCTTTCTTTGAGGTAGATGGCTACAATGACTGTTGTACACATTCACAGAGGGTGTTGCACCTTTTACCAGCGTAGCATCCAGTCCAATGCCAACAACATTACGAAATTAGGTACATTTGATACTTATGGTTGCGACAAGTGCCAAACTGCGACCAAATTCTTTTGTACGTACTAATAAACCAACTTGGGACCCGTGATGCCCATCTCACCCACTTCATCCCAACAAACCGGCGTTCTGCAAATCCTGCCATATAATGCCCCAAACGGTGCCATTCTAAAACTCTGTTGATAGCCATTGCTATAGGCAAACTCAACCAAGGTAATTATTCTTTCCAACTTCCCCAAAAATCCAATACACATGCTCGCAGCATGTCTTCCAAAGTCTAAATCATCCTTTCAGACGGGCCATCTGTCTGCGAATGTTAAGCCGTGCTAAACTTTAACCTCGTTCCTAATGCCGTATGAAAACTTATCCAAAACGCGGCAGTAAACTTAGAATCACAGTCCGAGGTGATCGTCACTGGTATTCCATGGAGACAAACTATGTGTCGTACATACAAATCGGCATACCTTCCCAAGGAAAAAAAAAAAATTCTTTCGTACTGGTTGAAAAGGTGCTGACTTTGCCAACCGATCCACTATCACCCAAACCGAATCATGGCCCCTCTGGCTCCTCGATAATCCCATTTCAAAGTCCATCTCCTCGATAATCCCATTTCAAAGTCCATCGTGGTGGAGAGAGAGAGAGAGAGAGAGAGAGAGAGAGAGAGAGAGAGAGAGAGAGAAAAGGAAAAGGAAGAGAGAGGGGGGGGGACAATGTTCCCATTTCCACTCCCCTAATTTCCAATGGCTGCAACATTCCACCCATAATAAAATCCTAAAATATTCGCCCTCAACTTATTGGTATATGAACCGCTTTTTTCAACCACATGTTTAGCCACGTTCACTTTCATATCGTTCCACCAATGATGTTGTCGCATTAGTTTATAAACCCCAAAATGGTACATTTTCGTTTACTTCCCCGACCACTGAATCAACTTTTCACCTTTCCATATCTCACCTTGGCTGTAATTGCCCACGGGACCCGTGTGCCCATCTTTCATCCCAACAAACCCCGACAAAACCTCTCCATTCTAAATTCGGTGATAGCCATTGCTATAGGCAAACTCAACCAAGGTAATTATTCTTTCCAACTTCCCCAAAAATCCAATACACATGCTACAAAGATGTCTTCCAAAGTCTAAATCATCCTTCCGTGACGCCACGGTTAAGCCGTGCTAACAACCTCGCTCTTATCCAAAACGCTCCCATCCTCGAATACCTAAAAACTATGTTCAATTCCCTTTTCAGACTTGTGAAAAGTAACCATCCACTCAAATCTTCTAAATCCCATTTCAAAGTCCATCCCCATTTCCACTCGATTGTAAAGCCTTCATCTTAGTCTAGATTTCCAGTTTAATCCTCAATGCGGTAAGTAGACTCTATTATGACTCGTTTCACATTTAAATTCCGAATCCCGCATTTCCTCCAACAGGGGCCCATTCTTTGACCATCATATAGACTCTAATTATGACTCGATGCAAATTCGATCTCCAACTTCTTTGACCATCATTCGTTACTCTTATTAGCCATTCCATTCCGGGGTTTATAAAATATCGCAATCGTAGTCCTTAAAGAGTCCCATTCAACGATCTTTGTCTCATATGTAATTCCTTTTTGGGAGAACAAGTATCTTAAACTTTGATGATCCATATAAATCTGAGACTCCTCTCTACTCAGGTAGTGTCTCCAAGTCTTAAGAGCGAAAATAATCGCAACTAATTCCAAGTCACACGTCAGATAATTCTGCTCATATGGCCTCAATTGCTGTGATGCGTATGCCACTACTCTCTTGTATTGCATCAGCATGCATTCCAATCTTCTTAACGATGTGTCACTGTAATTCTCATATCCTCCCGGATCTGACGGGATCGTCAATAATGGCGCGGTCGTCCACCTTTGGTTTAAATCCCTGGAAACTCCTGTTTGCACTTATCCGTCTATTCCAATTTCCTTTCCTCCTTTAGCAAACGTGTCCATGATATAGCTAACGCTAATAAACCTTTCCTCAAAACACCTGTGATAACCTACCAGACTTAAGAAGCTCTAAATCCCGATTACCAGTGCCGGTCTTGGCCAATTCATGATGGCCTCAATCTTCGTCGAGTCCACCGCAATTCCTTCCCCGGTATCCCATGTCCTGAGAATGCCATTTGATGAAGCCAGAATTCACACTTATTAAACTTCGCGTAACGGGTGTATTCCCTTAAAGTCCGTAGAATCCCCCTTTTTCAAATGTAACTCACGCTGAGCAGGACTCTTCGAGTATACTTGGATATCATCTATAAACACAATTACAAACTGATCCAGAAATTCCTTGAACACCCAATTCATTAAATCCATATAGGTTGTAGGGGCGTTTGTCAGTCTAAAAAGGCATCACCATGAACTCGTAGTGTCCATTCCTCGTCCTAACTGCCGACTTCGACACGTCCTACTTCTCAGTCCTCAATTTACGATAACCCGTCCTCAGGTTGATCTTACAAAATCCTGATGCCCCTTATAACTGGTCGAACAGGTCATTTACTCTTAGCAATGGGCATTTATCCTTAACAGTCACCTGATTTATTGATCTGTAGCCAATACATAACCTTAATGATCCGTCCTTTTTCCTTGCAAGTAAAACTGGCGCTCCCCATGGAGACCCACTCAAACAAATAAAATCTTCGTTCAACAACCCTTGCATTTGAACCTTCAATCCTTTCAACTCTGACAACGACATTCCAAAAATAATGCTCTCTAGATTATTTCCATCCCAAGGCTAACTCGATTACCATTTTTCCACTTCTCGACCAGGTAACAATCCCGACAATTCCCAAGGAAAGATATCGGGGAAATTACACACCTCAGCTATGTCCTCTAGCCTTGATTCCTCAATCAACCGATCAGCCATAAAATAATTATCTTTATACACCTCAAAGACAAGCTTAATCTATCCAATTTCAATCCAACCGTCTCCCAAGTTAAATTCCCCCGGCTCTTTACACAATCTGCAATTCCTAACCCACACTTATCCTTCTCAACTTGTCTAAGAATATCGTCAGTAATATGGAAATCCTTAAGTCGATTGCGCTTACCTATTACGAGCAATTACATGCCGTACATGACCATTAGAGTTACAACTTCAAAAATCATCGCCTATCGTACCCAATACCAACATGCAACGCCTCTAAACTTTCACGGCACATCCTCTGATTCCTTCCCCACCACAACGTACACTTTTCCTTATGTCCATAGCCGATTCTGATTAATCTACAGAGCAGCTCTCGCTTAATGTCCTACCTGCAGTCGCTGCGATTGCATTAGCGATCTAACCTGTCGGTTCAACAATTTCTCACCTGGTGACCTTCTTTTGTCCCATCAACAACATGCTCCACTCCTACCTTGGCAGTGGCCATTCCTCTGCCTCTTTCCATAAGACCGACATGTAGCGTTGGAGTAGCAGCTCGGTTTTCCAAAGTTCTTTCTTACTAGAGGGACAATTCCTGTTTCTTTGTCATAGGCTTCTTTCCACAATTCCTATTGTCCCTAGCCGGCGCGAACCGCGATCCGGAAGCGGCCGTCCTTTCACTCTTATCCGTGTCAACCATCGAACTCTCCCATACAACTCGTTGTAATTCCTTGAGACCCCAAAAGTACCAACTGATTGTGAAATTCCGATTCCAATCCATCCTGAAACCACCTTGTCCCATCCACATGGTCCTTAGCCATCCTTAGTGCGTACTTAGGCATTGTCCCATCCACATGGTCCTTGGCCATCCTTAGTGCGTACTTAGGCAATCTCACAATTTGACCTCGTACTGCTCCATTGACATTCAATTTTAACGAAACCCAAGAAACTCTGTCATTTTCTGTCCTCGCGCACTCTCTAAAAGTACCTCCCATTGAAGGTCTCGATAACGACACCCAGCTTGGAATTACGCCCTATGAAATATCCTATTTCGGGGGTCCTCTTACCAATCACTTGCATTTCCCTAAAGCTGATATACAGCCAGGGTTATTTCCTCCTCACTAGTGCACCCGAATACCTCGAAAACCTTTTTCTAAGTCTTCTATCCAAAGTACCGTAATTAATCGGGTCACTTCTTCCTATCGACCCTTGCAAGTTTAAATTTCTAAAATTTTTCCACCCAACTAACGCATCCGTCTGACTGCTTTAACATGCCCTTGACCTTGATTTCCAACATCTCCATTATACCCATTATTCCCGTCATTCTCATTGACGACGACCATAGTGGCCTCAGCATCAGTGGAAACGGTCGCATTTCGCTCCTCAATCTGCTTTTCCCTTAAAATTCCAACTTCCTCGATTGCCCTCAAAGTCTCATCCCATCTGGGATCCCTCAAGACTCCAACTTGCGGACCTACACAACCTCAACCTCGACCTCGACCTCGACCTCGACCTCGACCTCGACCTCTCATACTCACAGGGTCACACCACCCACTTACCCGCTATAATTCCCTTCGGGAATTAAAGACCTAGGCCAACTATACCAGTCTAAGCCTTAGGCAATGAATCACAACACAATTCATTCAACAGGCAGCCAATCACAAATAACACCCAATCACAGCCAACAAGTTCGGACACTTACCTCAAGTCCCGACGCACCTGCACCTCACATATATTGCACAGCAATCACTTAGCAATCACAATCATATTGTCTAGGGTACGCATAGCACGCGAGTTTCCCTAATTGTCTACCCCAAAGTCATCGCTCCTTATCACTCCAGGCTTCGACCAACTTGATTCGAGCTGACCTTGCTCTGATACCAATTCAACCGGGGATGTCACGCCCCTCACCCCACGGGCGCGCTATCATCCCTCGATGGTCGAACATTGAATGCGACGTCCCAGATACGTCGCCGACCCAACCCAAATATCAGAGATTGATACGCGCGAAAACAAATAACACAACCCAGACAATTAAACAATGACGATGGGTAGCAATAGCACAGAACAATAACTAAAATTTCTCGCTTGACAAATACATACTACGTCCACGAAGGGCGGGTCCCGAGTTAAGCCACAATAGTAGAATCACAATTCCCGAGAAAAGGACAATAGCGACCAACTTAACTCCTCTACGAAGGGGAACTCAAAATCTTTGGGTACTTGACCCGTCCTCGATCTCGAGATGCTCTTGCGGCGTCTCCAATCATTCATGGTCGCGAATGCGAAAGTGGTTATACAATAACCGTGAGATGAGTCTCAATAAGCAACAACCTAAACCTAACCTAGGCTAATCGTGCCCGACCCCGGTCTAACATGCGCACTACTACCAAAGCAATCAATTGCACATGAAAGGCTTACCTCGCCTCGAACCACGTGCCAATCTTGCATATTGGCTCAAGCATAATAATGCAAGTATAAATCACCGCCACGTCACAATCACCAGCACATACACACCGCCACATCCCAATCACCAGCACACACACATCGCCACATCCTAATCACCAACACACACACTTCCACTCGAAATCACTCAATCCAAACAAGCACCCAACCCATCTAATCAATCGTCCACACGCACCATCAGTCAGTTCGATCAACATCCACACGCTCAACCAGTCAATCGGGTCACACGCTCAACCAACCAATCCAGTCACACGCTCAACCAGCCAATTCAATCACACGCTCAACCAACCAATCCAGTCACACGTTCAACCAGCCAATTCAATCACACGCTCAACCAACCAATCCAGTCACACGTTCAACCAGCCAATTCAATCACACTCTCATCACATGCGTGTCCGAACATCTTTCTCACAACTCGCGCCACTGCGCCTCAAATCCAATCTCACAGGCTCACAAGCCTCACATTTCAATCAATTCTCATGGCCGCCGTCAACACGTCCCAAGCCATATCATTCAAATCGTTCGATGGGGTCACGTCAACACGTCCCCAACGAATAGAATTAAGAATGTTAGTTATATTTTTGGGGAGAGAAGAATGTTAGCTCGCAATTGTCTTGAATGCAATATCTCTGAGTTCCTAAATCTTATGTTTTTAGGTTAAGTATAAATTATTAAAAATAGAGAAAATAACCGAGCTTATATTATCAAATTGAGTTAATAAAAGTATTATTGCTCAAAGTTTTATTGGTGAATAAAACTATTAATTCTCTTTTGATAAAAAAAAATATATAGTTCTTGTTTCTCTCCGTGTTTCTTCCTACCCAATACTTTTGAGGGAACTAATTTATAATCTTTATAATGAAATAATAAGTTTCCTTTCTAGTACTACAAGCAAAAGTGCGTCCGCGTTGCGTGTGTAAAAATTGATATTGAAAAGATTTTGGACAATTCCGTTATTACGAAATATTTAAATTATTATTGAATGGAAAGAGATTATTGGTATAATACGAAGAAATAGTAGCTTCACATCATTGACATGAGCATCACGGCGTCTCCACCCGACCACGGACACCCTCACTTGTAAACTCCAACAACGCTAACTTCCTATGCCAAATCCAAACGAAAGTGTAATTGAGTTCTATAACTTGCAAAAAATATAATTAAATCCTAAAACTTGTCAAATTTATTTAATTAAGTTTTTCTGTTAACTCCGTCCAATTTGGCTAACGAAAAAATGATGACGAAGTTTTTTTTTATTTTATTTTCTCTACCCTACATGACAATGACGTGGTTAAAACGATGTCGTTTTGGTTTATTTCTGATTTCTTATACAAATTTTTATTTAGATTAAATTAAAAAATAAGCTAAATTTATAATTAAAAAAAAAAAAAAAAAAGGGATGATGAGAAACCTAGCGGCGAGGACTCACCGCCGACACCCCAACATTGCTGGGAAGTACCAGTGATGGTGAGGGAATTGTCGACGGGGGTTGCCGGGCTCCTCGCCAGGGCTAGCCACCCTCAATAACCGTAAGTAAGGGTCACCACTAGCCAAGGCTCAGTGACCCTCATCGACTATTGACCTGCCTTTTTTCAGTGATGGTGGGATAGCGGCAACTAGGGCCGAAGGGCCCTTGCCGGTTTGCCTTATTCCCTTTTCTTTATCTTTTGTTAAAATAAATTTAGCTTATTTTTTCATTTAATTTTTATAAAATACTTATTAAAAATTAGATTTTGACCAAAACTATGTCATTTTAGCCTTAATTTTTTCATGTTTTAGCCATATTATCGTCACGTGGGAAAGACAAAATATTAAAAAAAGCCGTGTCAGCATTTTCGATTGCTTGAGTTAAATGGAGTTAATGGAAGGACTCGTTACACCAATTTGACAAGGTTTATAACTTGATTGCACTTTTTGTGAGTTTTAGAACTCAATTGCACTTTCGTAACAAGTTTTAAGACTTTCAGTGCATCTTTATTTTTTTTTTATTCTAGTTGCGAAAATCCTACCTCCTTTTTCAAGTAACACAAGTTCGAACTTCAGTCACAAATGCATAAAAATTGCCCTATTCATATGTATTAAACAATAAGGCTCAATTTTTGGAGGTGTAGGGCGTGATCCTTCTAAGATTGGGAAAAGTACATAAAAAAATCCTAAATATATTGCATTTGTACCAATTTAATCATAAAATTTTCAGTTGTATCAATTGAATTCTAAACCTCTCGACCAAAATACCAATTTAGTCCTATTCAATTTTGAAGAAAATGGGGACATGGCGCAATGGAAACAAGGATAACGTGAATTGATTCGGAAAAATTTTAAAATTTTTGCAAACACGCATGAATGCATAAAATGCTAATCATATGCATTAACAATTAACTCTCAATTTATTCTCAAATTGCATCGAGGCACCCTCTTTCCAAATCCAAGAAAATACAAAATCCACCGAGATTCTCAAACACTCTATTTCACAACAAACCATCAACCTAGGGTGCCCGTAGTATCAAGAGGAATTTCAGCCTGTTATTGGTGTGAAACTTAATTGCAACTCACAGTCTGTCTAGCTCAACTAATCTTGTCATCATCAACAACTTATATTAATTCGATAAAACAATAACTTCAAATGATATCATGTTATCTTAAAAATTGGACCTACCACAGAAAAACGTTGAATTTATATGATTTTATGTATTCTAGTTAATTAATGGATAGCGCTTTTTCCACTCTTGTCATGGCTAAAACACTCCATAATATAATGTTTTGACAATATTAATCTTTGTGGATCTCACTTTTTTAATCATTCTTCAGTTACTTTTGTTATTTCTCTTTTCTCATTGTGCCACTTTTCCTTCTTCTCATTTATTTTACTGTTCTCTCTCTTGCTAAAACACCCCTCCATGTCAATAATATGTGTTGTGGCCCACATATGCATAAACCTCCTCCTCACCCAACTGGTCCTCTTGCATCTTGATTTCTTCAACTCAAAAGCTCAACCGTTGGTAAATAAACTCATGTCATATCGCTTTACTCTTCTCCCCGATTCCATCCCTTTCTCTCTGTGTTATTTGTTGTCCCTTTTCGTATGAAACTCTTTGATTGATCGATTAAAAAGACAAGAAAAACCCCCATTGAAGATTCAGATTCAGGAGCTAAAGCCCTCACCCAAAACCTCATCAAGCTCATCAGCAATGTTTGCTTCTCTGTCTTTGTCCTATTGGTCCTAATTGTCAACACCATCACCGATTCACCATCACCTACTAGACTCCAGATCCGTGGCTCAAATTCTCCCCACCTTTCTCACTAAATTGTTTACACAAACCGAAATGCCGCGTTCAAGAATGACAATTTCATCATCAAGATCAGCGAGGATTTGCCCCTCCTTGTCCCTGTAGTCTCTCCTACTTCTACGTTGATCTCAGTTGCCAAGTTCTTGCCACCGATGATTGAGAGGGGTTGAAGATGTGATTGTGAACTCGATCCTCAAGTTGCTCATCAAGTGTTTGGATCACCGTGTGTTGATAGCCGTTAAGAAGTTCAATGCGGGAACCTATAAGTCTAGTGTGTTCTTGGGTATCAAACTCCGGTTAACGGTTCAAAAACTGGTGGGCCTAAACAACTAGTGACAGAGACCTACCACAAAAATGAGTGTTTTCTTTTTTACAGATCCTACCAAACTTGAATCATGACTAGAATTAAGAGGGAACAAAAAGAAGTAGAAGGAGGAGGAAAATGAGACCCATAAGAAAATATAAAGAAGAAAATAAATTGAATACCACTACCAAACAAAAAAGGATGATTAAAAGTGGAACCCACGAATGTTAATATTGTCAAGACATTATACTATAGAGTGTTTTAGCCATGGTGGAAATGGAAAAAGAGCGATCCTTAATTAAAATAATACAATATGATAAAGTAAATAATTGTTGCTTGTGAAGTTATTTATCTATCGATACGTTTATAGAATGCTACATATAATTTTGGAAAGGTGTGACCTAGGTTCATTTCCAGGAAAGGCAACCTTGGACTTGTGGGATTTGCACTTATCAATACAAAAAAAAATAAGAAATAAAATTTTATCTGAATAGCAGGATAATTGCCTTTATGGTCTTCCAAAGAGTCTTAAAATTTTTATAGATAAGTGCACGAGAAATCTTATAACTTGTTGCAATGGTAGTCTTTTTTGCAATATTGTAGCGGCTAATCTCTAGAGCTGGGAGTTGCCCTAGAGCAATTGCTTTTACTATGCCTGAATGCGTATCGCACTTTATGATACGACATTTGGTGTCGTCTCGTTCTGACGCAAATTTGTTACCTAGAAATGAAACGTTTAGATGCGGTTTTGTGGTTCGATAAATCCGTATTCTGTGTGGGCAAAAAAAGGGTGTTTTTTTCCCCTGTGAGAACAGGCTGATCATTCATATGTTTTCCTCAATATGGAACTCAAAACAAGAAAATGCAACTTCTTCGTTTATGGCAACTTTTCGTTGATGGAAATGCCTTGACTGGGAGCTTAACCAAATATCGCTAGTGCTATGTATTCTCTTATTGTCATTAATCACCATCCAGCCAAACATCAAACCTTGTTTCTTGCACGTTTCCTCATGAAGCGCCAATGAAGAAGAACAACCAACGGTGAGAGGAAGGACCCACAAATCATATGCGTTGTTCATGAACACCTGTTACGGTATAGGGAAAGCTAATCTTTTGCGGTCCAAATGGTAATGAATGCAGAGCAGATTGCATCCGTCTCGTTATTCTAACAGCACCACCCTAATATATTCGCACACCCACCGTTGACTGGACCCACACAACATTGAAAATAGCAAAAAAATGCCTGTCCTTCGCCGTAATCCTGCACTTAAAAGAGGAATCTGATGCATGTGGTTACTGTTCACAGTCTTGTTTAGTCGTTGCTCCCTCTAGTGGTCCTTGTTGACCCTATATTCATTGAGAGCTCCGTAAACGCGAGCTCTTCTTGATTCTTGGGAATCTGCCACACGCTCACGATGCATCGATGGCATAGAAAGAAGAGTTCGTTCCCTTTTCTCGTGCTCCTCTTCCTCGGCTGCATCGTCTGTACGATTCTGTACAACGAAAGCAGCATCCGACAAATCCACCAAGACCCGGATCGAGTCCTCCAGAAGCAACCTCAGATCACCTACGTAAGGCCGAATCAATCAGCTCGAAGGAGCAGAGCTCCAGGTACACTACACTTCATCTTTTCACTTGAACTTGCGAAAGGATTTGTGGTTCTGGTGTGCTTTTTCCCTGTTTTTGGTAATTGGCAGTGTGGGGATTTCGTTGAATTGATGTTTCGCATTTAAAGTTCGGATCTTTTTGTGGGTTGTTTATTTCTATAGGGGTCTTGGATAGATTTAGTAGATGCAACTCCACGAGAAAGTACAGTGGGAGGAAGATCAGGTGGGGTGAGGCCGCGCAGGCGTCCGGTCGACGAAGGGTTGATTTGGAGAGGTGCAATTTGTTTTCGGGGAGATGGGTGTTCGACAATGTGTCGTTTCCGATGTACAGCGAGTCGGAATGCCCATACATGTCGGACCAGCTGGCTTGCCACAAGCATGGGAGGTCTGATTTGGACTACCAGTATTGGAGATGGCAACCTCATAATTGCAATTTAAAGAGGTAATTCGTTGTAAGGATTTAGCCTGTTGTGCTTGTTTTGATTGTGTACTTGCTTTACATTTGCTTGGCTAGTACAAGAAGCTCCAACTTTGATGTGATGGTCTGAAGTCTCATGAACGAGTAGATTTGATAAGAGAATTTGGATAAGTTTGGAAACAGCTTGGTTGACTCTGAATTCTAAATGAGCAAACGCCCTTTTGTGGAAGTCCAATTTTGTTAAATGTTTACAAGGAAATGATACACTCTAGGTATAGCCTTATATTTGTGTCCACAGCATCAAAGATAATGGATGTGTTGTTTGGTATGTAGCTGCAGTGACAACTGGACAGGTTGCCTTCTGGTTTGACTATGTTTGTGGTTGTTTTGTTTTGATAGATGGAGTGTGACTGAAATGTGGGAGAAGTTGAGAGGAAAAAGACTAATGTTTGTTGGAGATTCATTGGATCGAGGGCAATGGATATCGATGCTCTGTTTGCTGCAGTCGGCAACTTCCAAGGACAAAAGATCTATAACGCCTAATGCACCTCTTACAATCTTCAGTTCAGAGGTAAAGCTTGTATTCTGGCATCGCAGTCCATGGTCCCCGAGAGGCATTTTATTGCTCACTTTTGATTCTTGAAGGTGCATGGAAAAAGTTTATCTTCAACATTCTCTATAGGAGCAGGCAGTTTTTTTTAAGTTCCTAAGATAAGTTCTCTCATGCCGGTTTGTTTCCAGGAATACAATGCTACTGTGGAATTTCTCTGGGCCCCTCTCCTTGTTGAATCTAACTCCGATGATCCAGTGAACCATAGGTTGGACGAGCGAATAATCCGGCCGGATTCAATTCTGAAGCATGCTTCACAGTGGGAGCATGCTGACATTTTGGTCTTCAACACATATTTATGGTGGAGACAAGGTCCTGTTAAGCTTCAGTAAGTATGGCATTGGTGGAGCTTCTAGTTATGGAGAATTAGAATAGGAGTCTGATTGTATGTTGGCATAATATGATTTGTGATAATCGTTGCAGATGGAGTGATGATGAAAATGGCGATTGTGAGGAATTAGGTGGTTTGGGTGCGATGGAGTTGGCCATGGAGACATGGGCAGATTGGGTGACCACTAAGCTCGATCCTCGCAAGAAAGTCCTTTTCGTTACAATGTCTCCAACACATCTCTGGTGTGTGGCGATCTTTTCTAATGCTACCCATTCACCTGATGTGCTATTTCGGCTAATCCAAGCATGAATATAAACTCTTTTAGACATAGTGAAACAAACTCCAGAAATTGCACAAGCACTTGGCTTTTCCTTTCCTCGCTGATGTGTGGATAACATCAGCAAAAGATAGTAACGATTGCAGTTTTCTTGCTGAAGATATTAGTGAATTTTTCAAAAGTGAAAATATTGTGCTTGGAGAGAGCTGTTCAAGTTTTTTCAACATTTTACTTAAATTTCCAGCTCTACGAATGTTCCTTTAAAGCGAAACATCACATATTGGAGAATGGATTGAGGCGCAGGAATACTTCTAAGGAAAACAGCAATAATTTTTGCATCAGTTTACGCCTAACAGGATGACAGAGGCATGTTTAGTTTGCCTGATGCCAAGTATTAGGATTCCCAATCAGAGCTTTGTCGGCCTGTTATCTGTTCCATGACCTTTTATCGGATGTTTCTATCTTTTCTTAATTCAGGAGCCAAGAATGGAAGCCTGGGAGCCAAGGGAACTGCTACAGCGAGCAGGCTCCTATCGATGTGGAGGGCCACTGGGGAGCCGGTTCTGACCTGCCCACTATGCGCATGGTGGACCGAGTTCTCGGCAAGTTGGGTCCGAGAGTCTCCGTGATCAACATCACTCAGCTCTCAGAGTACCGAAAGGATGGGCATCCGTCGATCTATCGGAAGTTCTGGGAGACGCTGAAGCCCGAGCAACTGTCGAACCCTGCGAGTTACTCCGACTGCATCCACTGGTGTCTACCGGGTTTGCCCGATGTGTGGAATCAGCTATTGTTTCATTTTTTGTGAATCTGAGATGTACATCACTTAGCTTTACTGCTGTGTTTCTTATAGAATGGAGGAAGGAAATTAAAGTTCATTGCCACTCTCTCTTGAACAAATCAATTCATTACTTTATTAGCACTTCTTTATCGGGCTAATTCTTCTTCTACTTTAGTTTTGATAAAATGAAATAATTTGATAAGAAAAACCAATTCGATTAAAAAAAACTGATTTCGACTAAAAAACATGATCCTTATGTTTGTTTTTAGACAGAGTACTAAAAGTAATAGTCATTAAATCACTAGCGACGCAAAGACAAACAAAAAATTGACAGGTACCACAATAAGCAACGGCCATTTCTAGACACACCAGTAAGTACATTTTAATCAGGTTAAAGTTATTTATATTAGCTAAAGTGTTATCTTTTTACTATCGTGCATTTGATTTTCACATAGTATATATAGATTCATATAATATTATGCAGGACTTAATCAACATTTACCGCTGATGAAATCAAGATTCCCGAATGACAAGACATCTTCGCTAGGCTTGCATGAACAAACTCAAAGGGACAGAAGGTCGGAAAAGCTCAATTATCCGACTTTTGGCTTGTTGGACCGAAGCAAGTTAAGTTCTGATCGCGACACCTTGTCGAGCTCATAGATAGCAGCCACCGGACCGAGTTGGGATTTCAGGTCACTCAGGCTTTCTAACACCCCCACAAAACAGCTGACGGAGGTTGTTGCATGATTGTACAGATGGTTTCTTTGATGAGCCACGTGTTATCGAGTTGCAAACTTGTCGATACTTCTCTACTCTAGGTAAAAATGGCAAATTCCTTCTTATTTCTTCACAATGTTTCTCTGTGGATTTCGAGGTATGGCATTGGCTCCAAAGCACCAACTCGAATTTGAATCAAACTGATACACAGTTGAGGCAATCATTCAATGGGGTTGGCTGCTTAGGCTGTGTGTATGTTATTATAGGTATTTTTCCTCTATTTTCCCAGAATATGGCATGAACTGAACGACGTCTTCTTTTTGTTTATGTGTAACTAAAGCGTCTAATTTTTCTTTCGATGATTGCTAGTCTGCTGAAACACAAGATTCGGAGGATTCTAATTCATCTTCTCCTAACTTCGATTTATCCTTCACTGTGTATTGCCGACCTCTGAAAGAGGTTCTAAGATGCAAATCAGGGAAAATGAAAACAAAACTTGTGGCAAGTACACTATCCCACACATAAACGGGTCTTCAGACATCTACAAAAAGGGACCACCTTTTAACTATTGAGCCCTCCTTCGAATTTTGATTCGTATATTAGAACTACTTTATAGTAGTAGAATTCTATTGCACGGATTCCATATCATGGCAAGCACAGAGCATACTGCTAGGACAAACAAGCATATATGAGTTTGCTTAAAGAATTATACCAAGTGGATGTGTAAACATACATGACAAACGACTTGGATAAACCGCGTTTGGAAATTCGGTATAAATGGGTCTCTAAACGACTTCATTAAGAATCGAGATTGGAAAATTTGCTAAAATTTGTTAATTTTCCCCTAAAAACTCTCTCATGTTCCAAAAAATGCTAAAATCCCTAATTTTTACCGATTTTGCCCTAAGATTTTGGTGATTTGGAGAGAAAGAGGGAGGAGATTCAATTTTGTTATAATTTCCAGTCTCAATCCAATTTCTTCATATCTAACTCCTCCAAAATGACTACGTTGTTTAGGAGACCCATTAATGCTGAGTTTTCCACTTTGGCTCCACGTCACGAGAGGGTCATTCGAGTTGTTTGCCACGTGTATTTTCACATCAGGATATTAAGTAGAAGCTAACATAAAATAAATTTATCGTAGATATATCGATTTGAGATTTTTCGTGATACAAAAATTAACTTTGACAGATATGAGATGAATATGCCGGTTCGTAATTTTTAAAATCAATAGTGTGAAAATTTTGGTGGTATCAATTGCTTTTAAATAATAAGACAAGATTTTCTACGCGGACATTGTGGTACAAGAAAGAGACACAAACATTGTGGTACGAGAACGGTCGTACAACGGTTTAAACAGAATCAGAAACTTCCATTGAACCCAACGTGCTCGATCCACAGTCCACAAGTTCGTAAAGCTTCGAAGATATTTTCCCTTCTGCCTCTTCCATGGATTCCTCAGAAAGATCCGACGTTGGTTAACTCAACTGTCGATTACCTGCAAGCCACGTTCATGGTGGTTCCGCGTCTCCGTTGACGCGACACGCTCCCCTGCTTCTCCTTCAATGGCGATCGCCCTCTCGCCCCACCACCACCACCGCTTCCTCTCCTCCGCGAGCCATTTCCGCCCCAACCCTTCCTCCTCCGCCGCGCCTCGGAGCCGCTGCTCCGCCCGTCCGAAGGCCGTCCCGGAGTCGTCCGATGCAAAGCGGAGCGCGGCCGCGGTACGGAGCCCGTCGCCGCCCGAGCTGAGGCCGGCCGAGCCTCGTGCGGAGGCTGAGAAGGCGCGGGGCGCGGCTCCGAAGTCGCTGAATTGGGTTGATCGCGTTTTCGAAAGTTCGAGGTGTGAAGCGTTTGGTCCCGAGTGATTGGAGTTGAGTTGTGGGTTGCGTTTGTGATTTTTCGAGTGCTTGTTTGGGAGTGTGCAGGGATGGATTTAGGTTCAGCGAAATCGGGTTGGAGATTTTGTCCATTGCTTTACCAGCTGCTCTGGCTTTGGCCGCTGACCCCATTACGTCCTTGGTGGACAGTGCTTTTGTTGGTCACATAGGTAACTCTTGAACTTCATGAATTGTTTCAAGTCTAGCTTGGATGGTTGAGAAGTGTTTCTGATATCAATTGATGAAATTTGTAGTTATTCGGCTCGTTACTTGCTCGTCTGAAAACTATTTGGCTGAAGTTCTCACAAAATGTTGGAAAAGATGTTCATGGTTAGGCTGTAATAATGTGTTGCAATGATAACGTCATCGCTTTCCTGTAGAGATATCAGCTTATGAGAACTGCAAAATGGCTGCCAGTGATGAAATTTTTAAATTCCTCGGAGCTAAATAAATGGTCGAATGTGACATCCTCGGTGCTTGTAAGGATAGGGATTTTTAATTTGATGTGGCATCATGTATTGTGAGTGGAACTCATTGACTACTTGAGGATTATTTCTTATTCTTGGTTACTTTTCTCTATTCAGGATCATCAGAACTGGCAGCAGTTGGAGTATCAGCTTCTGTGTTCAATTTGGCTTCGAAATTGTTTAATGTTCCCTTGCTTAACATTACCACGTCATTTGTAGCTGAAGAGCAAGCCGTGGCGGATAAGAGCAGTGATGATTATCATCGACTCGGTGATGGTAATTTCTTTCTTCTTATTTTATCGTGCTTTAAGACATGGTTACTTTTATTGCTCCATCTATGTTTCTCTAATTTGTCCTGCTTTATTGATTTTGTCTAGGTTTTGCAGAGGAGCAACAAACAAAGAAGCTCCTTCCATCAGTATCAACTTCATTAGCACTGGCTACTGGCATTGGGATCGCCGAAACTATTGCACTTTCAGCTGGCTCAGGTTTCTGGATCAATTTGATGGGTATATCTGTTGTATGTCTTCCTTTTCCAAGTATGAAGTTAATTGATTAGCGCGATTTCTCCATGTTTGGTCTAGTCTGTCATAGACAAATCATGACAAGAGCTCTGCTATGGCCCTTGTTTGAAAGTTTATCTTTTTACTTGTGGAAAGCCACAAGGGGCCTGCTTAGACACTTGGCACCTTCACTTTATGAGAAAATGATCGTCATTTAGTTCTCTTATTTTTATCATTTTTTATGCACTGGGGTTTTCTGGGGGAGGCGTTCTACAGATTTTTTACCTCTCCACCAAGGAATTTCATGGACTCATAAGGCATAGCTTGGACATGTCACTCCTTAAAATTAGGCACCTCAGTTTTGTTATAACAGGAAAGGATTGGTTTTAGTGCATTTTATTTGAAACACCTGCATAATAATACCCTCTAGGGACGTACACTATCTGATATAGATTTTTCTTTTCATTCTTAGTGACATTTGTGTAGTATCTTCTTGGTATTCATTGAGGTTCACTCATCAACAGGATTCACCAATTAGAATACCAGCTGAACAATTCTTATATTTGAGAACTTTTGGTGCTCCAGCAATTGTAGTAGCACTTGCTGCACAAGGTGCATTTCGTGGATTTAAGGACACAAAGACACCTCTATATGCCATAGGTATGTACCACAATGAGTTCTATTGAATATTAGTGATGGATTATTATAATTTCCTTCACCAATGAATGTCCGGATCTTGTTCTTGGCAATAGGATCTTCAATCTTTACACTATGAAGAAACAGGATCGCTTTCTAGGATATTACAGCGTAGAACTATAATTAATCAGATTCCTTACCAAAAAAAAAGAACTATAATTAATCAGATTCATTATTGAATGAAGATTGGCCCTAGTGAATAATTATAACAAAGGCCATTAAATAATATAATATTCTAGAGCTTTCTCATAAAGAGGGTAATCTTCTCTGTGGAAGTATGTAACTTAATTGATGTCTTATCGGAAACAAGACACTGGCAAGATACGTGAGAACCAGTGAACTTAGAAAAAGACAAGTAACTATTTCAGAGAATCATCAAGGACTTTCAAAGTAGTTTCCCCTTTGAAAAACTAGATTTCTTGTTATGATTAAAACATGCAATTTTCTTTTTATGGCGAATTGATGTGAAGAAAATTCTCTTTATCTTACTATACTTTTGATTTAAGACTTGACAACTTCAGCTGCTTCTTTCTTTGTCTGTTCTGGCTGCCAGGACACGCCTCTGGAAAACTAGTCTACTGTTGCAATGATACCTCTTAGCCAGCCTTGATGGCTTTGCATAAATCTTTATGATTTGCAATCATCTTACATATATGTAAAATAAGAATAAGACTGTTGATAATTGTAATTCATCTCAATGGTGTAAATGTTAAATTTTAGGTTCAATCTATAAAATTTTATATCCACCTAATAAATCCAGATGCAGACAGAGGCTCATTTCTAATCTATATTTTAATGGATTCAGCAGCTTTACACCTTGAATTAAACTGAAATTGGCTAACTTGGTTTGCCTAATCGCTATTTTCTTATGCTAATTGCTGGTCATTGGCTGATTGGCTTTTGAAGCACTCTGAGTTGCTTGTCGTTAAAGACATGCCTGAGTTCATAGTCAGATGATGTTGAGAACCGTCACACAGGAAAACAATTTTCTGTCCACATAATGATATTATAGCTCTTTTGCTGGCATAGTTTTTGACAATTTTTTGTTGAGCTGCAGTTGCTGGCAACTTACTGAATGCATTTCTGGATCCAATTTTGATATTTCTTTTTGATCTTGGCATTGGTGGTGCCGCAGTAGCAACAGTGATTTCTGAGTATGTCAATACTGTGGTAAATTTAACATAATCATATCTATTTGCAGAGTATTGTGATTTGTCGATATCGTGATTTGCTGTAACTTCTTTGTCCTCTAAATGGATTTAAATTTGTTTGCCTTCTATATAACAGATACTTGATAGCTTTAATCCTGCTATGGAAGCTGAATGATGAAGTATTACTGATCTCTCCAAATTTTGATGGGAGAAAAATTATCCAATATCTGAAATCAGGTATGGCTCTTATTAGGGAAACCTATTTTATTTTAGTTCTATTTTCCAACTTCATCATCTGTTGCATCTATATGGTGAAGAAATTATTTGAACCAATTAAAGGCAAATGTAGAATTTAATTTCTCAAGAATGGCCAGAAGTTTATGTAGTCCTAATTTCCTTCTGGCAAGTTACTTTGGAAAGAACCTTAAGTGAGGCACAAAATCACAAGTCCACTTATTATTACATTTGTAGTCAATGACAAGACTAAGGTTCAAAATGGAGATTGAATATTTGAGGTTGTGATGAGTAGGGGTGAGCATAGTTCCAGGTTTTACCCTGGAACTTGAGAACTTGACCGGTTGGAACCTGTAAGTTTCAGATTCTAAGTTATGCAGGGTAGGTTTCAAATTCCAAGAATTGAGGAACTTATTTTGACAGGTAGGTTCTAGGGTCTAGGTAGGTGGAACCTAGAACCTAGAACCTGAAACCTCAATAGGTTTTTTGTGTTTTTTCTTGGTTTATGTCTTCGCATGATTCTGCGGTGTTTCATGACATTAGATGATGAGTGTATAATCTAGAACTATTAGTTTGAGCTTTTATTCTATGACTCGTTAATATTTCATATTCTTTGTGTATTAAAATGTAAGTTATGGTCAGTAAATCATAGAAGCAAGTGGTGATCATTAAAGGTGATGATTCATTGCAATTGTTCAATTAATAATACAAATGGAACTTGGGTAGACCCAATAATCGACTTGGAACTTGATAGAGTAGGTTCTAGGTTCCAAAAAATGAGGGGCCTATTATTATGGATAGGTTCCAAGTGGAACCTGTATAGAACATGGAATTAGTCACCCCTAGTATTGCTTCACACAATGACTTCTCATTTTAATTGTATTTATTTGAATCGTAATGCCAAGAAATTAGTCTTTTGGATTCTTTTTGGTGAATGACAAGCTTGTTCATTATTGTTGCGTTCATTTTCTTTTTGTTTAACTAAAAATGAAATTAAAAAAAAGAACTTGTTAGACCTTGGAACCTACCCTGTAATTTGTATGTTCTAGGTTCTAGGTTCCGATGGGTAGGTTCCAAGTTCCAAAAAATAAGGAACCTGGAACCACTCACCCCTAGTGATGAGTAACTATGGCTTGTTGTAAAAGCCAGTTTCTTCTAAAGTGGGGCTTGTATTTTTAGGTGGCCTTCTATTGGCAGAACCTTAGCAGTTCTCATTACTATGACTTTGGCAACATCAATGGCTGCTAGGAGGGGCCCTATACCTATGGCTGGTTATCAGATCTGCACGCAAGTATGGTTGACTGTATCTTTGCTTACTGATGCTCTAGCAATTGCTGGCCAGGTACCTAATCAGCTCTTTCTGTTCTATATCTTGTGATAGATTAGCTCAGCAAAATCGACAAACAAACTGATTTCTGAGTTCTCCCTTGTCATAAAATTTCCTTAAAGCCTGACCAAGTTATTCTTTTAAGAATCACTCTATAGAGCAAGAAATACTCCATATTCTCACAGTTCAGGTGAAATATCAACATGAAAATTCATATTTGGCAAAAATTTGCAAATGACTATAATGTCTCTTGCAACTTTCTGACATTGCAAAGGATAACAATGGTGCTTCATTCACCTCCAGAAGTTTCATCATTAAGGTAGCGTCTGCACATGAGTGCACCTCATACTGAGGTTCTTTTTTAGCGCAACTTTTCTCACAGGCTCTTCTTGCCCGTGGTTACTCCCAAGGAGACTATCAGCAAGCACGTGAAGTGATATACATGGTTCTTCAGGTATATTGTTGCTTCAGCATGTTGTTATGCTATTGTGAAAAAAGATCAATTTCTTGATTATTGTTCCAAGGAAATAGAGAGCACTGTGTTCCCACCTTACTTTGTAATGTCAACTTTTTGAACAGATTGGTGTGGCCACTGGTGTTGCTCTAGCTGTCATTCTTTTCGTTGGGTTTGGAGCCTTTTCAAGATTATTCAGCACGGATTCTGAAGTTCTGGAGATTGCCTGGTCGGGTATTCTGGTAAGAGAGTGCCTATGCTAATGCCTAATGGTCTCTAATTGGACTTTCTGCTTTCTGGTTCTGGGTAAGAAAATGCCAAAATGCACATGTTCGTCATGTTTCTGAGAAAAGTTTGGGAGTATGAGCAAATGTTGAAATGCACGTGAGGTTATTTTCATACCTAAACTAAACCAAACTCAAAGCAGAAAGCTCAAGCTGAACATTTGCAATTTTTTTTGTTTGGTTTAGGCTATCCCGATCTGATCCTGGGCATCGTCTAAATTTTTCTTTTCTCACCAGGATAACAAAGTTTGAAACAGTGATGCTTAATAAAGCCATTAGCTTGCTCCTTTGTTTTGGCAGTCATGGATTCAAGTGTTAGAAACAGCTTCTCTTCCATGCATGTTGAGTCTGCATTTAGACCATCCTTTCGCATCCTGCTATATAGGAGCGTTGCACCAGAATGCTCCTTATACTTTAAGAGAATGTTGTGAAACTTCTTAATACTTCCAGTCATCTTCACAAAACTTTCGAAAAGAGAAGGAAAACGGAAACATTTAATGCAAACTGTCCTTTTGCCGACTTTTCGAGGTTGTAGTCATGATGCTGCTAGATGTCTCACACTGAAATAATTTGCAGTTCGTCGCTGGATCTCAACCAATGAACGCTGTGGCCTTTGTTATTGATGGGCTCTACTATGGGGTTTCGGATTTCAGATATGCTGCCTATTCCATGGTGACTCTTAGCTCACTCCACGTTTATTGAAAACTACAAAAGATACAACATTTCTGACCTCCTCCATTGCTGCACTAAATAGGTCTTTGTTGGGATAGTTTCTTCCGCTTTCTTACTGGCAACAGCTCCCACGTTTGGTCTTGCTGGAGTTTGGACAGGGTTGTTTCTCTTCATGACATTGAGGGTAGTGGCTGGCGTTTGGAGGTAAACAGGTTTTGACTTAAGCTAAGCTTTACGGCTTGTCAGTTCTGCACGCGAAGTTGGACCCTGAGGTAACCTTGACACGCACACATAAGCACATCTAAAGCACTTTGATTAAGAAGTTAATAACACGAGGTTTCCATCTATTTCAGTGTCACTGTACGTGAAACTGAAAGGATAGGTGACTCCATGAGATGTCCTTGTGATAGATTATGTAGCGATAGGCAATTGGATTTATTAGCGCCGCATTGAGCACTGGCCACTAGGATGCCAAAATTTATTTGACAGTCGTGCATCTCCCTGACAACTGGTGATATGATTCCAGATTAGGAACAAAAGGCGGACCATGGGAAAGGATTTGGTCTGAGGCAGAGCAGGGAAGTGACTGATATCAAATTGAGTTTGCACATGATTGCTTTTCCCGGCGTCCTTATAGCAAGCGCCACGAAGGGACATATACATGGCCAAATAAAGTTCACGAGAAGCCTGATTCTTCCCACTCGATAGCAGTTCACTTTACAAGTGGCTTATATCCCCATTAACAGCTAATTGGAGCAATGCCAGCACCAAAACAGAAATCAAGCTACCAGAAATAAGTGGTGAGATGGAAAGAGGTTAATTTTGACGGCCATGGCTGGCCTGCGTCTTTGCGCCTTGACCATACAGCTCTCACCGGTTGATATAAATATGAAACTCCCATAGCACACCAACTGCACATCACATTGATGGCCTCCAAATTATCGAAGCAAACGGTTTTATTTATCATCCCCTCTTTTACCATGAGCTCTCTGGATGGCGCATCTGGATTTCCGCTCAGATCTCCGTAGTTGGTTATTAGTTCATTCAATGTTGCCGTAGTTCCCCGACCGGTTATTGAATCTTTTGCTTGATATAGTTACTGTCCTCGAGCAATACACAATGAATGTACTTGTGTAATCATCCTGAAGTAATGAAACCACGTGAGTAGGAACTTCTGATGATATCCATGTACTTTGGTTCTAGGTTACTCAAGATTCTCTTAAGCAGGGCTATCGTATAATCATTAAAAAAATCCATAAGATTGGGGAAAAGATATAGTTCATTAGAAAATTCCTCAAAAAAATCACATTATTCATTCTTGTCCACAACCTAATTCATCTTGATATATACGAAGTTCATTTAAATATAACAAATTAGACAATGGAACAATGTGTTATATGTACATACAGTCTCAAGCGTGTTTGATAAAAGAACTATTTTCATATTCGAACGACTTCTATATTACATTCCATGTAGATAAGTTAATGGTATTTAAAAGGTTAGAATTTTTCAATTTGTAAGTAATCTTTTCCTTTCAGACCATGAAGCACCAGTAATATTCAATCAACAGATATGCCTCTCCTCCATTAATGGTAGAAGATTGAAACCATGAATCTATACCCAATCATTGTGAGCACCAGACACAAGAATGTGCTGAACAAGCACCAAGAGGGATAGTACGTGCCCAAGAGGAAAAAGTACTGCAAACACGCTTTAGGTTTTAAATCATCTTCAACCACATTACCGTAATTGTGGAGGGTCATAATTAATTAATTCCCAGAAGATACAATAGACTTGAAGCAAGATGCAGAAAAATACCAAGTCATTATCGCATTTCTAATATGGAGGTTGCTGAATCTTCTCTACGACCGATTAAATAGAGCATCGGCCGCAGCACCTCCACATCAACCATCCACCTAGCTTCAAGTCCCCTGTATATATACTAATGCATCAGGCATCTTCTACCACTAAACGGTCGTGGGGCCTTCAGAACCTTTCTCCACCACCTTCCACACATCAGCAACATCATGCACTTCTCTCAACTATGATGTCCAAGAAGAAAAAAATTTGGATCAACATATGCCGAATCATGAAAAGATGTAATCATGAATGATAATCTCAGAACGTGCAGCCCCATGAAACTTAATATGCAAAAGCATGAAAACATGTAATTGGAGTACATTTCTGAGTGATGACGTGTGGATTTTTTCATGTCATTTAGACATGGTAATTATGTGAAAAGCAGTACAAGATACCAACTCATCAACTGACTACGACGAATTGTTTCTTTAAGGAAAATTTTCAATGGGTAATACATTGCCTTCCATATTCAGGAAGGCATCTGGCCAGTTGTTCATAGCGTAAATTATAGTCACATATAAATATGACAGTGCTTCAGAAAAACTAGAAGGGAGTGCTAAACCTACAAAATCCCAGTGGTTGTCAACTTCAACAAAGGAAATAGATATTTGCCAGCACCACCAATTGTTTTCAACAGGACTAAATTAGCCAAGCTAATAAATGAGACCCGGAACTGCTTGTTAAAGAAGTCGAAGTATTGGCATAACTTAGTCACTCGCCAGATGCCTAAACAGAAGTCAATGTCGATCCCCATCCCCGGCACACACCATTACTTTTCCCCCTCATATTCCTGGTTAGCTCCATTCCTTAAACCAGCAATTAACTTGATAATCTATTTGTGCTTTGTCCAAGTAAGACCCATCACCTTACGGGTGATTACAGAGTACAGGGAAACCAACATTGAGAAGTACTTCCTTCAACCAAAATACCCAATGCCCAGGAAATGAGATGCTTAGAGTACTGATTTCATACACACTGAAATACTCAAAGATGATGAGGTCCCCAAAACTGAATCCACACCACTCTAGGAGTCGAGTGACGTTTCAAGGAAAAAAGCAATTGAAGCCAAAAAATCAAAGATTCAATCCCAGAACTAATCGAACTTCACATTCATACCTCATGATGTTGCAACTAAATTTCTATGTATATGCACCGTTAAACTTAAGCCAAGTATCCTGTTGCGCATCCCATTGACAATCTCCGGTGTTTAGAAAGTGCATGGCCGTCCTTATCTTGCTAACTATAATGAGCTACAAGATGGCATTCTGTCAAAAGTAATTTCATCACTTCTTTAAGGAAAGTACAGGATCATTACTCTCCAGTCATATTCTCCTCTTTCTATGCCTTGGGAAGTACGCAGATGCATAAACTGAATCAAAAGCTAAATGAACACATTTCCAAGTTTCATTTAAATCCTGAAAAGGGTGATGACTTCATGAGAGACAATAACATCTCAATCCAGCAGAAGACTTGGGCAAGGTCAATTAAGAACCGACGTGCTGCATATTTGAAAGGGAAACAGACTAGATTATCAAAACTTATTCAGATACAAGAGAATGACACTTACCACTAGCCATCGACCACCCTCTTGATCCCAGCAACTTCCGCCCTCAACTTCGAATTATGTTGCTCCTAACCATGAACGCAACACAAACTCATGACAAGTCAGCACAGAACACGAAACCGATGCAGATTGATCAACACGAGAAGCCTGACGAAACGTGAAGTACTCCAATAACCCCAGAACCCAAAATTCTACCTTTGATGATGATAAAAAGAAGCGTGATTTCATACTAGAACATTTACTTCGACACCCATCACGAATCTCCCTAAACAAAAGCAGAACTTAAAAGCTCCAATACAGAAATAGGGAGCTCACCATCTTATGGACCTGAGCAGAGCCCTCCTCAACGAGCCTGGCCAAGCTGTCGATCTTCGTCAACATCTTCTCATACAACTCCTCCAACCCAGCAGTGTAGTTACTAGCTTCCGGCCCCATTAGCCTGCCCAATTTCGCGACCGGAAAACCCTCGGCGATCACATCAATCTCATTCTGGTGCTTCGCCGCCTGCCTCATCTCACTCAAGTGCTCTATCAAATCAATCTCGTTCTGGTTCTTCGCAGCCTGCCTCATCTCGCTCAAGCGCTCCTCCTTGCCGTCCTCCTGCATCATCGACGGCCCCCTCACGTCGCAGGCCAGCCACGGGAACGACGAGCTCGGGCTGAAGTTCCCGTAATGCCCGCGGAACCCCGGCCCGATGTTGACGACGTCGACCGACCTCGGCTCGAAGGCCTCCGCCGCGGTGCGGAACTGGAAGGCGCGGTACTCGTGGGTGTGGATCGCGGAGTCGAGGGGCGGGGTGGAGAAGAGGAGGAAGACGCGCGGGGAGAAGCGATCGGAGGCGCCGATCGGGAAGGAGAGGGAGGGGTCGGAGGAGAGGGAGGCGGCGACGCTGAAGTCGCGCATGGACGGCTGGAGGCGGGAGCGGCGGCGGGAGGAGAACCACCCGATGAGGCGGTGGTGGTGGTGGAGGACGAGGGGCGGGGAAGGGGGAGAGGGAGAGGAGGCGGCCGAGGGGGTCGAAGAAGGAGAGCGGGCAGCCGGGGCAGAGGAAGGAGGTGACGGTGGCGACGAGGGCGGCGGAGGAGTCGGAGGAGGCGGCGGCGGCGGGGGGAGGAGGCGGCGGAGGAGGAGGGGTCGTCGGAGAGGGCGGAGGGGGCGACGGGGGAGACGTGGCCGAAGAGGAGGCCGTCGGCGTCGGCCGGGGAGGAGGAGACGCGCTGGAGGAGGGAGGAGAGGGTGGGCCCGGAGATCGCGATCTTCTGGAGAGGCAGGTCGTCCATGGCGGATTCCGATTCAGAGAAGAGACCGGAGAGGGAGATCGCGAATGGTCGGCGCCTGCCCGTCAGCTCACTAATATATGTGCTCGTCTCCGGCGACAATCGTATTTGTAATTTGGGTGGATTTGAGTCGGACCAAAAGCCGAATGCAATAACAAACGTCGTTTTTATTCATGTTTGTGTTTTTTTTTTTTGGTTGGAGTTTTCTTGTTCGCATCGGACTAGTAGCTTGACTAGGATCTGCCTTGCCCGGCTAGGTTATGTTGGACCGCCGGAGGTACGTAGGCTCGGTGGTTGGGAGTAGACGGACCGATGTCGATCGTGAAAGAGACCTGCTCGGCTGCTAACTCGACACATGAATAGAATGTGTATATCGGATTGAGGATGAAAAATCTTTCGAATGAAAAAAAGTGACGTTGATGAGGACAGCCCGCTCTCATCTATAAATTTGAATCTAAATATATATTTAACCTGTAGTCGATTATAAAAGAAATGTATAAATAAAAAATTTTAAAGAAGACATTCGAAAATGGATACTTTAATATCTATGCCGATAAAAATTATTTAAATAAATAAAATTTGAGTTCCTAAAATACTGACCGGTTTTCATTCGATTATATTATTTGTGCACGATTTCACACTACAAAGTCGAAATTGGAAGAGGAAAAAGGAAGAATAGAAGAAAGAAAGGAGAGAGATGTCTACTTCCGATAAGAAGTAAGCAAAATGAAGAGCATCAATCAGGTTTTCAGTTCCAGTGGAATCAATGAATTTTGGTTTGGTTTTCGATTTCAGGTGTAGAATAGATCATTCAGATCACTCGGACTAGACTTTTTTTTTTTTTGTTTGTATAAAAAAAAACACTCTAATCTATCTCTCAGTTTATAAAGACAAACCCTTTAAGGCTGGAGTGATTATGTGCATGTGAATAAGATGACAAGAACATATCAAAATACAACAGTAATTGCTCATTTCAATCAAATTTTGCCATAAATTGAAAAAATATCTGCGAAACATATAATGTTACACATAACTCATTAATTATAGAAATGTCTTGATTATCAATTATATTTTCAATTTCATCTTGAACATTAACGATAAAAAAATAAAAAAATTGAATATACCTTCGATTCCATTGGCCAGCCCGAAAATCGGTCCATTTCCTAGTTCCTGGGTGGAAGCCAGACTGCTGGAGAACCAAGCACCCGTACTTCTAACATCATATCCTATGCACATCTCTTAACACTATTGTTACTGTATGGACAAATGTCTAAATTATGATGTTACCTGTGCTTTATTGTTTTTTTTCTGGGTCGAATTTGTGCTTTATTGTTTACTAGTGCAAGAGGCAAATGTGAGACGTGTCAAAAGGGATAAACAGAAATATAATAGGTGATCAATGGATAGGATCGTGCAAGGTGGGTCTCGGGACTCAATTGTTATACATAAAAATAAGCGAAACCCAAGTCGAATTCTTGCCCTAGTTCCAATTTCTAATGCAACCCAAAAATCGAAAAAGGTTACCCAAGAATTAGATATTTCAAAATTAGAGAATATTCTAGTGCACCTAAATTCGTGACTAAATTGATTTCAAGTGACGTTTAGAGAAATCTCACGTGAGGGAGGGAAAACTAGAAACAATCATATGAGAAAGCTAAAGGAAAAGGGTGAGCTCCAAAAAAAACCAACCTGGGAACTAAAAACAGACCAGTAGCCATATCTATGGCTCAAACCAGACTGTCCTTTCCTGAAAAGTTCTCATCTCTTTCACCACATCTACTGCCAATTAATCCTAATACACAACACTCTAACCATAGAACAGTCGTACTTGCATCTCACTGTGGTTGCCGCTACCTGCCGCTGTGGCCTCTAAGCTATTTGTCACCTCGCTTGTCCACTGCCCCTGCCCTGCCCGCATCTCTCTTTCTACTCAGGATGATCTCCAAACAAGGTTACCATGGCCTTTGCATCCTCAGATCTGAGCTTGCAAAACCATGGATGCCTTGGCGAGGTCGTAGCGGGCCACGATCACCTCAGGTCATGAAAGCTATGTTGTCTGCAACCTCGACCGGAGGTCGTTGTTGCTGTCTAGAGAGAAAATGGGGAGTGGTGGACAGATTTAGATTAGGCTTAGGATGTTGGGGGTATGTGGTTTTGAGGTTAGGATTTTCCTTTGACTCTCTTCTCAAGGAAAGGTACTGTAGTCTTTCCAATTAAGCATACTACCATGGAATATGCACATATGCAATGGTAAAATGGAGATAATGCCAAGTGATAAATGAGTGATATTCCGGGACAATGTTTGGTATCTTCCTTCAGAAGAACCACTGTCATTAAATTGCAAACAACAGCGAGATTTCTTAAATCGCGAACATCAGCGAGATTTCTTTGTGGGGTTCAATCACAAGACCCTGGAATCTCATCTTCCCCACCGATTTTCATTGCCACTTGCTCGAATAACAATCTCTAGCGTTTAATATACGATTCTCTCCACCAGCTATTGGAACCTTTGCTTTCATAGAACGAATCTTGCTTCATTGTTTTCTCCTTGCCAGTTTCCACTTTGGGCATCTGCTTCCACTTTGGGCAGTGCAGAAGCTAGTTACATCGGACTCATAGAAAATCACATGCTAACCGGCTTTGCATCTCCCAAAACACTCGAGAAACTCATTAATTAGCTTCCTTTCTAGGAACCCATGAACCATACAACATAAGAAATAGGAAAGAAAATAATGTCTTGAGCATCAATCGGTACAGACTATATATAAAGGTTACAATTTGGGGGTGGCTTGCGTGGTGGTGTCATAGACCTTGAGGAAGAACCTGGTGGGCGGAATCGAGAGCCTCTTGTGGAGGATGTCGCCCAATGTCGCGATCAGCTTCCTCTTCACTTGTGTGTTGATGCCTCCCATCGCCACTATCTCTGTGTAAGCAGCTGGCTCTTTGTTGCCCCCAAATGATATTGCCAAAGACCCCTTGAGGATCACCATCACAAACTGTGTCCAAGAAAAGCATCCAAAACTTAATTTACCTCTCCTTTTGAGGTTTTTTCCAATGTATCTGTTATTGAGAATTAACTTTACTTTGAACTCAAGGGAAACTTAGGCTCCTTGGAGCTAAAGAAGTGAGTGCATGTGGACCAGGCTTACTTCATTTGGAGATTACAGTTAGGTGGCTGAAAGGGAAATAAAGATTTCGCATTCTTGGGACCTACGCATGATGCAAGTTTCCAATATGTTTTGAACAATTATGAGCTAATTACCTTCAATTAGATGAGGTCGATTTTGCAAGTTCCAGTTTGCAGAATTTTCTTATTTCTTGTGAATCTAATTCATCGATATTTCCCACAGCGAAACCCTGGAAGTGTCCTATAAGTTTCGCACTCTCTGTCCTTTCCTCAAATCTTTTGTATGCACGAATTTTTTGGGTTGGAGGTCGCATGGCTAATGCGGGACGCGGTACTGAGAGATTAGTTTAGAATTGTATAAAGGGAAGGGATATAGATAGTAAGCAAAGGAAGGAAATTTAGACAGAAGAATTCAGAGAGAAGCAGGGAGGAACTCAAGTGCAATCATGCAAAAACTAAATAGAAAGAGCTGCAGAGCCAGTATTTATGGAAGTTGTGGGCACCTAAACCCTTATTCTTAAGAAATAAAGCCTTCCTAAATAATTCGAAATAAAATAGAAATTCCATAGCAAAATAGGAAATAAATAAATGAAACAAGAATAATTCAAATTAAGTAACTATATCCATTAGATGGCACTTATCGTCCTCTTCCTAGCTCAACTTGCTCTTTATTTTCCTTTACTTTTTAAGTACTCTGTTACAATTTTGCACTTTCTTTGCAAAAGAAACTTGTTTTTCGTTGGGGTGGTGTTGCGTGTTTAGCTAGTGACCATGCAAGAATGGGAAGACACATAAGATCCAATATGCCCAGGCTTTGGCTATTCAGATTGGAACTTCCTTCAATCTTATAAATCATACTAATCGAACTGATCCGCCACTGAAAAAAGAGTTTCACTTGTTGAACAGATAAACCATGGCATGGAGTTTTTCATCTTGCGCACACAACCATTCACTGATAATGGAGAGAGAGAGAGAGAGAGAGAGAGAGAGAGAGAGAGAGAGAGAGAGAGAGAGAGAGAGAGAGAGAGAGAGATATTACATTCTCGGGTCTGCCAATGATGGCAGCGGCGGCTTTAGTGGCATCAGCGAAGATGGGGTCGAGGTCGAGCCCGTCGAGGCACACGTTGGTCGAGATGTACACGCATGGCATCGTCTCAACTCTACTTCTTCCTGCTCCTCTTCCTCCTCTTCTCTAGGAGTGGTATATTTATTGGCTCCTGCTTCCAAGAGATGCTGAACATATATGGGTGTGGATGAGCTGTCACAAACCCCATTTGATCAAATATCACGCAGGAGTTGAAAACTAAGAACCACACTCACTCTGTGGTGGTGATGATGATGGTGGTGGTGGTGCTGCGCTTCTGGGAAACGCACTTTCACGCTTCCATTATCTTCTTCTTGGTGGGCTTGGAGAGAGAGAGAGTCGACATGGAGTGCGAGGTCAGCCACATTCACTATGGCTGGAAATTTTAAAGCGTCATGCCCACGTGCCGGACAGCTCAGTTTCGTCAACTATCGCCAACTGCATAATCCTCACATATAGTAAATAAATTAACTTAATTAGTATGTGATTTTGTTCATCAAACTCAGTTGCTTAATTGCTATGATGGCAACAAAATGAAGTCCTAACATATTAGGAGGAAATATTCCAACTACTGCCTCTTACGATATCTGTATATTTAAATAAAAGAAAAATACCACTAAAAATCTCAAACTATGCCACTTATGATAAATTTACCATAAATTTTTTTTTGTGTCACGAAAAATCCCAAACTATGCTACTTGTGATAAATTTACCCTGAACTTTTTTTTTGTGACACGAAAAACCCTAAACTATGCCACCTGTGATACATTTATTCTACAATAATGTCACAAAAAAAAAGAAAAAGAAAAAACGGGGTAAATTTGTCACAAGTGATATAATTTGGAGTTTTTCGTATCACAAAAAAAGGTTCAGGGTAAATTTATCACAAGTGACATAGTTTGAGGTTTTTGATGGTATTTTCCCTTAAATAAATATGAGATACTCTTTCCCTCACTTGTTACTTCGAATTGGTACTCGAAGTCTACAATACGAAAATTAGTTTTATATTATAAGACAAGTGAGTAATATGGTTTTTGTAGTGACTTTACTTATTTTTTACTTCATAAGTTTTGTAAAACCTACACTTTGATTTTCATTTAACCCGAAGTCATCAAATAGAATTTTATACATTTTTTTTTAATAATTTTTCATAGCTCATACAATTTTTCTTAATTTTTTACTCTTGAGGAAAATTCATAAATAGAAATTAGAAGTAGGTGATATCTGTAGGCAAACAAGGTTTAACCCAAAACTTTCGTATACTTTATACCATATCAAATTTTAGGAGAAACTATTGTTTTACTTTCCTTCGCAGGAGAAAACAAAGTTGGGAAGAGGCGACCGGCGCAAGTAGTTGATCCTTCAGCTTAACTATTAATCCACCTTTTCCCTTTTGCCGTCATTGTATATTTGAATGCATTTAACTTAAAATGATTATTGTGATGCAAGGGAATGACTTCAAGGAATCATCTTCATCATCACTTGAACTCTTGATAACGCTTCTTGAGAGATAATTTGGCGTTAGGTCCTCATCAAGTTATCCTAATACGTTGCGATCAACTCGACAATCCCCGAGTTTAATAACCCCATGGATATAATTGCGGGTGCTCAATCATACATATATAATCCCTATCAATGAGGTGAGCTAGACAAACACATGAAATGGGACACACCACGACTCACGAGCATGATTTTTTAGCTTGAGTTTTCCATTGAACTAGCAAAGGAGGTCCCCTAACAATCCAAGCTTGCCTTATCTTCTAAAACTCTAATGCAATGGTGGTTCCACGAGTAGATTTTTCTAATCGCACGTTGTTAATAAAACAAACATATGTTCCTCAAATTTCCCTCCCATCAATTGAATCTTTAATCAACAAAAGTAATTGGAGAAATGGACGCGCCATGCTGGGAAAGGGAAGACAAGAAGTCGAGGGTTGCGTCGAGACGCGATCTTGGAGAATATATTTTTGTTATGCGTGTAAGTTTGTTAAAAAATTCTTGCTTTAGCATGCGTGTGTGTGTGTCCATGTGTTTGTCATGCAAGAGTATGATATAATAGGAAACAAAGCACGATAGTCCATGCGTGCGTGTCCATGTTGGTCGCATAATAAATGATGGATTCAAGGCTACGCCAACCTACTGAATTCTCTTTATCTGAATCTTTATGTATTTAAATTATTTTATGTGGTCTATATAATTCTCTTCTGCTTGTAGTTGGCATTGCCGACAGATGGGAAGCTTCTTGAGGGCCGGAAAAGCAATCCCATGACTTTGGTGATTATGTACTATGTTGTAATGATATGCTGTTTTGAGTATTAGGGAATGCATTCGATGTTCAATGTCACTGAATTTTGAACATGCAAAGTTTTTAACGCTGGTGGATGATGGGAATTTGATGGGAATTGGTTAACGAAAGTGACCATTGTTACCAAAAAAAAGGGAAGAAGAAGTGAACATAGATTGAATTCATACAAAATAGCATGACACATTCGAAATGAGAATGAATTTTTCGAAAGTTTGAAAAATAAAAAAAGAGTGCATGGAGTGGCCATTCAAGGTCACGATGCACTATCGTCGGACGCTAAGAAGTGGACTCTGGTGGCTGTCAAATCGAAGGCCACCAAAGTCGGTGGCGACTTCATTGGCGATTGGAAGTTTTGATTGCCAACAATGTCAATGCTGGTGATGATATAGCCACAATTTGTTATAGATGGTATATCTGACAATGGTCACAAAAAAAAATAAATTTACATTCAATTTATGATTACTAATTTTCTCTTTGTAATTCGTGATTTGTGTTTTACCTTGTGTCGCATTCGTGTTCTGATAATGGGTCGTGCCAGACACTGACAACTCCTTAATCTGATCAACCCAAACATTCACATGAGCCACAGCCTGACAAAAACGTACCTTGCCCTAACATGCATATGACAATATGAAAGGCAAAAACGTACCTTGCCCAAACATTCTCATGTGATGTTGTCTTGGGCAGTGCCATGACATTTTTAAACCACGTGGTATCACCAAAAGGAGGAACAAAAATCAATTAAAAACCGAGGAGGGCCTAATCTTCAGGTATGCCTTGTTCAACACAAAATTTAATTGCACTGAATTAAATTAGACAATGGCAATTGAATTCAAGGGCACATGTGAAGTGTAGCCAAGAATAATGTTAGGCGCAGGCATGAGTTATGACAGTGTGATGTTGTCTTGGGCAGTGTCATGACATTTTTAAACCACGTGGTATCACCAAAAGGAGGAACAAAAATCAATTAAAAAGCGAGGAGGGCCTAATCTTCAGGTATGCCTTGGTCAACACAAAATTTAATTGCACTGAATTAAATTTAACAATGGCAATTGAATTCAAGGGCACATGTGAAATGTAGCCAAGAATAATGTTAGGCGCAGGCATGAGTTACGGAAACAGAGAAACGATCCTCCGCGGATGTGTAAAACGTTGAAAGGGTCATATCGGGGTCGCTAGATAGTAGTGCCTCGGTTCCTAGGATCTTCCCAAACCGTAGGTTTGAGTTGTTTATGAAACCAAATACGTAAAACTGAAAAGTGAAGAGAAGTCACCCCGATCGATTTATTTAACCTAGGTCCATTTATACCTAGGATGCCTATGTGCAAGGTGACTGGCCTATATGTGTGAACCATAGCCTTAGTTTAGATGTTCAATTATACATGTGACGGACAGATTAGCATCCCACAATGCCCTTTTTGTACCACAACTCTTCGATTAAGCCTTAACTTGCGTTATCATGCATTGTCAACGATTCATTTAAAAACAGTTTAAAAATCGAATTTTAACCGATGCGTGATGAGGCAGAAATATTGAATCATCTTGCGTAATGACTAACCCCATTGTGTTTGACCGTGCACTTTGAAATACGTTGTGCGTAATATATGATGTGGAATGAAACATCGGATATTATGTGATAAAAATCGAAATCAAACGGCCAGTAATTGAACATGACTAGAAGTCTAATGCAAGGTGACATAGTGATCGCATACGATATATGCAAATGAATATGACATGCATAAATGAGATGCGTAATGACCTAAGAATCGGATATGGCATGAGGGAATGACATTCGCAATAATGTGGCAATTAAATACAACATGTGAGACATTTGCAAATGACATGCATGATGATGTGATAATCAATCATGAATGTGCGAATGGCATGTATGATGATGTGGAAATCAAATATGACATATGAATTGAATTTTGAACGTGTTAATCGAACACGTGTGATTTGTCAAATTAGTCTATAGAATATGTGTTGTGACCTGTAGAGAGCATGAATGCAATTTCAAAATTCGCGTGGGGTCACATTTCGAAATCGAATTTTCGAATGATTAATGATGACACATTGCACGGGGTGCCTCAGTTCATGAACTCAGATCGGTTTGCTTACTAGTCCTTGACCTCCATCTGCATCACCATAGCCTACCCATTCATCCAAATTCAATCCCCCCTAGCACTTCTAATACTCAACCACCTTATATCGCCATTCACAATGCACAGTTTATATCTCAATAACAAGTAACATGCAATCCATGGACTTACGGAATAGTCGGCACCGTGATCTAAATTTGGCAATATAACGGCTTAAATTCATATCTAAGATTCACATTCTTCGTTACTACAGCCCTAGCCACAAGCATAATTACTGTTCCGATTTTGGTAGCGTAACTATAATGCCCCAGGTCATAGAGAACCCTAAACCTTATAAGCCAGTCCATGACTCTCTCTTTAGGTGATGTGGGACAAGAGAGGCTCCCCCCTTCGCTACGTACGTCCGAGGACCGAGGCGCGGACGCACTACCATCTCTCCTCCCCGCACACCGCCACTTGGGCCGTCATAGTAACGACGTAATGTTTAGATTCGAGATTCGATTTCAGCATTGTAACAGCCTAGAAGTGGGCAGCATAATGCTTTGGAGTATTAGACGAGTATGCTTGTGCTCAAAATAGGGGGACAACCTTCAGCGCGAGACTCACGATCCTCCGAGCCTTGAATGCGACGCACTTAGCACCCCATCTTAAGGCTCCTGGCTCCCCGGGCTTGTGCTCGGCGACTTCCCGCGACCGTAACTTGCTCACCTGAAGCCCGATTCGCGTGATCTTTATGTGTGGGAGCTCATTTGTAAAGCTCCAACCAGTCAAAAATTGCTAGGATAAATCACAAAACTACGGACCTTGAGATTTTGGCAAATATCGTGTCCCTCGGCTCGCATCTATGAACCGGATGGCATCTTGGTGACTTAACACTTTGAAAAATCAATTTTTCCAACAACTTAGAGATTTGGAAAGTTTTGCTCAAATCCAAGACCTCTAGGTTTGGATTTTGGGGTTCAGAACTTTTTTCGGGTATTGGAAAATTTGACCAAAATTCAGTGATAACTTCGTCATCCAACATCTGAGTGACTCGATTTTTATTACGTTAGAATGCTCGCAAGCTCTAGTTTCATGATGTGCAATTGAAATCTGGAAATCGTAAACTTCTCGACACAGCAAACATGGGCGACTGGTCCCAAAGAGTAAAAACTGTCATGCTGACGTGAAAGTACAATCACCCACATTGCGTTCAAAACCCATGTAAAAAGCGAAGGAAACAAAACCGAATCGAACCAAGCCAATTGAGATGAGTCAAGACGAAGTCGATGGAGACGGAATCACCAACTTCATATTCAACTTCAAGACAGACATAACCTCGACCTTCGAAAATTATCTTGGCAAGGAATGTCTCATGAACAAATCTTAATTGGGAAATGAAGTTCACCACCACAGTTCGATTCAAAAGATGAAGCAACGTCAAAAGAGTGCCTTGAGGACCTTGAGGTCAAGAAACAAAAGCTTATGCCAAAATAGAGTTGACACAAGCTACGTGAACAAAGTTATAACGAGACATCGTCCCCGACGAATCTCAATATCAAAATTAGGAAGTGTCATGGTAATGTGAAAGTACAACCAACCATGCATCAACTTATTGCGTCCAAAACCCACGTAAAGAGCTAAGGAAACGAAACCAAATCAAACCAAGCCAATCGAGACGAGTCGAGACGAAGTCGATGGAGCTGAAATCACCAACTTAGGAGGCTACTCCAAGGCAGACATAACCTCTGGCTTACCGTGCCAAAAAAAGCCCCACTTCAAGGGGTGTGTTGAAATTATTTCCAAAAGTGAAGGAAACGACACCGAATCAAGCCAAGACAAGCTCTGACCAAATGGGAAACGAGTATTGAATCGAACCCGTGTAAACGTGTGTTGAATTGAAGAACACTCTGATTTCTAGAGCTGGGATAAGTCAACCAGACAATCAAGACCCCCAAGTCACCCAAGAGTGGAGAGCGACCACCCAAAATGCACTTATTTTCGAGACAGCACATCGTGGAGGTGAAGCGTGCGTACCGAGTAGATAGCACCATCCCAAAAGGGGGACTTCAAAAGCTACTGTGATAACCCGCACAATGAACGACTAGTGGAGGATTGAATGATATTGGCAGACAAAAATAGACGAGAAATTTCTAATGAATGAACAGGGAAATTGTCCAATCAATCCTAAATGTATTGCACATGTGCTAATTGAATTATAAACTTTTCAATTTTCCCAGTTCAGTTTTAAATTTTTACTTGAAATTTGAATGTAATCCTTCTGGCAATTTTCAAAAAGATTGTGAGCAAACCTGCATAGCTCGCTCCGGCAACATAGAAATCTCTGTATTTGAATTTCGGAACGATTTTGAGCCACTTACGTCAGCAGGTGTGACTGTCCATGGCTAAGGTCGAATTAAAAGGAACTAACTTAGGCTTTTGAAAAGAAATTATAGAGCGCAAAGACACGAAAGTTAAACCAGGGTAAAATATAAGAAGGTACTATTCATTCATCGTCTTGAATATGGACTTCTTAGTGATGATGCCATTGTTCGTGAGTTTGAAAGACGTTACATTCATTTTGATCAACCATAGGTTCGAGCATTATAACGAATATGGATCATTTAGTTTGCAATCATCAAAAAGTCGTTATTTTGGTCTAAAGTTATGTCATACAACAAATTCACAGGATAAAACCAATCAACAGATATACCAAAATTACCTCCATTTTCAGTGATCTGTCTATGTTAATAAGTTGAGTATTTCACTTGTTTAATAGCCCCTGTATTATCAGCTGAGTGATTCACTCTATGTACTCTTCCTTGTGTAATATTGTTTCATTCAGATTTTGATTACATGCATGGCTTCTTTTTTTTTTTTTCTGATGTCTCAAGATTGAGAAAGGAAAGATAACCTAGGAAAGGAATCCATTGAACATTAGTGGGCACTGCGCCTCCTTGTCCTGATGTTGTATTACCCTCAACATGCAATCAGCAGCACAAGCATAGACAGGATGAAATGGAATTGCTAATATATGTTTACATCATTGAGAAGCAAAACATCACGAGTATGCGAAAGAGCTGAGCAACACTAAATTTACAAAATTGACTTGATTTGCACTTACCATGCTGTTTTATTGATGACTTGCTCGGACAAGCTTGAAACTGAAGAAAAAAAAAAATTGGCTACCGCTCATAAGGAGTAACAAGCCAACTACAGAGATGATTCTGCTTAAACAAGAAAGCAAGAACTTCAGGAGATCAATGAATGATTGGATTGATTGACGTGGAGAACGGGCCGGTTATGCTCTTCTCAATCTCTCCTTCTCAACTTGGCTGCCTTCACTACAACAATCACGTAGACCATGTCTGTTTTACGATCCACATAGTCGAAGTAGACGCGTCTCCAATTCTTCTTGTACACCAGAACTCCAATAGCTCCCCAAAACCCAGTTGCAAATCCGAGCATTATGACAACATAGAACATCACCTTTTCAAGCTTACCTTCTTCATCAGTATCTTCTTCTAGCGCTTGAGGGGCCTCCGCATTGGGGCATTTCTTTTTTAGAGGATTGCCGCAAAGTAGAGGATTGTCGGCATAAATGGAAGGATCATCAAGGGTCTAGATTTGATTTCCTTTCGGAATTGGCCCCGTGAAGTTGTTGTGTGACAAGTTTAGTTTGCTCAATGATGTAAATGCAGAAAAGCTCTGTGAGATTGCTCCTGAAAGTTGATTATTCGAAAGATCAAGTGACTCGAGTGATTTCATGTCACCAATCATAGTCGGGATGCCTCCAGAAAGAAAGTTGTGGGATAAGTTCAAGCCTCGCAACTTGGAGAGCAAGGTCAGCTCTTTAGGGATCGACCCAATCAATTTGTTGCTTGAGAGATCCAAATTGACCATAAGCTGTAGATCAAGAGTTGTGTAGTCTAGGTCTATCCCCTTCACGACCTGTTCCACATGCATTTGATTCCAATCTGATGGAGTGATGGCAAGAGGCAGCGTCCCATTCTTGAAAGGTGTAGGCTCATAAGCAGGGGAGAGTGAGTTGCCTTCATCTATGCTTTTGTTCAATTTCATATCTTTCATATAGCCAAGACAGTTTGGAATCATTCCCGTCAAATTATTCACTGCCAGGTCCAATATTTGCAGTGCGGGGAGTAAACATAGCTGTGAAGGAATACTACCATTGAACATGTTCTCTTGTAGTCTAAGAATCTGTAGAAAATGAAAGCTTGGTCCAAACCAATGTGGACCACTTCCAAAGATTTTGTTCACGCCAAGATCCAAAATCGCCAAGTTTATGCAATATTCATAGTCCCAGGAATTTTTCCATGGAGACTGTTGTTGTTCAAGTGCATTGACTTAAGCCGGTTTAGATTTCCCAAAGAACTCGATATGACTCCAGACAACTTGTTGGATGATAAATCAAGGAGACTCATAGGTTGCTCCTCCTTCCAACAAGCAGGTATATTGACAACTAATTCATTCCTTCCAAGGTGCAACACCTCCAGAAATTCCATCTCGCATAATGAGGTCGGTATTGGACCACTCAAGAGATTATCATTCGGATACAAGAAATTCAAATGAGGCATCGCTAGGTCAATATCTTTTTGAATAGGTCCTGAGATTAAGTTATGAGAGAGATCTAACAAAATCAATTCGGAAGGAAATTTTGGTAGAGATCCATTTATTTGGTTGTAAGAGAGATTCGGGTAGGAGAATGACATAAGACCTAGCCAATCTAGAAGAGCTCCTATGATGGAGGCATTGGACAAAACTAGCTCTGTGACATTGACTTGCGTTCTTATCCATCGCTGAAATTCCATTTTGAACTCTCAAGACATCATCCAAATGTGCAAGAGATTGAAGGGTGGTACCCAGCCGGAATCCACCACGAAAGCTAAATAATTGTTGCTGATATCTAAGTACCATAGCTTTGAGAGGTTGGACAAGTGGATTTCGGAAACTATTCCACTCAAGGAATTTACTGAAAGATCTAAATGGTAAAGATCTTGAAGTTGTCCGAGACTGTGTGGAATGGTGCCATTTAGAAGATTGTTACTGAGATCTAATAAGGATAAGACTTGTAATATTTTGAATGCCTCTGGAATATTCCCTGTTAATTGATTACAAGAAAGAACAAGTTCTTCCAAGCATAACTAACCATATGATGAAGTGATGGTTCCATGAAATTGATTATGTGATAGGTCAAGCCTTGTCAGGTTTTTCAAGTGCATTAGACAATCTGGCAAATCTCCCTGAAGAAAATTGTTATTTATCTCCAATCGCTTCAAGTTTTTTTCGATAAGCCCCGAAAAATTTCCCTCCATTGAAAGTATCTCCTCATGAAAATCGTTATATCCCAACAATAATGACCGGAGGAATGGTTTGTTCCTTAAGAAAGAGAGCAGCCCTCCTTCAATGCTTTGCAAATGATTTTCTGCAAGGTTGAGATCAACAAGACTCCTCAAGTTATCCAAGCACCTTGGTATTGAAGAGTTGAAAAGGTTTGATGAAAGATCGAGGAGCTGGAGAGAGGTCATACTTTGAATTATAATGCTCGGGATGGGACCTTCAAAAAGATTCCCTGAAAGATCAAGGTGTTGGAGAGAAGTCGTGTTTTGAAATATAGTGCTCGGGATGAGACCTTTAAAAAGATTCTCTTAAAGATCAAGGTGCCAAAGAGAAATCGTGTTTTGAAATACAGAGCTCGGGATAGGACCTTTGAAAAAGTTACTTGAAAGATCAAGGTGTCGGAAAGAAGTTATGTTTTGAAATATAGTGCTCGGGATTGGACTTTGAAAACAATTCCATGAAAGATCAAGGTATTGAAGATGAAGAGAAGTAGAATTGGCCAAGCGATCAGAAGACTGGTGAAATTTATGAAGCCCACAACTCAAATGTGATAAAGATGGAAGTACACTGATCACCTGCATGGGCTCTTTAAATCCGATAATATTCAGGCCGCTCATGTCAAGGTAATTCAATGCTTGAAGACACGAAACCCACTGAATGTCTTCAACTATACTCATATTAAAATAACAATGGAGATCGAGGACTTCCAACTCAGTGAGATTTCCCCATTCACGAGGAATAGCTGCAGAATCATAAGAGTTGGACAAGTTAAGGTACCTCAATTGCTTCATTGAGACGATGAATTTGAGCATGTTTGCATTTTCAAAAAAGATTCCACTCAAGTCTAGGTAGCTCAAGTATTTCAAATTGAGTAAAGAAGAGTTTAGTTCACTAGCTGTGGAAAAAGTCTGTCGTAACTGGAATTCAGTTCTGTTGTGATTTGGAGCATGATGACATGTCCATTTGCTCAATCGCACTTTACTCCCGTCCATCAGCAACGATCTTCGCCATTCCAAGAGGAGAGGAGCTGAAAAGTGTCGGAGAGACTTTGTTTGAACTGGAGCAGAGCATTCCTTTCTTCTTCAAAGCAAATGGAGGATGAGCTTTTGTTTTTGCACAAGCACACACACGCATTGTCTAAAATTAACAACAAACTTACTATTAAATATGTCTTGAATTTTATGTACTCGATCCGGTTCATCACTCGACTCAACATATTTTTTTGTGCAATCCAAAAGTGGAGAAAAAATTGAGATTTAGTTCATGACGTGAAGGGTTGGGCCAATAGGCCCAACCTGGAGCAATCGAATAAATCTTTATGGCGGTTCGCTTAAGTTGGAGAAAGTGAACAAATGTCTCGGGGGGTTTGGGAGCGTAGCCCCGAGGAATTTTTTTTTAGGGAGCCCTATTTATACTATGGCTAGGTTTTTCCATTGATGAAGAGAAATTTTCATTTTGAGAGAGTTTTGTGAGCTGTTAGGTTTTGTTAAGTCGTTTTTCGACTTCTGCAAACTGTACTCTCTTTGATTATAGTAGAACCTTGTTTTGCCTCGTCCGTGGACGTAGATCACTTTGTGATCGAACCACATAAATCTTGTGTCCTGTATTTGTTTTTCAGCGTTTGTTTCAAACACTTACTAGTACCAGCACTTTCACAGTATCATGTCCAGCCATGAATGATGATGAAATTGAAAACAAAAGCTATATCGCACTCAAGTCACTCAATTAGGCTTCAAGTTTTTCGCTTGGGTGCATTTGTTTAAACTTTGAGAAACTGGGTTTTGCGTGGCTTCTTAAGAGTAGACATAGGCATTTATAGAGAGCAAGTGAAGGAACGATAGTGAATGAAACCAATCCTTGTTTTATATCGCCGTGTACCGTGTATGTAATGTGTTCACAATTTCATTTACCATGACGATAAATGTAACCATCAATAATTAATTTTAGTAGCATTTGAAAAGGAACTGGAAAAGCACACGTTCTATGACTTGGAGCTTGTCATGTTAAGGAACGTATATTTAATATATTATATGAGCTTTGTCTTCTCACGCATTTTTAAGTGTTCTCCGTTAAGAAATTATCCACCAACATCCCGATGACTCGACTCCAAGTCAACCGTCTCCCAAAAAGTCAAAGTCGACATCACCTCTTGAAATTTTTGTGGTTAGACTGATGGAGTACTTCAAAGCGGGTCCTGCGCGGTTGCTTTCCATCACCATTTGAGAAGATCGATGGAGTCGAGGCCTACATTGGCGACATGCATATGCCCCCAAATAATTGGGGGATAAGGTTAGGTCATGTGCAAATTGGATTGGGTATTCGTTCATCACTGCGTAAATTTGAAAATTAAGGAATAAAATTAGCAAAAACTTCACAAATGAATTGAAGTTAAACTTAAAAAGAGTGATATGAAGAAATTGAGGAACTTGGCTCTGATTAAAGCGGGATTTCATCAGAAAGTACGAGTAGTAACGTGGGAGACGACACATATACATTGCAATCCTTCAACTCTCGTGTTCCAATTGTGCTCTATTATTGTGTTGTGGTCTCGCCTAGATAGAAATGGCTTTTCTCACATATTTAGTAAAGCGAATTTCTTGGCCTCATCTTGCTGATGACGAGTTGATGTAGAGAATATCAAGTTATTGTTGTTCATATTGGCTGAAATCCATTTTTCAACTCTCACGAATACAGCAGCTCTCCATTATTGTATTTTGGGTTTTGTGCACTAGTACATCGAATAGTTAGTGTGATCCTTTCACCTAGACAACAAGAATCAAAACCTTCAGAAGGAGTACTCATTTGGTGACGATTTAAGGGTGTATAAATGGCATTACCAACTTTATCTCATCTTATATGGGAAACTGGATATTAGAATTAATCCATATCCTGAGGCGTACTTCACACTGGGAGATAGATTATTCATTAGATTAGATGTGGACTAGTTTTAGCAATGATGATTTCGAAAAGTGCGAAGAGCAAGAGACCAAGTAAAGTTGTGTATTAGCCCCCGTGTAGAATTGTTTTCTACACTTTTCACGAGTGCCTTGTGATCTAGCCTATCTGATAATTCAGGGAAAATATGGCCATCGCTCTGCATTTCAATTGAAAAAAACAGAACGAGAAGTTACATGTTTCTTTCAATCAAAGTAGGTAAACTAACAGTCCACAAATAACTCCAAGTCAACTCAACGACTTTCGATCGTCGCACAGTCCCTTGTCTCATCCTCAGGGCTAGTCTAGGAGTCTTTCCCTGTCTCTCTCTCTGCAGTCGTGTAAGTAGGGGTATGCAACCGGATCGAGTTTACCTAGAAACTGGACCGGACCATCCGAAAAACAGAACCGGTTCCTATTTGAATTGGTCCAGTAATCAGTTTCATTTTTTTGGAACCGATTGGAACTGGTCTAGTTTCCAATTCCAAGTGAAGACCCACCTAGACCAGTTTTGAAATTGGTTTTTAGCTCGTGTTAAACAAAAAAAACCGTAGATCATACTATAACTATATTTTTTTATTGCTTTTGGCGAATAGTAATTTTTATTATTCATCTTTTACTTTGAATCGTTTCATTGCTACTCATATTATTTTACTGAAAAAAATGAAACTAGGAAAAGGAACAAAAGAAAAATAGATTCTCGGGTTGACCCTAAAATGGGATTAGAAAAACAGGGTATGTTCCAAAATAGGTTCTAAGACAAATAGGGTAGGTTTCAGGTTCCAAAAACTGAGAACCGGTTATAACCGGTTACAACAAGATGGAACTCAACCACCCTGGGACTGATCACCCATACGTGCAAGTCGTCATGCCTCACTATCATACAGCTTCAAGTTGAAACAAGAGCAAGTGCCTTGCCTTTGCTCCCTGCTATAAGTCAAGCAATAGAAGTCATGGCACCAAGATGCACGCACTTTGTTGGGGCTGGACTCGACAGCTTTCTTGTGGAAAACTTCACGTTTGGCCAAGTTTCGCAGTGCAAGACCCGCAAGCACCAAATCATCAAAGTCTTGAGGTCCATGTCGTTATGCTATGCAACAACTTGGGTCTGTCTATATTCATCGGTTGCATTTTCCTTTGCATAAATGGAAATTCTAACAGGGTTATTTAAGCACGCCTAATTCAGCTACTATTCAAATGTTCATCATGGATTTTGACTATAAGAGTCCATTTGTTTGATAGAAAACTGTTTCTCAAGAATTGCCCGGCATTGACAACTACCGAATCTAATCTAGCCAAGCATTCACACGAGCCGCAGCCCGACAAAAACGTACCTTGCCCTAACATGCATATAACAATATGAAAGACAAAACATACATTCTCATGTGATGTTTTCTAGTGCAGTGCTATGGCATTTTTAAACCTCGTGGCATCACTAAACGTAGGCAAAGGAAATCAGGGAAAGCGAGGAGGGCCTAATCTTCAGGTTTGTCTTAGTCAACACAAAATTTAATTGCACTGAAATTGAATTAGACAATGGCAATTGAATTCAAGGACACGTGGTAGCCAAGAATAATTTGGGTGCACGCGTGAGTTACGAAAACAAAGAAAGAATCCTACGCGGATGTGTAGAACATTGAAAGGGTCAAATCGGGGTAGCTAGTTAGTGGTGCCTCGATTCCTAGGATCTTCCCAAACTGTAGGCTTGAGTTGGTTACGAAATCAAATGCATAAATTGAAAAGTAAAGAGAAGTCGCAATAGATTGATTTATTTAACCTAGGTCAATTTATTCCTAGGATGCCTATGTGCAAGGTGACCAGCCTATATGCATTAACCACAGCCTCAGTTAGGAGGTTTGATTACATAACGGACAGATTAGCAAGCCAAAATGCCATTTTCGTATTACAACTCTTCGATTAAGCCTTAACTTGCATTATCATGCATTGTCAATGATTCATTCAAAAACAGTATAAGAAATCGAATTTTAACCGATGCGCGATGAGGCGGAAATATAGAATCATGTTACATAATGGCTGACCCCAATGTGTATGACCATGCACATTGAAATCCGTTGTGCATAATGTATGATATAGAATTAGACATCGGATATTATGTAATAAAAATTGAGATTGACCAATCAGTAATTCACGTGATCTTTATGTGAGGGAGCTCGATTAAAAAGCTCATGATAAGAGCTTTCTAATGAGTTGAGTATTGCTGGGTTGAATCGCAAAATCATGGACCCGAGATTTTGGCACAACTTCGGTCCCTAGGCTCGCGTCTTTGAACTGGATGGTGTCTTGGTGACTTTTTTTTTTTTTTGATAACTCAGGGAACTCCCACACGGCTGATAGCCGGGAAGTAAATCCTGGGGGCGACATGTGCTAGCCACCATATACGTGCCACCGGTTAAGTCACCCTGCGGCACCCAGGATTCGAACACTCAACCTTTTGCGAGAGGAAAAGTGCGCGCTCCAACAGCGCCACTTAGGCGGGTGGTGTGTCTTGGTGACTTAACACTTCCAAAAAAATAAAATTTTCCAATAACTAAGAGATGTGGAAAGTTTTGTTCAAATCTGAAACCTCGGTATGGTTTGGACTCTAGGACCTTTTTCAAGTATAAAAAAAATGACAAAAATTCGATCGGCCATAACTTTCTCATCCAACATCTGATTGACCCGATTACTGTTGTGTCAATGCTCGCAACCTCTAGTTTCTATGATGTGCAATTGAAACATAGAAATATGGAAATCACAAACTTCCCAACACAACAAATCCGGGTGACCGATTCCGAAGGGTAAAAAATTGTATCGGATCTGAGAGGGCAATATGGGTGTAAAAAAACTCGTGATGATTACAATCTATTTTCGTATTTAAAAAGTGTTTCGTGCCCTCAAGACAGACATAACCTCGGGCTTACCGTGCCCAAGAAGAAGCCCCACTTAGGGGGTTTATTATTGACATTTTTTTCCAAAAGTGAAGGAAACGACATTGAATCAAACCAAGACAAGCTCTGACCAAATGGGAAACTGACTATTGAATCGAACCCGTGTAAACGTGTGTTGGATTGAAGAACACTCTGATTTCTAGAAGGGTAATGACACAAACTATCCATGAACTTTGATTTAATATATAACGTGGTCCTTGAACTTTTAATTTATTCAATGTAATCCCTAAACTTCAGCCTAATGTTCACTATGGTCCTTGAATTTTTAATTTGTTCAATTTAGTCCTTGAACTTTTAGCACATGTTCAATATAGTTCCTGAAGCATATAAAAAATGTTCAATAGAGTCTCTGAACTTGAATTAATGAGAGGACTATATTAAACATTTTCGTATAATTTATGGACTAAATTAAATATGTACCAAAAGTTTAAGGACAACATTGAATAAATTAAAAATTTATGGACCACATTGTACATTAGGTTAAAGTTCAGAGATTAAATTGAACAAATTAAAATTCAGAGATCACATTGCACATTCAGCTAAAATTCAAGGATTATTTATGTCATTTTCTCATCCAAGAAATGGGACAAGTCAACCAGACAATCAAGAACCCAAGTCACCAAGAGTGGAGAGCCACCACCCAAAATGCCCTCATTTTCGATACCGCATGTCGTGGAGATGGGCGTTCGTACCGAGTAGAAAGCACCATCCCAAAAGTCGGACCTCAAAAGCTATTGTGATAACCCGCATGATGAACGACCAAGAGGAGAATTGAATAATATTTGCAAACAAAAATAGACGTAAAATTTCTAATGAACGAACGGAAAAATTGTCCAATCAATCCAAGATGTATTGCATGTGTACCAATTGAATTGTAAACCTTTCAATTTTATCAATTCAGTTATAAATCTTTGCGTGAAATTTCGATATAATTTTTCCAGCCAATTTTCGGAAAGATTTCGAGCATATCTGCATAACTTGCTCCAGCAACATAGAAGTCTCTGTATTTGAATTTCAGAAAGATTTCGAGCCACTTACGTGAGAAGGTGAGACTATCCATGGCTAAGATCGAATGAAAAGGAACTAAGTTAGGCTTTTGAAAGAAAGTATACAGCGCAAAGACACAAAAATTAAACCAGGGTAAAATGTAGGAAGGTACTATCCATTCATCGTCTTGAATATGGGCTTCTTAGTGATGATGCCGTTGTTCATGAGTTTGAAAGACGTTACATTCATAACGATAACCATTGGTTCGAGTATTATAACGAATATGGATCATTTAGTTTGCAATCATCAACAAGTCGTTACTCTGGTCTAGAGTTATATCATATAACAAGTTTACAGGATAAAACTAGTCAACAGATGTACCAAAATTTCCTCCCATTTTCAGTGATCTGTCTATGTTAATAAGTTGAGCATTTCACTTGTTTAATAGCCCCTGTATTATCAGCTGAGTGATTCACTGTGTACTCTCCTTGTGTAGAATTGTTTCTACACTTTTCACGAGTCCTTCATTCTGATTTTGATTACATGCATGTTTTTCTTTTTTTTTTTTCTGATGTCTCAAGATCGAGAAAGGAAACATAACCTAGGAAAGGAATCCATTGAACATTGGTGGGAACTGCACCTTCAGCAATTTCATGTCCTGATGTTGTATTACCCTCAACATGCAATTAGCAGCACAAGTATAGACAGGATCAAAATGGAATTGCTGATATATATATGTTTACATCATTTAGAAGCAAAACATCATGAGTATAATAGCAAGAAGCACTGCTAAAGAGATGAGCAACACTAAATTTACAAAATGACATGAATTTCCACTTATCATGCCGTTTTATTGACGACTTGCTCAGACAAGCTTGAAGCTGAAGAAAGCAAAATATTGGCTACCACTCATCAGGAGAAGCAAGCCAACTACAAAGATGGTTCTCCTTAAACAAGAAAGCAAGAATTTCAGGAGATCAATGAACGATTGGACTGATTGGTGCGGAGAACGGGCCTATCATGCTCTTCTCAATCTTCTCCTCAACTCCGCTGCCTTCACTATGACAATCACATAGACCATGTCTGTTTTATGATCCACATAGTCGAAGTAGACGCGTCTCCAATTCCTTTTGTAAACCAGAACTCCAATAACTCCCCAAAATCCAGTCGCAAATCCAAGCATTATGACAACGCAGAACATCACCTTTTCAAGCTTACGTTCTTCATTAGTATATTCTTCTGGCAATTGAGGGGCCTCCGCTCCGGGGCATTTCTTTTTTAGAGGATCGCCACAAAGTAGAGGATTGTCAGCATAAATGGAAGGATCATCAAGGGTCTGGATTTGATTTCCTTTGGGAATTGGCCCCGTGAAGTTGTTGTGCGACAAGTTTAGTTTGCTCAATGATGTAAATGTAGAAAAGCTCTGCGGGATTGTTCCTGAAAGGTGATTATTCGAAAGATCAAGTGACTCGAGTGATTTCATGTATCCAATCCTAGACGGGATGGCTCCAGAAAGAAAGTTGCGGGATAAGTTCAAGCCTCGCAATTTGGAGAGCAAGGTAAGCTCTTCAGGGATTCGCCCAGTCAATTTGTTGCTTGAGAGATCCAAATTGACCATAAGCTGTAGATCAAGTGTTGTGTAGTCAAGGTCTATCCCCTTCGTGACCTGCTTCACATGCTCTTGAGTCCAATCCGGCAGAGACATTGGCGTAGATGCGGGAGGTGAAGGTGCGGGAGGTGAAGGTGCAGGAGGCAAGACCATTGGTGTAAATGCGGAAGGTGCTGGAGGGGAGACTAAGTTGCCATCATCTATGCTTTTGTTCAGTTTCATACCGTTCTCTTGATTCCAACCCATTGGAGACATCGGTGCAAGCATGGGAGGTGCAGGCTCATATGCAGGGGAGAGTGAATTGCCATCATTTCTTCTTCTCTGCAGTTTCATACCATTCATATAGCCAAGACAATTTGGAATCATTCCTGTTAGATTATTCATTGCTAGGTCCAATATTTGCAATGCGGAGAGCAAGCATAGCTGTGGAGGAATATTGCCATTGAACATGTTACCTCGCAGTCGAAGAATCTGTAGAAACTGAAAGCTTTGTCCTAACCAATGTGGAACACTTCCAAAGATTTTGTTCTCGCCAAGATCCAAAATATGCAAGTGCGTACAATTTTTCATAGTCACAGGAATTTCTCCATGGAGACTGTTGTTGTTCAAGTGTAATGACACAAGCCCAAACAAATTTCCCAAAGAACTCGGTATGACTCCGGACAATTTGTTGGATGATAAATCAAGGAGACTCATAAAATTCTCCTTCCAACATGCAGGAATTTTGTCAACTAATTCATTCCTACCAAGGTGCAACACTTCCAGTTCCATCTCGCATAATGAGGTCGGTATTGGACCACTCAAGAGATTATCATTCAGATACAGAGATTCCAAATTAGGCATCGCTAGGCCAATATCTTGCGGAATAGTACTTGAGATGAAGTTGTGAGAGAGATCTAGAAAATACAATTCGGTAGGAAATTTCGGCAGAGATCCATTTATTTGGTTGTAAGAGAGATCTAGGAAGTCGAATGACATGAGGCCTAGCCAATCTGGGAGAGCTCCTGTGATGGAGGCATTGGACAAAACTATCTCTCTTACATTGACTTGCGTTCTTATCCATCGCGGAAATTCCGTTCCAAACTTGCAGGACATCATCCCAATGTACAAGGGATTGAAGGGCGGTATCCAGTTGGAATCCACCTTGAAAGCTAAATAGTTTTTGCTGATATTTAAGTACGACAGCTTTGAGAGGTTGGAGAAGTGGATTTCGGATAGTTTTCCTCTCAAGGAATTTGTTGAAAGATCTAAATAGTGAAGATCTTGAAGTTGTCCGAGACTATGTGGAAGGGTGCCATTTAGAAGATTGTTATTGAGATCTAAAAACGATAAGACTTGCAATCTTCCTAATGCCTCTGGAATATCCCCTGTTAATTGATTATGTGATAGGTCAAGTATTGTCAGTTTTTTCAAGTGCCCCAGCCAATTTGGCAAAGCTCCCCAAAGAAAATTATTATTTATCTCCAATTGCTCCAAGTTTGTCCCAATAAGCCCTGAAGAATTTCCCTCGACTGAAAATATCTCCTCACGAAGTTCGTTATGGCCCAGCAATAGTGACCGGAGGAATGGTTTGTTCCTTAACAAAGAGAACAACCCTCCTTCAATGCTTTGCAAAAGATTGTATGCAAGATTGAGATTGACAATACTTATCAAGTTATCGAAGCACCTTAGTACCGAAGAGTTGAAAAAATTCCCTGAAAGATCAAGGTGCTGGAGAGAAGTCATGTTTTGAAATATAGTGCTCGGGATTGTATCATTGAAATTGCTCATTGAAAGATCAAGGTGCCGGAGAGAAGTCAGATTTTGAAATATACTGCTTGGGATGGGACCTTTGAAAGAAGTCCCTGAAAAATCAAGGTGCCGGAGAGAAGTCATATTTTCAAATATAGTGATTGGGATGGGACCTTCAAAAGAACTCCATGAAAGATCAAAGTACCGGAGAGAAGCCATGTTTTGAAATATAGTGCTTGGGATGGGATCATTGAAAAAAGTCCCTGAAAAATAAAGGTGCCGGAGAGAAGTCGTGTTTTGAAATATAGTGCTCAAGACGAGACGTCTGAAAAAATTGTATGAAAGATCGAGGTATTGAAGATGAAGAGAAGTAGGCAGGTGAACTTCATAAATCCCACAATTTGATAGGCTCAAATGTGATAAAGATGGGAGTTTGCTAACCACCTTCATGTGGTCTCTAAATCCGGTAATATTCAAGCCGCTCATGTCGAGGTACTTTAATGCCTGACAATGCGAAACCCACTGAATGTCTTCAGCAACCCTCATGTTATAATAAGTATGGAGATCAAGGACTTCCAATTTGGTGAGATTTCCCCATTCACGTGGAATAGAAAAACCAAAAGAGTCGGACAAGTTAAGGTACCTTAATTGTTTCATCGATCCAATGAATTTGAGAATGTTTGCATTTTTGAAAAAGATCCCGCTCAACTCTAGGTCGCTCAAGTATCTCAAGTTGAGCAAGGAAGAGTTCAGATCACTAGCTGTGAAAGAAATCGGTGGGAAATCAGGTCCTGATGTGATCTGGAGCATGATGACATGTCCATTTACTTGGTCGCACTTTACTCCGGTCCATCGGCAACAATCTTCGCCGTTCCAAGGGGAAAGGAGGTGAGATGTGTCAGAGAGATTTTGTCTGAACTGAATTAGAGCATCCCTTTCTTCTTCATAGCAGATGTAGGATGAGCTTCTGTTTCTGCACAAACATACACATGCATTGTGTAAAATTAACAACAGACTTACTAATACAAGCATTTTCACACCATCATGTCTCGCCATGAATGATGATGAAATTGAAAAGCAAAAGCTATATCGCACACGAAAGACACTCGATTAGGCTTCAAGGTTTTTGGCTTGGGTGCATTTGCTTGAACTTTGAGAAATTTGGTTTGAGTGGGTTGTCCAGAGTAGACAAATGGCATTTATAGAGAGCAAGGGAAGGAATAATAATGAATGTAACCAAATATATCATGGGTGTACCGTGTATATCACGTGTTAATAATTTCATTTACCATCACAATAAACGTAACCATAACTAGTAGCGTAAAGAAATTATCCAGCAGCATCCCGATGACTTGACTCCAAGTCGACCGTCTACCAAAAAGTCAAAGTCGACATCATCTCTTTAAAATTTTTGAGCTTGGACTGATGGGAGTAATTCAAAGATGGTCCTGCACGGTTGCTTTTCATCGCCATTGAGGCGAATGATGGAGTCGAGGCCTACATTGGCAGCATGCGTATGCCTTCAAATAATTGATGAGGCAATAAGATGATTTCAAAATCACACTTTTCAATCTATTAGCAAGATGAAAACCCAAGAGTTTATGATTATAAACCATCATCAAGCAATATCGGATAAGGTTAGAAATAGAATATGTGCAAATTGGATTGGGTATACATCACTGCATAAACTTGAAAACTAAGGGATAAAATTAGCAAGAACCTCACAAATAAACTAAAGTTAAACTTAAAAACAATGATATGAAGAAATTGTGGAACTTGGCTCTGATTTAAAGTTGGATTTCACCAGAAAATGTAAGTTGCTATGTGTGATGAAGCTTCCCTAGTCGGAAGAAAGAGGAAATGTCTTTCGTCGGATTCGTCATCGAATGTTGATCTGAGCAACATGTGTGCCCATGGTGGTTCTCTTGCGACACCACTAGTGACAACTACAGAAAACTTTGCAATCAAGGCGTGCAAAAGTCTGGTATTTCAAGTCTCTTGTTCCCATTGTGCTCTATATCTGTGTCGCGCGTCTTGACTAGATAGAAATGGCTTTTCTAGCTTATTCAATAAGGTGATGACATCGTCGAGAATGATGAGTTCTTGTGTTTCATATTGGTTGAAATCCGTTTTTCAGTCCTTGCGAATACAGCAGTTCTCAGTTCTTGCTTACGAGTACATCAAATAGTTAATGTGGTCCTTTAGCCCAAGACAACAAGAATCAAGCCCTCAAAAAGAGTACTCATTTGGTGACGATTCAAGGGTGTATAAATGACATTACCGACTTTCTCTCATATTATACCGACTTTCTCTCATATTATGTGGCACTCTGGATTTTAGAATTAATCCGTTTCATGAGACGTACTTCGACTTGGGTTTATACTTATGAAACAGAGCGAGTGCTTGGCTTTGCCCCCTGCTGTAAGCCAAGCAATAGACAAAAGTTAATGAACGAAAGTCGTCGCACCAAGATGTACGCACTTTGGTGGGGCTGGACCAAGTTTTGCAGTGCAAGACCCGCGACCACCAAGTCATATTCTATGCGACGACTTGGGTCTTCCTATAATCATCTGGTTGCATTTTCCTTTGCATAAATGCAGGATTCTAAAGTACGCATAATTCGGCCACTTACTCAAATGCTCATCATTGGTTTTGAAATTTCTTTCTACAAAGTGCGTCTTTGGGATATTTTATTATGAAGGAATGATGAACATTAGTAAGCAAGAAAAGTAAGACGTGCAACAATATCCATCGATTCAGTGAGTATCTCTTTTGGGTCAAAAGAACGCTCTCTTAAATTTTCTGTTGATACCAATTGTTCATTGGTGGATGAATAGACGGTAGGAGAATTAAGGACCGTACATACAATGAGACTTTGCGGGATCAACGTCAACTGCTCTAAAAGATTAAACCGTCATATGAATGCGTGATTTAATATTTAAATATTATAATATTTCATGTCGCGACCCGCCCGCGACCAATGAAATCCCCAAGGTGTTTGGACAGATCACCGAGCAAATTCCTCTCGCTACGTGGGCGCTTGCGCTTGACATGGGCTCTCTCAAGCCCTACCGGTCGCAACGTTAATTAAACTTGATTGATTATGACATTTATTTTTGCTTTAAGAGTAGTAACTAATCAATTATAAGTTGATTAAAGCCCAAATAAGATAAAAGAGTTCACGGTTACTTTTGTGAACTAGAAATTTATGGATACGGACACTTGGTCATGTAAGTTTTACATATAGCCCGTTATCGGTACCTTTCCTCCTTTGTTAAGGGTGTTTCATGCAATCGTTTCTGATTTTCATCCCTAAACATGCAAATCTACATGGCCACACATAAGGGCGCAAGCAATAAGATGAAGTCAATCAATAATAGAACGAGTAAACAGCGGAAATGATAAGTCAATCAGTGCTTGGCCTTGCCCCATGCTATAAGCAAAGCAATAGATAACATGTTAACGAAAGTCGTAGTACCAAGATGTACGCACTTGAGTGGGGTAGGACCAAGTTTTGCAGTGCAAGACCCGCAAGCACCAAATTCTGTGCAAAATTCTAAAGTATGCCTAATTCAGCCCCTACTCAAATGCTCATCATGGTTTTTGAGATTTCTTTCTACGAAGTGAGTCTATGGGATGTTTATTATGAAGGAATGATGAAAGTTAGCACGAATTCTCTTTTGGGTCAAAAGAATGCTCTCTTAAATTTTCTTTTGATATCAATTTTTCATTGGAGGATGACTAGACGGTAGGAGATTCAAGGACTGTACACTCGGTGAGATTTTGCGGGATCTATAAAAAATTAAACCACCATATGAACCGTGTTAATATTTAAATATTCCAATACTTCACGTTGCGACCGTTCTCAGGCCAATGAAATCACCGAGGTGTTTGGAAATTATATAGCACCATCCCATGACTTAGACTCCAAGTCGACAGTCTCCCAAAAAGTCAAAGTCAATATCATCTCTTTAAAATTTTTTGCTTGGACTGATAGAGTACTTCAAAGATGGTCCTGCACGGTTTCTTACCATCACCATTGGGTCGAATGATGAAGTCGAGGCCTACACTAGCAACATGCGTATGCCCTTAAATAATTGATGAGGCAATAAAATGTTTTCAAAATCACACATTTAAATTTATTAGCTAGATGAAAACCCAAGAGGTTATGATTATATCCCTTCATCGAGCAATATCGGATAAGGTTAGATTATGTGCAAATTGGATTGGGTATACATCACTGCGTAAACTTGAAAATTAAGGAATAAAATTAGCAAGAACCTCACAAATAAGTTGAAGTTAAACTTAAAAAGAGTGATATGAAGAAATTGAGGAACTTGGCTTTGATTTAAAGTAGGATTTCACCGGAAATTATAAGTTGTTATATGGGATAGGACACATGAACTTTGCAGTCAAGACGCACAAAAGTCTGGTCCTTCAACTCTCTTGTTCCAATTGCGCTCTATTATTAGGTTGTGGGTTTTGCCCAGATAGAAATGGATTTTCTCGCTTATTTAGTAGAGTGAAGTTCTTGGCCTTATCTTGCAGGTGACGACGACGTCCATAATGACGAGTTCTTCTTGTTCATATTGGTTGAAATTCATTTTTCAACCCTCGTGAATACGGCAGCTCTCTGTTATTCTATTGCAGATCTTGCTCATGAGTACATCAAATAGTTAATGTGATCCTTTCGCCCAGATAACAAGAATCAAACATTGAAAAGGAATATGCAATTGGTGACGATGTAAGGGTGTATAAATGACATTACCGCACTTCGCACTGGAAGATAGATTATTTGCTAGATTAGATGTCGACTAGTTTTAGCAAATGATCATTTAGCAAAGTGCGAAGAGCAAGTGACCTATCTTATAATTCCGGGAAAATGTCGCCATCGCTCTGCATTTCAATTGGAAGAAATGGAACGGGAAGTGACACTTTTCTTTCTATCAAAGTTTCGTAAATTGAAAGTCCACAAATAACTCCAAGTCAACTCAACATTATCGCCCGTCGCATGGTCTCTTTATCTCATCCTCGCTATCATACAGCTTGAAGTGGAAACGTGTACCAAGCAAACACAGCGGTGGGGCCGGACTCAACAGCATTATTGTGGAAAAATTCAAGTATGGCCAAGTTTTGCAGTGCAAGAACCGTTAGCATCAAGTCAAAAAAATCTTGAGGTCCATATCGTTATGCCATGCAACGACTTGGGCCATTTGCCAAATGCTCATGATGGATTTTGAGCGTAAGGGCCTGTTTCTCTACAGGAAAACTATTTCTGGAAAATTATTTTCCAAATTTCTATGTTTGGATGATGGAAAACTAATTGATTTACAAAAAACGACTTCCACAGACTGAAAACAACAAGTTTAGATTGGGAGAAAACGACTTCCCTTTTTAGTAAGAAGGAAATCATTTTCCCTCAACCACCAAACAAATGAAAACGAATTATTGTCCTTGAATATGATTTCCATAGAAAATATTTTCTTTTATCATAAAGTTTTCAATAAAATAAATGCACTCTAAACTCGCATTTCTTTTACAAAGTGCATCTATGGGATGTTTATATGAAGGAATGATAAAAATTAGCAAAAGGATGAAATAAGATGTGGTACGATATCCATCAATTCCAGGGAATATCCCTTTTGAGTCAAAAGAACGCTCTCTTATATATTCTATTGATATCAATTGTTCATCGGAGAATTAAGAGTCAGACACACAATGAGATTTTCATGGATCATTGTCAACTGTTCTAAAAGTTTAAAATATTATACGAATACAACAGCTCTCGATTATTGTATTGTGGGTCTTGTTCCATTTATTCTTAGAAACTCACATTGATGATGAGTACATCGAATAGTTGATGTGATCCTTTAGCCCAAACAACAAGAAAACCCTCGAAAGGAGTACTCATTTGGTGACGATTTAAGAGTGTATAAATGCATTACCAACTTTCTCTCATCTTATATGGCACTTTGGATTTTTTAATTAATCTGTTTCATTAGGCGTACTTGCGCACGGGAGATTGATCAATTGTTAGATTAAATGTGGTCTTATTTTATTGATGATGACTTAGCAAAGTGCAAAGAGCAAGTGACCAAGTGAAGTTGTACATTAATGGAAAAATTGTCCAAAAAGTTGTAAACCTATTGTACGGCGGCCAATTTAGTTCTAAATTTTTCAATCATGCCAATTTAGTTCTAAACATTTTGACTATTTGTCAATTTAGTTATAAGCCTTTCAATTATATCAATTTAGCCTAAACCTTATAATGATTTGTCAATTTAGTCTTTAACCTTTTGAAGATTTGCTAATGTAGTTCTTCCGATCAATTTTAGTCGGAAATTGTTAACGTAAATGCCAGCCATCTTACGTGGAGTAGCTGGGTATAACCAGACAATTTTTGCTTTTTTTTTGAAAATTTTTCTGAGCTTTTCCTTTTTTTCTTTTTTTTTCTTTTTCCTTTCGCCTATGGCCGGCGACAGGCGAGGCTCAACCCTTGCAACCTAGGTGAGGGCCTTGTGATCTGGCTATACGCGTTTTTTTTTTTTTTCGCATGTCTTGCAATTGAGAAAGTAAATCTACTTGAGAAAGAAATGTGGTGGGGGCACTGAGCCACTAACAATTTCAGGCCCTGATTTTGAGTTCTTCACAAATTTGCCTCACCGCGAAATCCGAAGCAACAGCATGAACATGATTAAGTGGAACTTTCACGTGATTAACAAGCGAAACGTCATGAATTGTAATGACACGAAGATGACAAACTACCTCAGGATGGTGCGGAATGGACCCATTCAATTTGATCATTCGAAAGACCTAGTGATACCAGATCTTGCAATTTCCCATGACTTCAGGAAATGGACCCAAGAAGGAATTCCTAGAAAAATCTAACCAATCTTGTAATCCCAAAACTCTCCAAGTCAACTCAACGATTATCGCTCGCTGCATAGTCTCTTCATCTCATCCTCACTATCACACAGCTTGAAGTTTCACAGAGCAAGTGTTTTGGCTTTGCCCTTGCTATAAGCCAAGCAATAGATAACATTTCAACAAAGTCAGTAGCACCCGACTTGAACGCACTTTGGTGGGGCTGGACTTGACAGTATTATTGTGGAAAACTTCACGTATGGCCAAGCTTTGCAGTGCAAGACCCGCAAGCACCAAGTCAAAAAGTCTTTGAGGTCCACGTCGCTATGTTATGCAACGACTTGGGTCTGTCTATATTCGTGTGGTTGCATTTTCCTTTGCATAGATGCAATTCTCAAGTATGCCTAATTCAGCCACTACTCAAATGCTCATCATAAGTTTTGTGATTTCTTTCTACAAAGTGCGTCCATAGGATATTTATTATGAAGGAATGATGAAAGTTTTTTTTTTTGGTAAGGTGGGAATGATGAAAGTTAGCGAGAGGGAAAAATAAGATGTGGTACTTAATATCAATCGATTCACGTGAATATCTCTTTTGGGTCGAAAGGATGCTCTCTTAAATTTTCCTATTGATATGAATTGTTATTAGAGCATGACAAGATGGTGGGATAATAGGAACATTGTCCAAAAGTCCTAAACCTATTGCATTTTTGCTAATTCAGTTCTAAACCTTTCAATTTTGCTAATTGAGTCCTAAACCATTTCACGTTTTGTCAATTAAGTCCATCCGGCCAATTTAAATAGGAAATCATTGATGTGGAGACTGGCCATGGCCATCTAACGTGGCATGGTCAATGCTGACGTGGACAAGTTGTAATAATAATATCTATAGTCCCACTGCTCAAAAGGAAAAAAAAAAAAAACAATGATCCGTGAAAAACAAATACTTGGTAGTACTTATGTCTAAAATAGAAAAAGGCATCTCGATAATCAATTAGATGATAATATTCATTTTCATCGATGAATGTTTATGCACTGATCCTACCAATTCAGCACAATCACGAGTGTATCTCAGATTAATCAAATGTTGCAGGCTCGAGATTAAATGCATTGGCATGATTTTCTCTTTTATTGTTTCTAAATCTAATACACCTCACCTGTATATCCAAGTCCGCGAATGGGCCTCTTTGAGTTCTTTAAGAATTGGCGACACAAACGAAGGTTTGTCGCTTTTCTAGTAGTTCTTTCGAACCAGGGCACAGCATAAGCCGAACCACTTGATTTATTAGTGTCCTGAAATTACCCATGCCCACCAATTTTTGTATCATCAACAATACCTGTCTAGAGTGCTCTAGTTCGCTGGAACATAGGAGGGTCAATATGAAAAGCTTCCTGCGCCTCTTCCCTTTTCTTGTGACCAATAGTGTCGTCATCTGAGTAGCCATCTCTGTACATCAAATCCTACTTGCAGAATGAAAATATGATAGGTATCAAAGTGTTCTCGTGGAGCCTCTAAGAATGAAATTAGGAGCTATCTCACTTGCATGGGGCTCAAAGGTGGTCTACGTATATAGGTTAAAAATCATTGACATCTCCAAATCCATTGCTATAGGCTTCCCGCCAGGCTTCTTATCAGCCGACAGAATGTATATATCAACAGCGCAAAAGTTCCTTATGTTTTCGAATGTACTGTCTGACATCAACCCGTTATTCCACGAGTAATCAGCCATTCCAGGTTCTCCGGTTTCTTTGTCGAGATAAGGATTTCCCAGCTAAAAATTTTTACCCGGGAAAAGAGCAGTAGTTTAGTCCTGTTCAATAGTGAAAATGGATATGCCTTGACATGTAGATTCGGCACTGATCGTTCTCACCAATATTCCTTTCAGATTGATAATTGGTCGCACGACCCCCTTGTTTTGATTTACAATCAGTCGAGCAAATTGAGATACATAATGTCCTGAAATAGGTGCTTATTATTTGAACTCGTGAGTGACCTAAAATTACATTATACAGTTACATTGCCACAGAACATGCATGTCTGCATAGCTATCTCCAGCAACATAAAATTCTCTGTATTTGAAATTTCAGAAAGATTTCGAGCCATTTATTTAAGAATGTGCGACTGTCCATGGCTAAGATTCAACGAAAAGGCAATAACTTAGGCTTTTGAAAAGAAAATATAGAGCAGAAGATGCAAAAAATTAGACCAGTATAAACTGTGAGAAGTTAGAGCAAGTCATAAGTCCCGACCGGTGCTTTCCAGGAAGAGCAAATTGGCCTCTAGGGAAAAAGAAACTCCACAATGCTACTATTCAATTCTTGAATATGGGCTTCTTAGTGATGATGCATTATTCATGAGTTTGAAAGAAGTAACATTCATAATGATAACCAGTGGTTTGAGTATAATAACGAAAATGGATCATTTAGTCTGCAATCATGGAAATATCATTACTTTTGTTCTAAAGTTATATCATATAACGAGTTCACAGGATAAAACTAATGAACAGATATACTAAAAATATCTCACTGTACATACTATAATCTATACGCTAATTATTTCACTATTTAAACATGGCACCTATAATCTAGACCAAATTCTGATTTAAAGCAGGATTTCACCAGAACATGTAAGTTGCTATATGTGATGAAGCTTCCCTAGTCGGAATAAAGAGAAAATGTCTTTCGTCGGATTCGTCATCTAATGTTGATCTGAGCAGCATGTGTGCCCATGGCGGTCCTCCAGCGACACCGCTAGTGACAATTACAGAAAACTTTGCAATCAAGACGCACAAAAAAGTCTGGTCTTTCAAGTCTCTTGTTCCCATTGTGCTCTATCATTGTGTTGTGCGTCTTGATTAGACAGAAATGACCTTTTTCGCTTATTTAATAAGGTGATGACGACGTAGAGAATGATGATTCTTTGTTTTCAATATTGGTTGAAATCCATTTTTCAACCCTTGCGAATACGGCAGCTCTCTATTACTGTATTGTGGGTCTTGCTCACGAGTGCATCAAACAATTCATGTGATCCTTTAGCTCAAGACAACAAGAATCAAACCCTCAAAAGGAGTACCCATTTGGTGACAACTTATGAGTGTATAAATGACCTTACCAACTTTCTCTCATCTTATACAGGACTCTGGATATTAGAATTAATCCGTTTCATGAGGCGTACTTCGCATAGGGAGATAGATTATTCATTAGATTAGATGTTGACTAGTTTTAGCAATGATGATTTAGCAAAGCGCGAAGAGCAAGAGACTGAGGGGAGTTGTGTATTAGCCCTTGTGTAGAATTGTTTCTACACTTTTCACGAGTGCCTTGTGATCTGGCCTATCTTATAATTCAGGGAAAATGTAGCCATCGCTCTGCATTTCAATTGAAAAAACAGAATGGAAAGTTAGACGTTTCTTTCAATCAAAGTTTGGCAGACTGAAAGTTCACAAACAACTCCAAGTCAACTCAACGACTTTCGCCCGTCGCACAGTCTCTTGTCTTATTCACGGGGCTGGTCCAGGAGTCTCTCCCTGTCTCTCTCCGTGCAGCCCTGCAAGTGGGCATGCCTCACTATCGTACAGCTTGAAGTTGAAACAGAGCAAGTGCCTTGCCTTTGCCCCCCCTGCTTTAAGCCAAGCAATAGAAGTCGTAGCACCAACATGTACGCACTTTGGTGGGGCTGGACTCAACAGCATTCTTGTGGAAAAACTCACGTATGGCCAAGTTTTGCAGTGTTGGATCCGCAAGCACGAAGTTATCAAGTCTTGAGGTCCATGTCGTTATGCTATGCAACGACTTGGGTCTGTCTGGTTGCATTTTCCTTTGCATAAATGCAAATTCCGACTGTTTTTTTAAGTTCGCCTAATTCAGCCACTACTCAAATGCTCATCATGGATTTTGCGTATAAGGGTCCATTTGTTTGAAGGAAAACTGTTTAGGAAAAATTATTTTTCAATTGTCTTGTATTTGGACGATGGAAAACTAATTGATCCACACAAAAAACTTTTTCCATAAACTGAAAATAACAAATGTAGATTGAGGAAAAATGAAAACTAAACCACCAAACAAATGAATATTAACTATTTTTCTTGAAAATAATTTCATGGAAAATAATTTCCTTTATTATGAAAGTTCCAGTGAAACAAATGCAGCTTCAACTCACATTTCTTTTAAAAAGTTAATCTATGTGATATGGAAGGAACGAGGCAAATTAGCAAGAGGAAAAAGTAAGATGTGGTAACAATATCGATCAATTCCCATGAATATCTCAAAGAACGCTCTCTTAAATTTTTCTGCTGATCTCAACTGTTCTTCAGAGGATGACAAGACAGTAGGAGAATTAAGGGTTGGACAAACTAAGATTTTATGAGATCACTGTTGTTAAATATGTCTTGAATTTTATATACTTGGTCCGGTTCATGACCCGACCTGACATATTTTTTGTGCGATCTGAAAGTGGAAAAAAAAATTGAGATTTGGTTCGTGATGCAAAGGGTTAGGCCAATGGGCCCAACCCGGAGCAAGTGAACAAATCTCCATGGCGGACCGCCCAAGCTGGAGCAAGTGAACTAATGTCTTGAGGGGTTCGGAGGCTATGCCCCTGAAGAAATTTTTTGGGAGCACTATTTATACTGCGGCTAGGTTTTCTCATTGATGTAGAGAGAATTTTGTTTTCGGAGAGTTTTGTAAGTCGTGAGGTTTTGTCGTTGTTTCGACTTCTAAAAACTGTACTCTTTTTTTATTATAGTAGAATTTTGTCTTGCCTCGCCCGTGCACGTAGATCACCTTGGTGATCGAACCACGTAAATCTTTGCGTTCTATATTTGTTTTTCGAATATGTTTTCAACAACTGTCAACTACTTGTCACGACCCTCCTAAGATGAATGAAATCCCCGAGGTGTTTAGACAAATTATTGAGGTGGGCGCTTGCGCTTGATACGGGTCTTCCAAGCCCTATTGATTGCAACGTTAATTTGACTTGATTTATTATGATATTTGTTTTTGCTTTATGTATCATCACTAATCTATTATAGGTCGATTAGAGTCCTAGTAAAATACAGGAGTTCTCGGTTAAATTCAGCTAACCAGAGATTCGTTGGTATGGGGACCTAGTTACGCAAGTTTTACCTAACGCCCATTATCGGTACCTTTCCTCTTTTAATAAAACGGTGTTTCATGCAATCTTTTTTCGATTTTCATCCCTAAGCATGCAAATCTATATAGCCACACGTAAGTGCGCAATCATTAAAATGAAATCAATCGATTATAAAACAAAAAAATGGTGGAAATGATAAGAACCGAGCCATATCGAGCAACATTATACAACGTCTTATTATAAAGCCCCAAGACAAGACCTGAGCTATATATACATAAAGGGGAGACTGCACATGGAAATGTAATATTCTATGTAAATAATGTACTAAACAACGTAATTTCCTGAAATGAGCCAATTCACATGGAAATATTTAACCTCGTTCAATCTAAAATGCAATGCAATTCCAAAAGAAGAAATCTATCTATACAATGTGAAAATGAAAATAAATCTAGTTTCTTTAAATGCACCTATAGACATATTTTTGTAATTGTTTAATGAACATCCAATCTAAAATTACTAGCATGCAAGATATGATTTTTATCTTTTTCAGTTTATGACATACGGCCTATTGAAAATAAACGTGCAAATATAGAAATTAAATGATAGTACAACCTAAATATCCTAGATGTGCATAGAAACATCTAACCATAAGAAGTCCCAATTTTTCTAAGATGGGAATTGTGTGCATAGGAATGTTATGTAAAGGACATGTAAGATAGCATGATGCAAAGTCTAACGTGGGCTTGACATGAGCATCTACTTATGCATGAAACTGAATTCTCCACACATGCGGTGGGATAACCCGAGCCAGGATCAATGATGCTTGGAGAGAGTATATGAAGTTGGAATATACTACTCTTGATTATTCACGAAAGTAGATTCATATCAATGGTGGTCAAGATTTACGAAAGAGTATTTTGACAGAATCATAAGCATTTGTTTTTAACTAAGAGTGCAAGTGCAACCAAACAAAAGAAGGACTCTTGTGATATGAGCAAGCTCGAGTTCATCTGTACATTCCTACGCATCTTCTCTATTCCCCCTAAGTTTTGAACAATAAACAGAACGTTTCTCTCTAACACCGATCGACTTCATGCGTGAAAAGATATCTGCAACATCTGTCAAAAAAAAAAAAAAAGAGGAGCATTTCTTCTAAAAGAAGCTTCTCTCACGGGACAATGGCAGACAAGAAACACCTTTGCCCGGTGCCTCTCACAGACATTTCGCGCCTAACTCCCCTCGTTCAACCTGTGACGATACCAGTGGAGACATATGTCAAACGATGCTCCAGACAATCCGGATGAGCAGTTTGGGTGACAGATTATGACGACTCACACTGAGTCTAATGTCTGGCTGACAATTACAGATGAATCGCGATGTACAAAACAGAGGAAGGGCAAAAAACTCACTATGTCTACTATGAATTACTGCATGAAAGCTTTTCTTTTAACTTGATTTGTAATTGCGCTTGCCAGATTAATATAGTTCCAGGACTACCATTTATCCCGTACTTTGAGCTTAATTGCTCCAATGTTGCGCCGAGTCATGGACGAAGGAATGGCTATATCTCACTACAAAAAAATAAGGTTTTAGCTATGAATTTTGCCACGAAAAATTTGGCAAAATTCTTCGCTAAATGAATTTACGACGAAAAAAAATTCGTCGCTAATATGGCGTCACAAAATTTAACGACGAAAAAATATTCATGACAAAATTCGTCGCTAATTTGCCACAAATTGTATTCGTGACAAAATTCGTCGCTAATTATTCTTGGCTAATTTGCCATGAACTGTATTCATCGCAAAATTCATCACTAATTTGCCCCGAAAAAACAAAAAAAAAATATTCTATTTTTTTATAAAAAAAATTCGTGGCAAAATTTATGACTAATGCCACAAAACTGTATTAAATTTGCAAAATTAAATTCTAATTAATATACCCCTAAAAAATAAAAGATATATATTATATTTTTTTAATAAAAAGATTCGTGGCTAATTTGCCACGAATTGTATTCGTCACTAATTTGCCTCGGAAAAACAAAAACAAATATTCTATTTTTTTATAAAAAAATTTGTGGTAAAATTCGTGTCTAATTTGCCACGAATTGATTCGTCACAAAATTCGTCGCTATTTTGTCCCAAAAAAACAAAAAAATAATCTAATTTTTTATCAAAAAAATTCATGGCAAAATTCGTGACCAACTTGGAAAGGAACTATATTCGTCGCTAATTTGCCTCGAAAAAACAATAAAAATATTCTATTTTTTATAAAAAAAATTCGTGGCTAATTTGCCACGAACTGTATTCGTCGCAAAATTCGTCACTAATTTACCCCGAAAAATAAAAAAATATATTCTATTTTTTATAAAAAAAATTCGTGGCAATTTAGCCACGACCTGTATTCATCGCTAATTTGCCCCGAAAAAACTTTTTTAGAAAAAAAACTTGTGGCTAATTTGCCACGAACTGTATTTGTCGCAAAATTCAAGTGACAAAAAAATAGCTGCAACTAAGACTCCGTTTCTTTCATTGAAATTGTATGATAACATTTTCCTAAAAATAATCGTTTATATATAGCTTACAAAAGGAATGAACAAAAAAAAAATTTATCGTTCACGAAAATATTTAGACATAAATTATTATCGATAATGAAAATTTTTTTCATTGACTAATTATTTCAAGCGATATAAGCAATCATTTTTGAAAAAATATTTTTCAAATCATTCTTTTTCCGTGAAATAAACAAAGATTGTTCACGAGATTAACTACATAGAATTTGCACATATAGAGAAAACAGGACTAAATAAGCAAGCTCCAAAAGTCAGCAAAATGAAAGGACCCCAGTTACACATAGATCGAATGCCACTTAGTGAACATATCAAATTGAGCACATATAAAAGATGCAAGAAGCTTTGCCTACTAATAACCTGTCAACTATTGTACCCAGAAAGGAAAGGAAAATAAAAGGTTGTCAGCTATTATAACCTTCCCATCTTGATATATGAAGGCCGAAGCTTCGATATATGCCACAGCTTGATACCTGGAGAAGACAAGGGAGAAAGAGAGTCTTATTAACAGATTGCCAAACCAAAGCCACCAGCTACAAGTGGACCGAACCCAAAACACAGGGAAGCTAGAGTGCATCCATAACAGTTGTGCATGTATGAAGAGCTCTTCAAAGTAGCAGATAAAGGTAAAAATTTAAATGAGGAATGCACACGTGTGGGACATGTAAAAGAAAGAATAGTTGTTTAGTAATTCCAAAAAGTTTTGCAGCAACCGAGGCTCCTATTTGTGAGGTTTGGGGAGGGCAATCAAATGGGAGCAGTCTTCTTCTATCTCTCCAGAGAGGCTTTTTCCTCACTCTCACCACAGCTTCAATACTCAAAGATAACGAACAAGGACACAGAAACAAAAGTTGTTTCCACATAAAGAATAGGAGAAGGAGAAGAGGGAAAGGCACCTCTTAAATTGCTGTGAGATACAGATCACAACATCTCTCTTTGTCCAAACACTTTAATGTAAACTTCTTGAAGCAAGTGGTAAGAAGTCCAAGAACCATTTTCTCTTAGAACTATGGAAGTTGAATCTAATTTCTTATAAAACTGTATCAAGCTACAAGAAGTCTTAATGTCAGAAAAGAGAAAAGCTTTCTCCCCCTGATCAAAGATCAATAAACAGGCTTATCTTTACCAATAAACAGGCTTATCTTTACCAAAAAAAAAATAAACAGGCTTATGTATGCCCAACAGGTTATGTTCCATCGAGTCATATCCTGGCTAGAAGATGCAGGTATCTTCATTTCACCTTTCTATTCCTTGCAGAAGAAGACATGAGTTGTGACTCCTATGAATAACTCTGAAATTCTTAGCTTGGAGGGTCCAATGCAAGGTTTGAACAGCCTTAGACAATCATCTCAGTAAGCGATCAAAGAATGAGAGAAGTTTTCCTGACACTGCCCTCGAACTATTGTAATTATACTTCTGTTAGTGCGGAAAGTCTTATTAGCTAAGGAAATACTAAAGCTTTCACCACATTCACAGGTCCATTTCTAGAAAAGTTTTGTCAGAATATCCAACCCAAAAACTTAGAGCTTGTTCACTTCCATTTCAGCATAGGCAAAAACTACCTTTTTCCTTTCCCGGCAAAATTTAAATAACATCCAAATTTCAAAAAGTAATGAAAAAACTAAACGTTGATGTATGTGTCAACATTTCTGTCATTATGAAAGTGTTAGGTGTTTTGGGTTTAAAATGGTCATGCGTAGAGAGACAAGGCCTAAATATACCTTGTAGACATGCCCTTAAGCTATACGGCCTAGGGAAAATATATATAAGGCCTTAACAAGCCTGGTAGACAAGTGATATAGGACATTAAATATACCCTTTCAGGTGCAAACGGGAAGTGGAATGATGAAAGCGGTTAGACAGACAAGGACCACAGGTGAAATAAAATATTAATGTTTTGTTAAAATATTAAACCCAAAAGCTTAAACTATTAGGTGAAAGGAGATAACGTGTACATAAGGCCCAGTCAAGACCCAAAAACAAACAATGTTGCATACTTAACAAATCTCTCTAAAATCAGCATCATTTTCTATCCTCAAAGCTTTTCCTCGTTTAGGCATTCCAAACTGTTCCACCCAACGAGAGACAAAACTACAGTTCTTCCTCAAGAATCAGAAATCAATATCAAGAAACTTCTACAGACTAGGTTTCTCTCGCATGAGAATATACAGCAGACACCACCCTATTCAGCATTTGGCATATTCTCACACATAACCAGAAAACAAGAACCATCAATTCTACTGTCACTCCCGCATATAAGAAAATGCTCCTGAGCATACAGTTATAAAAATTCAAGAAAATCCACAACAGTCAGAACTAAGGATGGCTTCTACACAATAATCTAAGGTCAGTATATGGCATGAAAACTTTAAAGGGATCGTTCTTTTGTTCAATTATCACTCTAAAGGCATCAATATCCAGTAGAAACTCAAAAAAATGAACACCTTCCTATGTACCCAGAACTATTGATAGTAAGAGATCCTAAAGTTATTATATAAGAAAACTTTTAAATAAGCATTACTCAGACAGAGTCCCCGCTATCTACTTTGTGAGAACACAACCATGTCAAGCTCACTAGTATTAGATCACGAGAATAAGGATACATTACAAGATCTTACGAAACTTAAATTTCAATTGATATAAAATTCTGCAGTAAATAAAGGAGTTAGTAAATTAGACCAGCTATTATATAACTCACCCAAGGTTCAAGAGACCAGCAACTGTACTGACGCTGATATCAAAATCTACTTTGGGTTGAATAATGAAATTGCCTTCCCTTATAGGCTGACATATATTGTTTAGAAGAGAACGAGAAGCTAGTATTTCCGTTAGCTATAGGAAGTAGAAAGATGATAATTGCAACTTCATCACAAACCTCCCGTATCAGTATGGCGAATCAGCCCTCACATATCCTGACTCTTATGCAGTCACTCTCTTGCAACTGTCCATTAGCAGGAATTCCAGGAAGCCGCAAGTATATATCAATGAAATTTTGAGCAGAACTGCAGATCTTTGCACGGTCCAGAATTTTTAGAATATCTTGATAAGCCACCTAGTATAGAAGGGCATTTTATTTCATTGTACATAACAAATAAATATTCAAGATAGGAGCAACAGGGCCATTGTAGTGCTATTACTTGTTTGTTGCTCTTCAAAAGAAACAGTGAACTCTCAGGAGAAAGTACCTGGTCAAAGTCATTCCGAATTTTGAGCTGCAATGCAGGACCAAAGTTAACCCTCAAAGAAGACAATTAGAACAAAGGAGCTTCTAACAGTTCATATTTCTCCAAGGTAAATTATTTAAATGATAGAGCAAATTAGGAAAAATTCACTTAAAATTAAGCATTTCGGCCTTATAATCCCAGATTCACTTACATGTGCATGAACAAGATGGGGCTCGATATGCTGTTGGAACATGGGGAAGACAGTCATCATGATCTCATTCTGAGACATGAAACAGCCCACTCTGCTTTTGTCCCTTTGGACTCGAGATATCAAATGTGAATGAAACGGAGTCTTAGTCCTAACGCTACAAGCCAGATAGACACTTAATCCGGATCGAAACAATAAGTACCCGACTGAGGTGAGCCAACAACCAATCCTTAGCCGCGCTGCTCGACCCACTCGACTTCAACAACGGCTTCAATCTCTCATCCGCGCGGCAGGCCCCAAACCACTTGCATATCGAGCGCCTGCAGAACCCTATCCTCCCGATCGCTCCGCTGCATCAACAGATCTCCGTCGCCTCCCCCCGACGAAGACGTCCGTCAGCCTCTCCGCCATCCCGATCTCCTCGGCTGCCCCCCTCGCAACCCTCAAGCTCGGCCCGCACTCCACCGAGGACGCGTCGGTCGACGACGGATCGCCGGGCCCGTCGCGGTCCGGTCGCGTCCCGCGGTTCTCCCCGTTCTCTCCATCGCCGGAGCTAGCCATGGCGAATCTCGATCGCACCTCGCCGAATTCAGGCGAACCACTGGAAGAAACTCGAGATGACGAACCGGAAAACCACTGATTCCGAGCTCCGAGGGGGAGGAAACCACCGGCGAGAGGCGAGAACGATGCGAGAAGGGGGAGGGGAATATTGTTGCCGTCCCTCGTCGGAAGCGCCGCCGAATCGAGATCGGGTTTGGAGCCGGGAAAACCCTAGACGCGTGTGGCCATCGCCGGAGACCGCAAGAAGCAGCGCCGGATTCGGGATCGGACCTGCGAATTTGCGACGATGAGGCGTCGAATTTCGCCGGAGACGCGAGCAAATTAGAGGTTGGGTTTTGGAGATCAGGGCGAATTGAGAGGTTTGGGGGTGGGGAGAGGGAGAGAGAACAGAAATAGAGAAAATCGGGGCGAGGGGGTATATAAAAAATTTTAGCGATCCGTGGCTAAATCCGTGCCTAATTTAGGCATGGATTTAGCCACGCCACGGAAATTAAGTATCGCGACATTTTCCTGACTATATTAATTTTCGTGGCTAATTTAGTTACGAATTTAGCAACGAAAATTAAGTATCTCGACATTTCCTTACTATATTTATTTTCTGTGGCTAATTAGCCACGAATTTAGCCACGAAAATTAAGTATCGCGGCATTTCCCGACTATATTAATTTCCATGGCTAAATCTAGCCACGGATTTAGTCACGAAAATTAAGTATCGCGGCATTTTCCTACTACATTTATTTCCGTGGCTAAATTTGTGTTTTTTGTCGCAAATTCCAACCCAAATTAGCCACGGAAAATTTTTCGTCGCAAATTAACCATGGGAAATTTTTTTCACGTCAAATTTTTCCACGGAAAATTTTTTCGTAAATTAGCCACGGAAAATTTTTTAGTGAAATTCGAATTAGCCACGGAAAATTTTTTTAATTGCAAATTCCATCGTAATTAGTAAATTTTTTAAATTAAACAATTTTTTTTTTTCGTCGCAAATTCCATCGCAATTAGTGATGAATAATTTTTCGTCGCTAACTTTCCGTGTCTAAATCCTTGTTTTTTTTTTGTAGTGTCGGGAATAAGGTTAGGTTATGCGCAAATTGGATTGGGTATTCGTTCATCACTGCGTAAATTTGAAAATTAAGGAATAAAATTAGCAAAAACCTCACAAATGAATTGAAGTTAAACTTAAAAAGAGTGATATGAAGAAAATGAGGAACTTGGCCCTGCTTAAAGCGGGATTTCATCAGAAAGTACGAGTAGTAAGGTGGGAGACGACACATGTACTTTGCAGTTCTTCAACTCTCGTGTTCCAATTGCGCTCTATTATTGTGTTGTGGTCTCGCCTAGAAAGAAATGGCTTTTCTCACGTATTTAGCAAAGCGAATTTCTTGGCCTTATCTTGCTGATGACGAGTTGATGTAGAGAATATCAAGTTATTGTTATTCATATTGGCTGAAATCCATTTTTCAACCCTCACGAATACAGCAGCTCTCTATTATTGTATTTTGGGTTTTGCACACTAGTACATCGAATAGTTAATGTGATCCTCTCACCTAGACAACAAGAATCAAAACCTTCATAAGGAGTACTCATCTGGTGACTATTTAAGGGTGTATAAATGACATTACCAACTTCCTCTCATCTTATGTGGGACACTGGATATTAGAATTAATCCATCACCTGAGGCGTACTTAGCACTAGGAGATAGATTATTCATTAGATTAGATGTGGACTAGTTTTAGCAATGATGATTTACAAAAGTGGGAAGAGCAAGAGACCAAGTAAAGTTGTGTATTAGCCCCTGTGTAGAATTGTTTTCTACACTATTCATGAGTGCCTTGTGATCTAGCCTATCTGATAATTCAGGGAAAATATAGCCATCGCTCTGCATTTCAATTGAAAAAACACAGAACGAGAAGTTACACGTTTCTTTCAATCAAAGTTTGGTAAACTGATAGTCCACAAATAACTCCAAGTCAACTCAATGACTTTCTATCGTCGCACAGTCCCTTGTCTCATCCTCAGGGCTAGTCCAGGAGTCTTTCCTTGTCTCTCTCTGTGCGGTCGTGCAAGTAGTGGTGTGCAACTGGATCGAGTTTACCCAAGAACCGGACCGGACCATCCGAAAAACAGGTGCGGGAACTAGTTCCTATTTGAATTGGTCCGGGAATCAGTTCTATTTTTTGGGAACCGGTTGGAACTGGTCCGGTTTCTAATTCCAAGTGAAGACCCGCCCAAACCAGTTTTGAAACCAGTTTTAGCTTGTGTTAAACAAAAAAAAATTGTAGATCATACTATTACTATTTTTTTTATTGCTTTTGACAAATAGTAATTTTTATTATTTATCTTTTACTTTGAATCGTTTCATTATTGCTCATATTATTTTGCTGGAAAAAATGAAACTAGGAAAAGGAACAAAAGAAAAATAGGTTCTCGGGTAGATCCTAAAATCAGACCGGAAAAATGGGATATGTTCCAAAATAGGTTCTGGCACAAATAGGGTAGGTTTCAGATTTTAAAAACTAAGAACCGGTTATAACAGAGTGGAACCTACCCACCCTAGAACTGATCATCCCTACATGTAAGTAGTCATGCCTCACTATCATACAGCTTCAAGTTGAAACAAGAGCAAGTGCCTTGCCTTTGCTCCCTGTTTTAAGCCAAGCAATAGAAGTCGTAGCACCAAGATGCACGAACTTTGGTGGGGCTGGACTCAACAGCATTCTTGTGGAAAACTTCATGTTTGGCCAAGTTTCGCAGTGCAAGACCCGCAAGGACCAAATCATCAAAGTCTCGAGGTCCATGTCTTTATGCTATGCAACAATTTGGGTCTGTCTATATTTATCCGATTGCATTTTCCTTTGCATAAATGCAAATTCTAACAGGGTTTTTTAAGTACGCCTAGTTCAGCCACTATTCAAATGTTCATTATGGATTTTGACTATAAGAGTTTTTTTGTTTGAAAGAAAACTGTTTCTCAGGAATAGCCCGGCATCGACAACTACTCAATCTAATCTAGCCAGACATTCACACAAGCCACAGCCCGACAAAAACGTAGCTTGCACTAACATGCATATGACAATATGAAACGCAAAACGTACCTTGACCAAACATTCTCATGTGATGTTTTCTTGTGCAGTGCCATGGCATTTTTAAACCACGTGGCATCACTAAACGTAGGCAAAGGAAATCAGGAAAAGCGAGGACGGCCTAATCTTTAGGTTGGTCTTAGTCAAGACAAAATTTAATTGCACTGAAAATGAATTAGCTATATAGCAATTGAATCCAAGGACACATGTGAAGGGTAGCCAAGAATAATTTTAGGTGCACGCGTGAGTTATGGAAACAAAGAAAGAATCCTATGCGGATGTGTAAAAAGTTGAAAGGGTCAAACCGGGGTTGCTAGTTAGTAGTGCCTCGGTTCCTAGGATCTTCCCAAACCGTAGGTTTGAGTTGGTTACCAAATCAAATACATAAATTGAAAAGTAAAGAGAAGTCGCAATAGATCGATTTATTTAACCTAGGTCCATTTATACCTAGGATGCCTATGTGCAAGGTGACTGTTCTATATGCATTAACCATAGCCTTAGTTCGGAGGTTCGATTCCACAACGGACAGATTAGCAAGCCAAAATGCCATTTTCGTACCACAACTCTTCGATTAAGCCTTAACTTGCATTATCATGCATTGTCAATGATTCATTCAAAAACAATATAAAAAATTGGATTTTAACTGTTGCGCGATGAGGCAAAAATATCGGATCATCTTACATATTGGCTGACCTGATTGTGTATGATATGGAATGAGACATTAGATATTACGTAATAAAATCAAGATTGAACAATCAATAATTCACGTGATCTTTATGTGAGGAAGCTCGATTAAAAAGCTCATGATAAGAGCTTTCTAATGAGACGAGTATTGCTGGGTTGATCGCAAAATCATGGACCCGAGATTTCGGCACATCTTGTGTCCCTAGGCTCGCGTCTATGAACCAAACGGTGTCTTGGTGACTTAACACTTTCAAAAAATAAAATTTTCCAATAAGTTAGAGATATGGAAAGTTTCGTTCAAATCCGAAACCTTGGTATGGTTTGGGCTTTGATACCTTTTTCGAATATAAAAAAATATGACAAAAATTCGATAGGTGATAACTTCCTCATCCAACATCCGATTGACCCGATTACTATTATGTTAATGCTTGGAATCTCTAGTTTCATGATGTGCAATTGAAATATGGAAATATGGAAATCACAAACTTCCCAACACAACAAATACGGGCGACCGAGTCCAAAGAGTATAAAATTGACTATCAGATCTCAGCGGGAAATATGGGTGTAAAAAAACTCGTGATGATTACAATCTATTTTTATCTATAAAAAGTGTTTCGTGAACCCAGGACAAACATAAACTCGGGCTTACCGTGCCCAAAAAGAAGCCCCACTTCAAAGGGGCATAATTCCAAAAGACAGCACTAATTTTTGACCGAGGGACAATTCTGATTTGAACTTTCTTTTGTCTCGTAAAAAAGTACCAACTTTAGATTGAGTGACAATTTTGGCCCAAATTTTTTTTATCTCATAAAAAAGTATAAACTTTCACTTAAATCCAAAATCTGACCCCTATTGATTTAAAACCATTTATTATCCAACTTGACTAGTCCATCTTAGCAATAAATTCACGTGGCTTGCTGACTGGATTTAAAGCACTATTCATTATCTTATTCTCTGAGCCACAGCTTAAAGAATAACGGTGAAACTATTCGTTTCATTCACTTCATCGGCAAATAAAAAATATCTCCAAATTGAATCTCTTTGGCCAAACTTCGTCATTTTATCGTAATCTAAAACAATAGACCACCGTCCGTCGACAAGTATCATGGACGAGATTCGCCAAGCTCACTACCATAACCTTTTTTCTCAAACAAGTGTAACTTCAGATAGAAAGTCAATAGGGGCTAGATTTGGGATCAGAGTGAGAGTTGTTGATTTTTTATGAGACAAAAAAAAGTTGGGACAAGAATTGTCACTCTACCAAAACTTGGTACTTTTCTATGAGACAAAAAAAAAGTCGAGCCATAATCGTCACTCGACCTAAAGTTTGTACTTTTTTTTTGGAATTAACCCCTTCAAGGGGTGTATTGACATTTTCTTCCAAAAGTGAAGGAAACGACACTGAATCAAACCAAGACAAGCTTTGACCAAATGGGAAACGAGTATTGAATCGAATCCGTGTAAACGTGTGTTGGATTAAAGAACACTCTTATTTCTAGAAGGATAATCACATAGACAGTCCTTGAACGTTGATATAATATATAATGTAATTCTTGAATTTTTAATTTATTCAATGTAATCCTTAAACTACAGCCTAATATTCAATGTGTTCTTTGAACTTTTAATTTATTCAATGTGGTCCTTGGACTTTTGGCACATGTTCAATATAATTCCCGAAGTATATGAAAAATATTTAATGTAATCCCTGAACTTGAATTAATTTTAGGACTATATTGAACATTTTTATATAATTCATGGATTAAATTGAATATGTACCAAAAGTTTAGGGACGACATTGAACAAATTAAAAGTTTAGGAACCACATTACACATTGGGTTAAAGTTCAAAGACTAAATTGAATAAATTAAAAATTCAGAAATTATATTGCATATTGAGCAAAAATTCCATGATTATTTATGTCATTTGCCCTTTCTGGAAATGGGACAAAGTCAACCAGACAATCAACATCCCCCAAGTCACCAAGAGTGGAGGAGAGCCACCACCCAAAATGCACTCATTTTCGAGACCGCACGTCGTGGAGGGGGGCGTTCGTACCGACTAGAGAGCACCATCCCAAACGTGGGACTTCGAAAGCTACTGTGATAACCCGCACGATGAACGACAAAGTGGAGAATTAAATAAGACTTGCAAACAAAAATAGACGAAAAATTTCAAACGAACGAACGGAGAAATTGTCCAATCAATCCTAGATGTATTGCAAGTATACCAACTGAGTTCTAAATCTTTCAATTTTATCAATTCAATTATAAATTTTTACGTGAAATTTCAATATAATTATTCCAGCCAATTTTTGAAAAAATTTCGAGCATACCTGCATAGCTCACTTCGGCAACATGGACGTCTCTGCATTTGAATTTCGGAAAGATTTCGAGCCACTTAAGTGAGAAGGTGTGACTCTCCATGGCTAAGATCGAATGAAAGGGAACTAACTTAGGCTTTTGAAAAGAAAGTATAGAGCGCAAAGACAAAAATTAAACGAGGGTAAATATATAAGAAGGTACTATTCATTCATCGTCTTGAACATGGACTTCTTAGTGATGATGCCGTTGTTCATGAGTTTGAAGGACATTACATTCATAACGATAACCATTGGTTCGAGAATGATAACGAACATGGATCATTTAGCTTGCAATCATCAAAAAGTCGTTACTTTGGTATAAAGTTATATCATATAACAGGTTTACAGGATAAAACTAATCAACAGATATACCAAAATTACCTCCCATTTTCAGTGATCTGTCTATGTTAATAAGTTGAGTGTTTCACTTGTTTAATAGCCCCCGTATTATCAGGTGAATAAACTTGAAAATTAAGGAATAAAATTAGCAAGAACCTCACAAATAAGTTGAAGTTAAACTTAAAAAGAGTGATATGAAGAAATCGAGGCACTGGGCTCTGATTTAAAGTTGGATTTTACAAGAAAATGTTTGTTATGTGGGAGACGACACATAAACTTTGCAGTCAAGACGCTCAAATGTCTTGTCCTTCAAATCTCCTGTTCCTTTTGTGCTCTTTTATTGTGTTGTAGGTCTTGACCAGATAGAAATGACTTTTCTCGCTTGTTTATTAAAGCAAAAGTTGTTGGCCTTATCTTGCAGGTGACGAGTCGACGTCGATAATGTTGAGTTCTTATTGTTCATATTGGCTCAAATCCATTTTCAACCCTTGCGAATTCGGCAGCTCTCTATGATTGTTAATGTGATCGAGAATGTCGAGTTCTTGTTCCATTTATTCTTCGAAACTCACACCCGGGTATATCGAATAGTTAATGTGATCCTTTAGCCCAAGACAACCAGGAAAAGCGAGGACGGCCTAATCTTTAGGTTGGTCTTAGTCAAGACAAAATTTAATTGCACTGAAAATGAATTAGCTATATAGCAATTGAATCCAAGGACACATGTGAAGGGTAGCCAAGAATAATTTTAGGTGCACGCGTGAGTTATGGAAACAAAGAAAGAATCCTATGCGGATGTGTAAAAAGTTGAAAGGGTCAAACCGGGGTTGCTAGTTAGTAGTGCCTCGGTTCCTAGGATCTTCCCAAACCGTAGGTTTGAGTTGGTTACCAAATCAAATACATAAATTGAAAAGTAAAGAGAAGTCGCAATAGATCGATTTATTTAACCTAGGTCCATTTATACCTAGGATGCCTATGTGCAAGGTGACTGTTCTATATGCATTAACCATAGCCTTAGTTCGGAGGTTCGATTCCACAACGGACAGATTAGCAAGCCAAAATGCCATTTTCGTACCACAACTCTTCGATTAAACCTTAACTTGCATTATCATGCATTGTCAATGATTCATTCAAAAACAATATAAAAAATCAGATTTTAACTGTTGCGCGATGAGGCAAAAATATCGGATCATCTTACATATTGGCTGACCTGATTGTGTATGATATGGAATGAGACATTAGATATTACGTAATAAAATCAAGATTGAACAATCAATAATTCACGTGATCTTTATGTGAGGAAGCTCGATTAAAAAGCTCATGATAAGAGCTTTCTAATGAGACGAGTATTGCTGGGTTGATCGCAAAATCCTGGACCCGAGATTTCGGCACATCTTGTGTCCCTAGGCTCGCGTCTATGAACCAAACGGTGTCTTGGTGACTTAACACTTTCAAAAAATAAAATTTTCCAATAAGTTAGAGATATGGAAAGTTTCGTTCAAATCCGAAACCTTGGTATGGTTTGGGCTTTGAGACCTTTTTCGAATATAAAAAAATATGACAAAAATTCGATAGGTGATAACTTCCTCATCCAACATCCGATTGACCCGATTACTATTATGTTAATGCTTGGAATCTCTAGTTTCATGATGTGCAATTGAAATATGGAAATATGGAAATCACAAAATTCCCAACACAACAAATACGGGCGACTGATTCCAAAGAGTATAAAATTGACTATCAGATCTCAGCGGGAAATATGGGTGTAAAAAAACTCGTGATGATTACAATCTATTTTTATCTATAAAAAGTGTTTCGTGCACCCAAGACAGACATAAACTCGGGCTTAGCGTGCCCAAAAAGAAGCCCCACTTCAAAGGGGCATAATTCCAAAAGACAGCACCAATTTTCGACCAAGGAACAATTCTGATTTAAACTTTCTTTTGTCCCGTCAAAAAATACCAACTTTAAATTGAGTGACAATTTTGGCCCAAATTTTTTTATCTCATAAAAAAGTATAAACTTTCACTTAAATCCAAAATTTGGCCTCTATTGACTTAAGACCATTTATTATCCAACTTGACTAGTCCATCTTAGCAATAAATTCACGTGGCTTGCTGACTGGATTTAAAGTACTATTCATTATCTTATTCTATGAGTCATAGCTTAAAGAATAACGGTGAAATTGTTCGTCTCATTCACTTCACCGGCAAATAAAAAATATCTCCAGATTGAATCTCTCTGGCCAGACTTCGTCATTTTATCGTAATCTGAAACAATAGACCATCGTCCGTCGACAGGTATCATGGACGAGATTCGCCAAGCTCACTACCATAACCTTTTTTCTCAAATAAGGATAACTTCAAACAAAAAGTCAATAGGGGCTAAATTTGGGATTAGGGTGAAAGTTGTTGATTTTTTATGAGACAAAAAAAAGTTGGGACAAGAATTGTCACTCTACCAAAACTTGGTGCTTTTCTATGAGACAAAAAAAGTCGAGCCATAATCGTCACTCGACCTAAAAGTTTGTACTTTTTTTTTGGAATTAACCCCTTCAAGGGGTGTATTGACATTTTCTTCCAAAAGTGAAGGAAACGACACTGAATCAAACCAAGACAAGCTTTGACCAAATGGGAAACGAGTATTGAATCGAATCCGTGTAAACGTGTGTTGGATTAAAGAACACTCTTATTTCTAGAAGGATAATCACATAGACAGTCCTTGAACTTTGATATAATATATAATGTAATCCTTGAATTTTTAATTTATTCAATATAATCCTTGAACTACAGCCTAATATTCAATGTGTTCCTTGAACTTTTAATTTATTCAATGTGGTCCTTGGACTTTTGGCACATGTTCAATATAATTCCCGAAGTATATGAAAAATATGTAATGTAATCCCTAAACTTGAATTAATGGAAGGATTATATTGAACATTTTTATATAATTCATGGTTTAAATTGAATATGTACCAAAAGTTTAGGGACGACATTAAACAAATTAAAAGTTTAGGAATCACATTATACATTGGGTTAAAGTTCAAAGATTAAATTGAATAAATTAAAAATTCAGAAATTATATTGTATATTGAGCAAAAATTCCATGATTGTTTATGTCATTTGCCCTTTCTGGAAATGGGACAAAGTCAACCAGACGATCAACACCCCCCAAGTCACCAAGAGTGGAGGAGAGCCACCACCCAAAATGCACTCATTTTCGAGACCGCACGTCGTGGAGGGGGGGGCGTTCGTACCGACTAGAGAGCAACATCCCAAAAGTGGGACTTCGAAAGCTACTGTGATAACCCGCACGATGAGCGACAAAGTGGAGAATTAAATAAGACTTGCAAACAAAAATAGACGAACAATTTCAAATGAACGAACGGAGAAATTGTCCAATCAATCTTAGATGTATTGCAAGTATACCAACTGAGTTCTAAATCTTTCAATTTTACCAATTCAATTATAAATTTTTACGTGAAATTTCAATATAATTATTCCAGCCAATTTTTGAAAAGATTTCGAGCATACCTACATAGCTCACTTCGGGCAACATAGATGTCTCTGCATTTGAATTTCGGAAAGATTTCGAGCCACTTAAGTGAGAAGGTGTGACTCTCCATGGCTAAGATCGAATGAAAGGGAACTAACTTAGGCTTTTGAAAAGAAAGTATAGAGCACAAGGATACAAAAATTAAACAAGGGTAAATATATAAGAAGGTACTATTCATTCATCATCTTGAACATGGACTTCTTAGTGATGATGCCGTTGTTCATGAGTTTGAAGGACATTACATTCATAACGATAACCATTGGTTCGAGAATGATAACGAATATGGATCATTTAGCTTGTAATCATCAAAAAGTCGTCACTTTGGTATAAAGTTATATCGTATAACAGGTTTACAGGATAAAACTAATCAACAGATATACCAAAATTACCTCCCATTTTCAGTGATCTGTCTATGTTAATAAGTTGAGTGTTTCACTTGTTTAATAGCCCCGTATTATCAGGTGAATAAACTTGAAAATTAAGGAATAAAATTAGCAAGAACCTCACAAATAAGTTGAAGTTAAACTTAAAAAGAGTGATATGAAGAAATCGAGGCACTGGGCTCTGATTTAAAGTTGGATTTTACAAGAAAATGTTTGTTATGTGGGAGACGACACATAAACTTTGCAGTCAAGACGCTCAAATGTCTTGTCCTTCAAATCTCCTGTTCCTTTTGTGCTCTTTTATTGTGTTGTAGGTCTTGACCAGATAGAAATGACTTTTCTCGCTTGTTTATTAAAGCAAAAGTTGTTGGCCTTATCTTGCAGGTGACGAGTCGACGTCGATAATGTTGAGTTCTTATTGTTCATATTGGCTCAAATCCATTTTCAACCCTTGCGAATTCGGCAGCTCTCTATGATTGTTAATGTGATCGAGAATGTCGAGTTCTTGTTCCATTTATTCTTCGAAACTCACACCCGGGTATATCGAATAGTTAATGTGATCCTTTAGCCCAAGACAACAAGAATCAAACCTTCAAAAGGAATACTCATATAGTGATCATTTAAGGGTGTATAAATGACATTACCGACTTTCTCTCATATTATATGGGACTCTGGATCTTAGAATTAATCCGTTTCATGAGGCATACTTCGACTTGGGTCTATATTTTTGAAACAGAGCAAGTGCTTGGCTTTGCCCCCTGCTACAAGCCAAGCAATAGACAACATCTTAACCAAATCGTAGCACCGAGATGTACGCACTTTGGTGGGGTTGGTCCAAGTTTTGCAGTGCAAGACCCGCAAGCACCAAGTCAAAAGGTCTTTGACGTCCACGTCGTTATCCTATGCAACGACTTGGGTCTCTGTCTTTATTCATCTGGTTGCATTCTCCTTTGCATTAATGCAAAATTCTAAGGTGTGCCTCATTCTGCCACTACTCAAATGCTCATCATGGTTTTTGAGATTTCTTTCTTCAAAGTGCGTCTATGGGATATTTATTATGAAGGAATGATGAAAGTTAGCAAGAGGGAAAAATAAGATGTGGTACAATATCAATCGATTCCCATGAATATTCCTTTTGGGTGAAAAGAGCGCTCCCTTATGGGTGGAAATAACGCTTTCTTAAATTTTCTTATTGATTTGAATTGCAAGACAGTAGGAGATTTAAGGACCTTACACATGGTAAAATTTTGCGAGACCACTGTCGAGTCCTCTAAAAAATTAAATCATCATATGAATGCCTGATTTAATATTTAAATATTCTAATACTCCATGTCGCGACCCTCCTGAGACCAATGAAATCCTTGAGGTGTCTGGATAGATTATTGAGCAAATTCCTTTTGGGAGGTAGATGCTTGTGCTTGATACAGGCTCTCCCAAACTCTATCAGTCGCAATGTTAATTATATTTAACTGATTATGATATTCATTTTTTTTAAGAGTCGTCACTAATCAATTATAGGTTGATTAAAGCCCAAATAAGATAAAAGAGTTCACAGTTACTTCCGTGAACTAGAAATTCGTGGGTACAGAGACTTGGTTACGTAAGTTTTACATATAGCTCGTTATTGGTACCTTTCCTCCTTTGATAAGGGTTTTTCATGCAATCATTTCTGATTTTCATCCCTAAACATGCAAATCTACATGGCTACAGGGCGCAAGCAATAAAATGACATCAATCGATAATAAAACGAGTAAACAGCAAAAATGATAAGATCCTGAGCCATATCGGGCAACATTATCCAACATCTTATAATAAAGCCCGGCCCCGAGACGCGACCTCGTCAGCTATTCATAAAAGGAGAGTGAATATGCAAATGTGATATGCTATGTTAAATATACTAAACAATGTATTTTCTTGAAATGAGCCAATTAACATGGAAATATTTAAATTTGTGCAATAAATAATGCATAAATCTAAGTCTTTTTAAATGCAACCCTAGGCATAATTTTGTAATTTTTTCTGACGACATCCAATCTAAAATTACTAGCATGCAAGATATGATTTTTTATATTTTCCAATTTATGACATACGGCCTATTGAAAATAAACGTGCGAATATAGCAATTAAATAATAGCACAACCTAATCATCCTAGACGTGCATTGAAAAATCTATTCATGGGAAGTTCCAATTTTTCTAAGATGGGAATTGTGTGTGCATAGGAATGTTGCGTTAAGAATATGTAAGATAGCATGATGCAAAGTCTAACATGGGCATGACATGAGCAACTACTTGCATGGAATTGAATCCTCCACACATGCGGTGGGATAAGCTGAGCCATGATCAATGAAGCTTTGGAGAGAGTATATGAAGTTGGAATATACAACTCTTAATTATTCACAAAAGGAGATTCATATCAATGGTGGTCCTAAAACTTGTCATGAAAGTGCAATTGAGTCTTAAAACTTTTAAAAAGTGCAAATAAATCCTAAAACTTATTACAAAAGTGCAATGGAGTCTTAAAACTTTCAAAAAATATAATCAAGTCCTAAAACTTGTCAAAGTGGTTCAATCAAGTCCTTCCATTGACTATATTATTTTGAAAGTTTTAAGACTTGATTGCACTTTTGTGACAAGTTTTAGGGCTTGATTGCACTTTTTGAAAGTTTTATGTTTCAATTGCACTTCCGTATTAAGTTTTAGGACTTCCAGTGCACTTATCCCTTGTTTTGAACTCAGAATGCAGGTGCAACAAAACAAAAGAATGCCTCTTTGTGATATGAGCAAGCACGAATTCATCTTTACATTCCTATGCATCTTTCTCTATTCCCCCTAGTTTTGAACAATAAACAGAACGTTTCCCTCTAATACCGATCAACTTCATGTGTCAAAAGATATCTGCAACACCTGTCAAAAGAAAAGGAACATTTCTGCTAAAAGAAGCTTCTCTCACGGGACAATGGCAGACAAGAAACACCTTTGCCCAATGTCTATCATAGTCGTTTCGCGCCAACTCTGGCCCTCCTTGTAACATTCAACCTGTGACGATATCAGTAGAGAAGTATGTCGAACGATGCTCCAGAAACAACCCGGATGAGCAGTCTGTTTGACAGATTATGACGACTCACAGTGAGTCGATTGTCTGGCTGAAAATTACAGATGAATCATGATGTACAAAACAGAGGAAGGGCAAAAAAACTCACTATGTCTACTGTGAATTACTGCGTGAAAGTTTTCTTTAACTTCATTTGTAATTTCGCTTGCCAGATTATTATGGTTCCAGGGCTACATTTAACCCGTACTTTGAGCCTAAGTGCTCCAATGTTGCCCCAAGTCATCAACAAAGGAATGGCTATATCTGTAGACTGTAGTCCCGCTGCTCAAAAGGAAAAAAAAAACAATGATCCGTGAAAAACAGATACTCGGTAGTACAGATGTCTAAAATAGAAAAAGGCATCTCAATCATGAATTAGAAGATAATATTCATTTTCATCAATGAATGTTTATGCACTGATCCTACCAATTCAACACAATCACGAGCATATCTCAGATTAATCAAATGTTGCAGGCTCGAGATTTAATGCATTGGCCTGATTTTCTCTTTTATTTTTTCTAAATCTAATACACCTCACCCATATTTCCAAATCCGCGAATGGGCCTCTTTGAGTTCTTTAAGAATTGGCGACAAAGACGAAGGTCTGTCGCTTTTCTAGTAGTTCTTTCGAGCCAGGGCACTGCATAAGCCAAACCGCATGATTTATTATTCTCCAGAAATTTCCCATGCCCCTGATTTGAGCGAAGTTTTTGTATTATGAACAATACCTGTCTAGAGTGTTGTAGTAGGTGCTTATTATATGAACTCTTGAGTGACCTAAAATTACATTATACAGTTGCATTGCCACAGAACATGCAACGCCTGCATAGCTCTCTCTGGCAACATAAAATTATCTGTATTTGAAATTTCGGAAAGATTTCGAGCCATTTATGTAAGAATGTGTGATTGTCCATGCCTAAGATCGAATGAAAAGGAAATAAGTTGGGCTTTTCAAAAGAAACTATAGAGGGAAGACGAAAAAAAAAAAATTAAACCAGTGTAAACTGTAAGAAGTTAGAGCAAGTCATAAGTCCGGAACGGTGCTATCCAGGAAGAGCAAATTGGCCTCTAGGGAAAAAAAAAAACCATAAGATACTACTATTCAATTTTAGAATATGGGCTTCTTTAGGATTCACATAATAATTATGTTTTTTTTTTTTTCTATTTCCCAGAATAAAATGCATTTGGTAATGCAATTTCATTTTTTATTTCAAAACAAATTTTGATTTCAGAAATAGGTTTGTAACATAAAATAAGAAAAAAGATTTTCAACTTTTCTATTTTTGGAACAAAAAATGAGAAATAAAACTCTTCTCATCACTTTGCCCTCATTACTAGTCGACCCACCCACCGAGACCGCACGTCGTGGAGGGGCGTTCTTGCCTCCTAGAGAGCACCACCTCCCAAACGTGGGATCCGAAATCTACCATCCTAACCCGCACGATGAACGACAAAGTGGAGAATTAATCCACTTGCAAACAAAATAGACGAAAAATTTCAAACGAACGAACGGAGAAATTGTCCAATCAATCCTAGATGTATTGCAAGTATACTAACCTTCTTCTAAATCTTTCCGTTTTTATCAATTCATCGCCTCCTAAATTTTTACGTTGCTGCTTCTTCAATACCTCCCATTCGCCATCTGCTGTCCACTGAAAAATTTCGCCTCCTGCACCACTCGCCTCATGGGGCTCTGCTATTTGGAGGGAGAAATTTTTGTGCCATTATCAAGAAGGTTTCCATTTTGTGAGCAGAAATTTTGTTTTGTTATCAAATATAGGCGCAGCTCAAAAACTAGTCCGGGGAATAGAAATAGAAAAATATATTTTGGGCTAGAAATTAATTTATGGAACAGAATGGTTATCATTCATGAGTTAGTGATAATGGTTATTCATGAGTTTGAAAGAAGTAAACCATTGATTTGAGTATAACAATGAAATTGGATTGTTTTAGTCTGTAATCATGGAAAAATCTTTACTTTTGGTCAAAAGTTATATCATATAACGAGTTTACAGGATAAAACTAATCAACACATACACTAAAAATATCTCAACCTTCATACTATAATCAATACACTAGTTATATCACTATTTAAACATGGCACCCATAATGCAGACCAAATTCTAACACTTCCATGAATTCTCAATTGAGTTTCGTCTGAGATAAGGCGGGCCTAAATTTTCTTGAGTTTGATTTTCCCTTATAAATAAAATCAACCAGCAACTTATGATAATGTTGGGGACTTACTTACATGGCAAGCAAGTTACCGGGTCATATTTTTTCACCAATGGAATTGGTAATTACCAGCAACTCAAAAATCTATCAATGATCGAATTTCGATTTTCCCATGATTGGACCCTGATCTGCCAATGTTAATAAGTTGAGTAATTCATTGGTTTAATATCCCCTGTATTATCAGTTGACTGATTCAATCTATGTTATCTCCTTGGGTAGGATCGTTTCTACGCTTTTCACGAGTCCTTCATTGTGATTCTGTTGACATGCACGTTTTTTTTTTTTTATTCTCTGAAGATTGAGAAAGGAAACATAACCTGGGATGTACCCTAAGCCCATGCAATTAGCAGCAAAAGCTTAAACAGAATGGAATGAAATTGCAACAGAGTTTTACATCATTGACAAGCAAAATGATATTATGGAGTACAATGTTGAAAATATGTCTCAAGTTTGAGCTTGGGTGAATATTTTTGAATCCGACCCGTGAAAATATGTCTCAAAGTTTGTGGACGTCAAATATAAATCCATGGAAATCAAAGTTTTCTTTTTGGTGTTGGTCCAAGTTTTGCAGTGGATAAGGATTCTAAACAAAACAAGAAAGGAATGTCTGGGTGAGAAGAGGAAATAAAATAAAACAAGGGCACACAAATTATATGTTCCTTTATTGTCATCGGCCAAAATTCTAAGATAAAATAGGAAAGTCCAAAAATTTGGTTTTGGTTGATGGTGAATTTCTTGGACTTTGTTTCCTATTTGATGTTTATTTCACGGTGGAAATTTTCACTTCCCTCTGGCGTTGGGTTTAATATAAATATTTCTCAAGATTTCTTTATATTCCTTTTGGGTGAAAAAGACAAGAAGCATCATTCCAAATAACGCTTTCTTAAATTTTTTTATTGATTTGATATCCAAGAAGTCTTGGAGATTTAAGGACCTTACACATGGTAAAATTTTTTGGACCACTTCGAGGTTTTGTTCTAAAAATTAAATCATCATATGAATGCCTGATTTAATATTTAAATATTCTAATAAGATTTGTCGTATAATTCATTCGAGACCAATGAAATCCTTGAGGTGTCCGGATAGATTATTGAGCAAATTCCTTTTGGGAGGTAGATGCTTGTGCTTGATTGGGCTCTCCCAAACTCTATTTGGAAAAATGTTAATTATATTTAACTGATTATGATATTCATTTTTTTAATCTCCGTCACTAATCAATTATAGGTTGATTAAAGCCCAAATAAGATAAAAGAGTTCACAGTTACTCTCGTGAACTAGAAATTCGTACGATCGAATCACTTGGTTACGTCCGAGTTTACATATAGCTCGTTATTGGTACCTTTCCTCCTTTGATAAGGGTTTTTCATGCAATCATTTGGATTTTCATCCCTAAACATGCAAATCTACATGGCTAATCAGGGCGCAAAGCAATAAAATGACATCAATCGATAATAAAACGAGTAAACAGCAAAATGATAAGATCCTGAGCCATATCGGGCAACATTATCCAACATCTTATAATAAAGCCTTGCCCTTGACGCGGACCTCGTCAGCTATTCATAAAAAGGAGAGTAATATGGAAATGTGATATGATATGTTAAATATACTAAACAATGTATTTTCTTGAAATGAGCCAATTAACATGGAAATATTTAAATTTGTGCAATAAATAATGCATAAATCTAAGTCTTTTTAAATGCAACCCTAGGCATAATTTTGTAATTTTTTGACGACATCCAATCTAAAATTACTAGCATGCAAGATATGATTTTTATATTTTCCAATTTATGACATACGGCCTATTGAAAATAAACGTGCGAATATAGCAATTAAATAATAGCAATACCTAATCATCCTAGACGTGCATTGAAAAATCTATTCATGGGAAGTTCCACTTTTTTCTAAGATGGGGTTGTGTGTGCATAGGAATGTTGCGTTAAGAATATGTAAATAGCATGATGCAAAGTCTAACATGGGCATGACATGAGCAACTACTTGCATGGAATTGAATCCTCCACACATGCGGGGGATAAGCTGAGCCATGATCAATGAAGACATTTGGAGAGAGTATATGAAGTTGGAATATACAACTCTTAATTATTCACAAAAGGAAAAACAATGGTGGTCCTAAAACTTGTCATGAAAGTGCAATTGAGTCTTAAAACTTTTAAAAGTGCAAATAAATCCTAAAACTTATTACAAAAGTGCAGTTGAGTCTTAAAACTTTCAAAAATATGTCTTCAAGTCCTAAAACTTGTCAAAGTGGTTCAATCAAGTCCTTCCATTGACTGATATTATTTTGAAAGTTTTGGATATGACTATTGCCGTGATTTTGTCTTGATTGCACTTTTTGAAATTAGTATGTTTCAATTGGATTATGGATTTTGGTTTTTCTTTTCACCAAAGGCACCAAACATCCCTTGTTTTGAACTCATTATGCAGGTGCAACAAAACAAAAGAATGCCTCTTTGTGATATGAGCAATGCACGAATTCATCTTTACATTCCTGGTGATCTTTCTCTATTCCCCTAGTTTTGAACAATAAACAGAACGTTTCCCTCTAATACCGATCAACTTCATGTGAAGAAAATATCTGCAACACCTGTCAAAAGAAAAGGAACATTTCTGCTAAAAGAAGTATTCTTCACGGGACAATGGCAGACAAAAACACCTTTGCTCAATGTCTATCATAGTCATTCCGCGCCAACTCTGGCCCTCCTTGTAACATTCAACCTGTGACGATATCAGTAGAGAAGTATGTCGAACGATGCTCCAGAAACAACCCGGATGAGCAGTCTGTTTGACAGATTATGACGACTCACAGTGAGTCGATTGTCTGGCTGAAAATTACAGATGAATCATGATGTACAAAACAGAGGAAGGGCAAAAAAACTCACTATGTCTACTGTGAATTACTGCGTGAAAGTTTTCTTTAACTTCATTTGTAATTTCGCTTGCCAGATTATTATGGTTCCAGGGCTACATTTAACCCGTACTTTGAGCTTAAGTGCTCCAATGTTGCCCCAAGTCATCAACAAAGGAATGGCTACATCTGTAGACTGTAGTCCCACTGCTCAAAAGGAAAAAAAAAACAATGATCCGTGAAAAACAGATACTCAGTAGTACAGATGTCTAAAATAGAAAAAGGCATCTCAATCATGAATTAGAAGATAATATTCATTTTCATCAATGAATGTTTATGCACTGATCCTACCAATTCAACACAATCACGAGCATATCTCAGATTAATCAAATGTTGCAGGCTCGAGATTTAATGCATTGGCCTGATTTTCTCTTTTATTTTTTCTAAATCTAATACACCTCACCCATATTTCCAAATCCGCGAATGGGCCTCTTTGAGTTCTTTAAGAATTGGCGACAAAGACGAAGGTCTGTCGCTTTTCTAGTAGTTCTTTCGAGCCAGGGCACTGCATAAGCCAAACCGCATGATTTATTATTCTCCAGAAATTTCCCATGCCCCTGATTTGAGTTGAGCGAAGTTATTGTATCATGAACAATACCTGTCTAGAGTGTTGTAGTAGGTGCTTATTATAAGAACTCTCGAGTGACCTAAAATTACATTATACAGTTGCATTGCCACAGAATATGCACGCCTGCATAGCTCTCTGTGGCAACATAAAATTTTCTGTATTTGAAATTTCGGAAAGATTTCGAGCCATTTATGTAAGAATGTGTGATTGTCCATGCCTAAGATCGAATGAAAAGGAAATAAGTTGGGCTTTTCAAAAGAAACTATAGAGGGGAAGACAAAAAAAAAAAAATTAAACCAGTGTAAACTGTAAGAAGTTAGAGCAAGTCATAAGTCCGGAACGCTGCTATCCAGGAAGAGCAAATTGGCCTCTAGGGAAAAAAGAAAAACCATAAGATACTACTATTCAATTTTAGAATATGGGTTTCTTAGGATGCACATGATAATTATTCTGTTTTTCTATTTCCCAGAACAAAAATTCGTTTGGTAACGCAATTTCATTTTTTTATTTCTAAAACAAATTTTAATTTCAGAAATAAGTTTGTAACATAAATGAGAAATAAAGATTTTTGACTTTTCCATTTTTGGAACAAAAATGAGAAATAAAAATCTTCTCATCGCTTGACCTCATTACTAGTCGGCAGCCCACCTGTCGTTCGCCGACTGCCTCTCGCTTCCTATTGCCGGCCACCTCTCGCTCCTATCCATCATCTACCATCCTCTGCTGCTGCCTGCCACTTGCGTCTCGCCACCATCCATCGCCGAATGCCGGCCATCTCCTGCTACCGTCCACCGCCGGCCGCCTCCCACCACTGTTCGCTGCTTGCTTGCTGGCCTCCTCTAAAAGCCGTTTGTAACTTGCCTCAAGCGACCGCCTCCTAGTTAAGGTGGAGATTGTTGAAAATCCCATCGCCATCTACTGTCCACCACCGTTGCTCGCCTCTTGAGGCCGGCCGTTTGGGAGGGAGAAATTTTGTGTCATTATCAAATGAATTTCCGTTTCGTGAGCAGAAATTTTGTTTTGTTATCAAACACGTATTTTAGCTCAGAAACTAGTCCGGGGAATAGAAATAGAAAAATATATTTTGGGCTAGAAATTAATTTATGGAACAGAATGGTTATTATTCGCACTCTAGTGATAATGCGTTATTCATGAGTTTGAAAGAAGTAAACCATTGATTTGAGTATAATAATGAAATTGGATTATTTAGTCTGTAATCATGGAAAAATCGTTACTTTTGGTCAAAAGTTATATCATATAACGAGTTGACAGGATAAAACTAATCAACAGATACACTAAAAATATCTCAACCTTCATACTATAATCTATACACTAGTTATATCACTATTTAAATATTGCACCCATATTGTAGACCAAATTCAAACACTTCCATAAATTTTCAATTGAGTATCGTCTGAGAGCGAGGCGGGCCTAAATTTTCCTGAGTTTGATTTTCCCTTATAAATAAAATCAACCAGCAACTCATGATAATGTTGGGGACTTACTTACATGACAAGCAAGTTACCGGGTCATATTTTTTCACCAATGGAATTGGTAATTACTAGCAACTCCAAAAATCTATCAATGATCGAATTTCGATTTTCCCATGATTGGACCCTGATCTGTCAATGTTAATAAGTCGAGTAATTCACTGGTTTAATATCCCCTGTATTATCAGCTGACTGATTCAATCTATGTAGTCTCCTTGGTTAGGATCTTTTCTATGCTTTTCACGAGTCCTTCATTGTGATTCTGTTGACATGCACGTTTTTTTCTTTTTTTGATGTCTCAAGTTGAGAAAGGAAACATAACCTGGGATGTACCCTAAACATGCAATTAGCAGCAAAAGCATAAACAAGATGGAATGGAATTGCTAACAGAGTTTTACATCATTGACAAGCAAAATGATGCTATGAGTACAATAACACGGAGTACCGCTAAAGAGCTGAGCAACACCAAATCACAAAATGACATGATTTGCACTTACCATGCCGGCCGTTTTATTGGTGGCTTGTTCGAACAAGCTTGAAACTGAAGAAAACAAAATATTGGCTACCACTCATAAGGAAAAACAAGCCAACTACAAAGATGATTCTGCCTAAACAAGAAAGCACGAACTTCACGAGATCAATGAAGGATTTAACTGATTGATGTTGAGAATAGGCCTGTTATGCTCTTCTCAATCTCCTCCTCAACTCGGCTGCCTTCACTACAACAATCACGTAGACCATGTCTGTTTTACGATCCACATAGTTGAAGTAGACGCGTCTCCAATTCTTCTTGTACACCAAAACTCCAATAACTCCCCAAAATCCAGTCGCAAACCCGAGCATTATGACAACGCAGAACATCACCTTTTGAAGCTTACTTTCCTCATCAGTATCTTCTTCTGACACTTGAGGAGCTTCTGTAGCGGGGCATTTCTTTAGTAGAGGATCGCCACAAAGTAGAGGGTTGTCGGCATAAATGGAAGGATCAACAAGGGTCTGGATTTGATTTCCTTTGGGAATTGGCCCCCGTGAAGTTGTTGTGCGACAAGTTTAGTTTGCTCAGTGATGTAAATACAGAAAAGCTTTGCGGGATTGTTCCTAAAAGGTGATTATTCGAAAGATCAAGTGACTCGAGTGATATCATGTATCCAATCCTAGACGGGATGCCTCCAGAAAGAAAGTTGCGGGATAAGTTCAAGCCTCGCAATTTGGAGAGCAAGGTAAGCTCTTTGGGGATTGACCCAGTCAATTTGTTGCTTGAGAGATCCAAATTGACCATAAGCTGTAGAACAAGTGTTGTGTAGTCAAGGTCTATTCCCTTCGTGACCTGCTTCACATGCTCTTGAGTCCAATCCGTTGGAGACATCTGCGTAACCACGGAAGGTGCAGGGGGAGACCACAAACGTGGAAGGCGCGGGAGGGAGACTAAGTTGCCATCATCTATGCTTTTGTTCACATTCATACCGTTCTCTTGATTCCAACCCATTGGAGACATCGACGCACGCATGGGAGGTGCAGGCTCATTTGTAGGGGAGAGTGAATTGCCATCATTTCTTCTTCTGTGAAGTTTCATACCGTTCATATAGCCAAGACAATTTGGAATTATTCCTGTTAGATTATTCATTGCTAGGTCCAATATTTGCAGCGCGGAGAGGAAGCATAGCTGTGGAGGAATACTGCCATTGAACATGTTATCTGGCAGTCTAAGAATCTGTAGAAACTGACAGCTTCGTCCTAACCAATGTGGAACATTTCCAGAGATTTTGTTCTCGCCAAGATCCAAAATAAGCAAGCGCATACAATTTTTCATAGTCACAGGAATTTCTCCATGAAGACTGTTGTTGTTCAAGTGTAATGACACAAGCCCATACAAATTTCCCAAAGAACTCGGTATGACTCCGGACAATTTGTTGGATGATAAATCAAGGAGACTCATAAAATTCTCCTTCCAACATGTAGGAATTTTGCCAACTAATTCATTCCTTCCAAGGTGCAACACTTCCGGTTCCATCTCGCATAATGAGGTCGGTATTGGACCACTCAAGAGATTATCATTCAGATATAGAGATTCCAAATTAGGCATCGCTAGACCAATATCTTGTGGAATAGTTCCTGAGATGAAGTTGTGAGAGAGATCTAGCAAATACAATTTGGTAGGAAATTTCGGCAGAGATCCATTTATTTGGTTGTAAGAAAGATCCAGGAAGTTGAATGACATGAGACCTAGCCAATCTGGGAGAGCTCCTGTGATGGAGGCATTAGACAAAACTATCTCATTTACATTGACTTGCGTTCTTATCCATCGCGGAAATTTCGTTCCAAACTCGCAGGACATCATCCCAATGTACAAGAGATTGAAGGGCGCTATCCAGTTGGAGTCCACCTCGAAGGCTAAATAGTTTTTGCTGATATTTAAGTACGACAGCTTCGAGAGGTTGGAGAAGTGGATTTCGGATAGTGTTCCTCTCAAGGAATTTGCCGAAAGATCTAAATAGTGAAGATCTTGAAGTTGTCCGAGACTATGTGGAATGGTGCCATTTAGAAAATTGTTATTGAGATCTAAAAACGATAAGACTTGCAATCTTCCTAATGCCTCTGGAATATCCCCTGTTAGTTGATTATGTGATAGGTCAAGTATTGTCAGTTTTTTCAAGTGCCCCAGCCAATTTGGCAAAGCTCCCCAAAGAAAATTATTATTTATCTCCAATTGCTCCAAGTTTTTCCCAATAAGCCCCGAAGAATTTCCCTCGACTGAAAATATCTCCTCATGAAGTTCGTTATGGCCCAGCAATAGTGACCGGAGGAATGGTTTGTTCTTTAACAAAGAGAACAACCCTCCTTCAATGCTTTGCAAAAGATTGTGTGCAAGATCGAGATCGACAAGAGTTCTCAAGTTATCGAAGCACCTTGGTACTGAAGAGTTGAAAAAATTCCAAGAAAGATCGAGGTGCTGGAGAGAAATCATATTTTGAAATATAGTGCTTGGGATGGGACCTTTGAAAGAATTCCCTGAAAGATCAAGGTACTGAAGAGAAGTCAAGTTTTGAAATATAGTGCTTGGGATGGGACCTTTGAAAGAATTTATTGAAAGATCAAGGTACCGGAGAGAAGTCACGTTTTGAAATATAGTGCTTGGGATGGGACCTTTGAAAGAATTCTTTGAAAGATCAAGGTATCGGAGAGAAGTCAAGTTTTGAAATATAGTGATTGGGATGGGACCTTTGAAAGAGTTCCATGAAAGATCAAGGTATCGGAGAGAAGTTACGTTTTGAAATATAGTGATTGGGATGGGACCTTCAAAAGAACTCCATGAAAGATCAAGGTGCCGGAGAGAAGTCATATTTTGAAATATGGTGCTTGGGATGGGACCTTCAAAAGAACTCCATGAAAGATCAAGGTACCTGAGAGAAGTCATATTTTGAAATATAGTGCTTGGGATGGGACCTTTGAAAGAAGTCCCTGAAAAATCAAGGTGCCGAAGAGAAGTCATGTTTTGAAATATAGTGCTCAGGATGAGACGTCTGAAAAAATTGTATGAAAGATCGAGGTATTGAAGATGAAGAGAAGTAGGCAAGTGAACTTCATAAATCCCGCAATTTGATAGGCTCAAATGTAATAAAGATGGGAGTTTGCTAATCACCTGCAACTGGTCTCTAGATCCGGTAATATTCAAGCCGCTCATGTCAAGGTACTTTAATGCCTGAAGATGCGAAACCCACAGAATTTCTTCAACAACGCCCACGTTATAATAAGTATGGAGATCAAGGACTTCCAATTCGGTGAGATTTCCCCATTCACGAGGAATAGAAAAACCAGAAGAGTCGGACAAGTTCAGGTACCTTAACTGTTTCATCGATCCAATGAATTTGAGTATGTTTGCATTTTTGAAAAAGATCCCGCTCAACTCTAGGTAGCTCAAGTATCTCAAGTTGAGCAAGGAAGAGTTCAAATCACTAGTTGTGAAAGAAATCAGTGAGAAACCAGGTCCTGATGTGATCTGGAGCATGATGACATGTCCATTTACTTGGTCGCACTTTACTCCAGTCCATCGGCAACAATCTTCGCCGTTCCAAGGGGAAAGGAAGTGAGATGTGTCAGAGAGATTTTGTCTGAACTGAATTAGAGCATCCCTTTCTTCTTCATAGCAGATGGAGGATGAGCTTCTGTTTCTGCACAAACATACACATGCATTGTGTAAAATTAACAACAGACTTACTAATACAAGCATTTTCACACCATCATGTCTTGCCATGAATGATGATGAAATTGAAAAACAAAAGCTATATCGCACACAAAAGACACTCGATTAGGCTTCAAGGTTTTTGGCTTGGGTGCATTTGCTTGAACTTTGAGAAATTTGGTTTGAGTGGGTTGTCCAGAGTAGACAAATGGCATTTATAGAGAGCAAGGGAAGGAATAATAATGAATGTAACCAAATATATCGTGAGTGTACCGTGTATATCACGTGTTAATAATGTCATTTACCATCACAATAAACGTAACCATAACTACTTGACTCTTAGTAGTGTAAAGCAATTATCCAGCAGCATCCCGATGACTTGACTCCAAGTCGACCGTCTACCAAAAAGTCAAAGTCGACATCATCTCTTTAAAATTTTTGAGCTTGGACTAGTGGGAGTAATTCAAAGATGGTCCTGCACGGTTGCTTTTCATCGCCATTGAGGGGAATGATGGCGTCGAGGCCTCCATTGGCAACATGCGTATGCCTTTAAATAATTGATGAGGCAATAAGATGATTTCAAAGTCACACTTTTCAATTTATTAGCAAGATGAAAACCCAAGAGTTTATGATTATATACCATCATCGAGCAATATCGGATAAGGTTAGAAATAGAATATGTGCAAATTGGATTGGGTATACACCACTGCATAAACTTGAAAACTAAGGGATAAAATTAGCAAGAACCTCACAAATAAACTAAAGTTAAACTTAAAAAGAGTGATACGGAGAAATTGAGGAACTTGGCTCTGATTTAAAGTTGGATTTCACCAGAAAATGTAAGTTGCTATGTGTGATGAAGCTTCCCCAGTCGGAAGAAAGAGGAAATGTCTTTCGCCGGATTCGTCATCGAATGTTGATCTGACCAACATGTGTGCCCATGGTGGTTCTCTAGCGACATCACTCGTGACAACTACAGAAAACTTTGCAATCAAGACGCGCAAAAGTCTGTTATTTCAAGTCTCTTGCTCCCATTGTGCTCTATATTTGTGTCGTGTGTCTTGACTAGATAGAAATGACTTTTCTTGCTTATTTAATAAGGTGACGACAACTTCGAGAATGATGAGTTCTTGTGTTTCATATTGGTTGAAATCCATTTTTCAGTCCTCGAGAATACAACAGTTCTCGGGTCTTGCTTACGAGTACATCGAATAGTTAATGTGGTCCTTTAGCCCAAGACAACAAGAATCAAGCCCTCAGAAGGAGTACTCATTTGGTGATAATTCAAGGGTGTATAAATGACATTACCGACTTTCTCTCATATTATGTGGCACCCTGGATTTTGGCATTAATCTGTGTCATGAGGCGTACTTCGACTTGGGTCTATACTCATGAAACAGAGCAAGTGCTTGGCTTTGCCCCCTGCTATAAGCCAAGCAATAGACAAAAGTTAACGAAAGTCGAAGTACCAAGATGTACGCAGTTTGGTGGGGTTGGACAAAGTTTTGCAGTGCAAGACCCGCGAACACCAAGTCATATTCTATGCGACGACTTGGGTCTTCCTATAATCATATGGTTGCATTATCCCTTGCATAAATGCAGGATTCTAAAGTATGCATAATTCAGCCACTTACTCAAATGCTCATCATGGGTTTTGAGATTTCTTTCTACAAAGTGCGTCTATGGGATATTTTATTATGAAGGAATGATGAACATTAGCAAGCAAGAAAACTAAGAGGTGCAACAATATCCATCGATTCAGTGAATATCTCTTTTGGGTTAGAAGAACGCTCTCTTAAATTTTCTATTGATACCAATTGTTCATTGGTGGATGACAAGACGGTAGGAAAATTAACGACCGTACACACGGTGAGATTTTGTGGGATCAATGTCAACTGCTCTAAAAGATTAAACCGTCATATGAATGCGTGATTTAATATTTAAATATTATAATATTTCATGTCGCAACCAATGAAATCCCCGAGGTGTATGGACGGATCACCGAGCAAATTCCTCTCTAGACAGATCACCGAGCAAATTCCTCTCGCGATGTGGGTGCTTGTGCTTGACACGGGCTCTCCCAAGCCCTATTAGTCGCAACGTTAATTATACTTGATGGATTATGACATTTATTTTTGCTTTAAGAGTTACCACTAATCAATCACAGGTTGATTAAAGCCCAAATAAGATAAAAGAGTTCACGGTTACTTTTGTGAACTAGAAACTCGTGGATACGGACACTTGGTCACGTAAGTTTTACATATAGCCCGTTATTGGTACCTTTCCTCCTTTGATAAGGGTGTTTCATGCAATCGTTTCTGATTTTCATCCCTAAACATGCAAATCTACATGGCCACACATAAGGGCGCAAGCAAGAAGATGAAGTCAATCAATAATAGAACGAGTAAACAGCGGAAATGATAATCAATAAGTGCTTGGCCTTGCCCCCTGCTATAAGCAAAGCAATGGATAACATGTTAACGAAAAGTCTTTGTACCAAGATGTACGCACTTGAGTGGGGCTGGACCAAGTTTTGCAGTGCAAGACCCGCAAGCACCAAGTCAAATTCTATGCAAAATTCTAAAGTATGCCTAATTCAGCCCCTACTCAAATGCTCATCATGGTTTTTGAGATTTCTTTCTACGAAGTGCGTCCATGGGATGTTTATTATGAAGGAATGATGACATTTAGCAAGAATTCTCTTTTGGGTCAAAAGATTGCTCTCTTAAATTTTCTTTTCATATCAATTGTTCATTGGAGAATGACTACACGGTAGGAGACTTAAGGACTGTACACCCGGTGAGATTTTGCGGAATCTATACAAAAATTAAACCACCATATGAACTGTGTTAATATTTAAATATTCCAATACTCCATGTTGCGACCGTCCCCAGGCCAATGAAATCACCGAGGTGTTTGGATGGATTACCAAGCAAATTCCTCTCGCGAGATGGGCACTTGCACTTGACACAAGCTCTCCCAAGCCCTATCGATTGTAACGTTAATTCTACTTGATTGATTATGGAAATTTATTTTTTCTTTAAGAATAGTCACTAATCAATCATAGATCGATCAAAGCCCAAGGAGGATAAAAGAGTTCACAGTTACTTCGATGAACTAGAAATTCGTAGGCACGAACACTTAGTGTAAGTTTTACACAGAAACCGTTATCCGTACCTTTCCTCTTTTATGCAATGGTTTCTGATTTTCATCCCTAAACATGTAAATCTACATGCCCACACATTAGGGGGCAAGCAATAAAATGTAATCAATAATAAAACCTAAACATCCTAGATGTGCATGGAAACATCTATTCGTGGGAAGTTCCAATTATTCTAAGATGGGAATTGTGTGCATAGGAATTTCATGTAAAGAATATGTAAGATAGCATGATGCAAACTCTAACGTGGGCATGACATGAGAAACTACTTGCATGAAATTGAATTCTCCATACATGCAGTGGGATAACCTGAGCCATGATCAATGAGGCTTGGAGAGAGTATATGAAGTTGGAATATACAACTCTTGATTATTCGCGATAGGAGAATAATATCAATGGTGGTCAAGATTTACGAAAGAGTAATTTGACAGAATTATAAGCATTTGCTTTTAACTAAGAGTGCAAGTGCAACAAAACAAAAGAATGCCCCTCGTGATATTAGCAAGCTCGAGTTCATCTGTACATTCCGATGCAACTTTCTCTATTCCCCACTAGTTTTGAACTATAAACAGAACGTTTCTCTCCAACACCGATCAACTTCATTTGTCAAAAGATATCTGCAACAACTGTCAAAAAATACAGAAACATTTCTCATAAAAGCAGCTTCTCTCACGAGACAATGGCAGACAAGAAACACCTTTGCCCAATGCCTCTCACAGACGTTTTGCACCAACTCTGGCCCTCCTTGAAACATTCAACCTGTGATGATACCAGTTGAGACTTAGTTAAACGACGCTCCGGAAGCAATCCAGATAAGCAGTTTGGTTGACAGATTTTGAGGACTCAGAGTGAATCCAATGTCTGACCGAAAATTTTACATGAATCATGATGTACAAAATGGAAGGGGGCCAAAAAACTCACTATGTCTACGATGCCTTCATCAGCTTTCACACCTCCAATCACATATATCGACTCACTAAGGACGGCAGCGGCAGAATACCCTCTAGCGCAATTCATCGGTTCTCCGGCCATCCAACAATCCAGGCGCGGATCATACACTTCAACACTCGCAACCATTGAATTTCCGTCGAAACCACCCAAGGCATATCTATTGAAGGAGTATAGATAAGACACTTACAATGCTCGTGAAAACTAACACTCAAAGTTGAGCAGAGTACAGCTAGCTCTACTTAATTTACAGTTGAAACAATGCAGAAGAAGAAGGGAGACTGCAAGGAATTTGTTTTATTAGACTTAGGTTGTTAGAAACTACATAATACACAAGAAGCACAGATGTGAAACAGTACCAAGTCCACTTCAAGGAAAAATATGACATGCTTTTCCAGGATATATATGCAAATATCATCAAATAAAATTGAACAGCTGCATCAGAAAGAACATACAGGTACACTTACAGTTTTTCATTCAGTGAGACCAGTGAATGGCAGCCCCTCTTTGTGGTCAAGCTTCCAATTTTGGCCCAAGAATGTTCTCTTGGGTCAAATCTTTCAGCTGAACTGAGATAATTCAGTAGAGAAAAAATTACCAACTCTCTGCTGTAGCTAACTCTGATGAAAAAGATTTCATATGCTGTTCAAGAAATATATAGATTATTCTCATTTACTGTGAGGAGTATTAGGTCTACAAGGGTATTTTTGAATTTCCGGATATATGAAAGATATGGACAAAACAGTAACTTGCAGTTCACCGGTAAAGGTTTCTTAGGGTAAAATTGCAAAAGCACTTCAATGTTCATATGAGGAATGACACTGCCATTTTCCATCAGCTGCAAGAAAATATGATGGGTCAACCACATGCCAGATACTTTCACAGTTTTCACAGCAGTTGACAAGAATGCCCCCATAAAAGTAAATCAACTCATGTATTCAGATTTATCAGAAAAAAGGATAACAGTCAGTCAAAAGACAAGAGAGTCACAAGAACGACTAACACTTCAAATCACAAGATGAAAGGATGACACAAAATCCGTCACTTACTTAAGATAATTATTGCTATCATAGCCACCAGTAGCATATATTGCCCCATTAAGCTCCACTGCAGCAAGAGCAAATCGCTGGGAGAAAAGGAGAAGCACGCCCAAAACATAATTATCAAGTAAAGCAAATTAGAACATGGAATTAAAAAGGACATGTGAGAAGTTAATTAATGCTCAATAGTAAAGAGAGGAAATGGAAGTTCATTTTCCTAAAAGAAACAAGAAGATGGCTGGAGAAGAGATTTGTTAGGGTAAATTTGTGCTCAAACTCCTGCCTTGTCATTAGTGATGGGAATCCTATTAAAGTACCAGTTGTCCCTTCCACAACTAGAAACAAATAATCAGCAAGCACATGCAGTGAATTCATTACAAACAACTTACTTAGATTACACAGACTCATACCAGGGTCAATATTAAAAATCAAAACACTGCACTACTTTACCGTACTGAACCCTCAAAATAAGTTGACATATATATCATAAAAATTACCAAATCAGTCCTATACCTATTATATGGATGTCAATTCAGTCCTAATCCTTTCAATTTTTCAAATATATTCCTCACCAACGTACCATGTAGGACGGCTGGTGATGATTGACTGCCACGACAACATTTTCGAGTGAAAATTGGCCCGAAGGACTATATCGAAATATCACAAAAAGATTTAGGACTATATTTGGCTTCCATAGAATAGGTATATAACTGATTTGGTAATTTTCTCGATATATATGTCACCTTATTTCCTTTGTATCATAGTAAAAACATGAATAAATTCAAAAACTTCACGATCCATGTAAAGTATTCTATAGAGAACAATGTTAATCAAGAAACTATGCTAAGCATGCATTTGCTACTTCAAGAAGTCAATGTAACCCCAATGCCGAAGCACAATGACGGAAGGACTTAAAAGGAAACGCAACAAAAACAAATGAATTTTATAAAATGGCAATTCTTTGGTGTCAACAATGTCACTTGGGTCTAGAACTCCAAGTATGACAGAGGCAGATGTAGACAGTACATGATTTTTCAAAAGATCCTCATATGACTGGAACATCTGAACCATAAAGCAACCATAAAACAACGATAAATAAGCAATTCGATTCTTCACATTTTGCCTAACTATAGTGAAGGTCTCTTCCTCCCTCCCTCCCAAAATGACCAGAGGACTTAAAGGAAACACAACAAAAACAAATGAATTTTATAAATGCCAATTGTTTCTTGTCAACAATATCACTCAGGTTTAGAACTCCAAGTATGACAGAGGCAGATGTAGACAGTACATAATTTTTCACAAGATCCTCATATGACTGGAACATCTGAACTACAAAGCAACCATAAAACAACGACTAATAAGCAATTTAATTCTTCACATTTTGCCTAACTATAATGAAGGTCCCTCCTTCCTCTCTCTCTCTCTCTCTCTCTCTCTCTCTCTCTCTCTCTCATTTGAAGTACCTATACATATGGACATTTTGCATTATAACTTTTTACTACAAGGAAAAATATGTACTCCACTGAGAGCACTCTGCCGATAACACTCTTTGACTCATTAATCACATTCAATATGCAGCCTTTTGTAGCTTCGCCAGACAACTTTAAAAGCACACGCAAGCTATGCACTATACCTTTTGTAGCATTGACCGAGCGCAGATCCACTTGCCGATGTCAAAGTCAAGCATCTCAACATCTGAAAAGCAATCGTGTCCATTCCCACCTCCAAGAGCAAAGATTTTTTCCCTTACCACTGCTCCCGCCAAACTTCCTTTTTTAGCATTCAATGATGGTTGAACGGTCCACTTATTTTCAGCCAAACTGTATGATTCGACTGTGCAGAAAGATAGTTATCACATTAGGATAATAGGATTACAATGGCAATGGAGATTCAAAAGATGGCGATTCTAGTACCTGCATCATGCCAGGATTCCCCATCTCCACCGCCAAACACAAAGAGCTCTTCTTTAAACTTTGCAACAGATGCATATGCACGGACAAAGTTCATCGGCGCAAGAGATTTTACCACATTGTGAGAAGGGAAATAGGAATATACTGCAGATAACCATGATGAACCATCATATCCTCCAACAATAATGATGGAATCCTTAAGATCAAGATCCAGTTCCTCAGAAGATTGGATTTCCTCAGGAACAACATTATGCGATGAAGATTTCAACAAAGAGTCCAACAAATTACAGTGATCTCTCAGATAACAAATTTCGTTTTCTGCCCAAACCTGAACCAAAAATACAGTGAATGATGCAACAAAACATGTAGAAATAAGAAAACGAAACTTCACAACAATGTGAGCCAACAAAGAAAACGTAGGAAAAATGCATATGTTTTGTGCACAACAGACTCAGCAAAACTAAGACTGCCTCAAAAAAAATCACCCAAGGCCATCTTCAAAAGGAAGACCAGTATAAAGGCAGAAAAAATCCTAATTCTGTCCCTGAGCTAGAGCAAGACGAGAATACTCTCTCGTGTAACCATAATGGTAACCTAGCAGGAGATATCATTACTCAACATAGAGTTTACAGCTAAAAACTCAACGTAACCTATATTTTCCTTCCCCAAGGAATTAGAGAGGGTTTTCCTCATATTTCCCTTTAGGGGACAAAAGTTCCTTTTGATTATGACCTTTAAAAGCAGCACAAAGAAAGGCAGAGATGCAACAAATTATACCCAGAAAATGTTTGTAGTTTGCCTTTTAACTCTCTGTCTCCAATGACTAAATATGTTAGTAAAAAACATCGCCCAAATCCGAAAGGTTTTACGTGCAACAATTGTAGCACTGGGCCGTATAAGAGTATATGTGATACTTAAAATCCAATAAAATAGTCAACCCATTCAAACCTGATGGCAGAACAATCCCCAAAAAACAAATCAATAAGCGATTCTAAGCTTAGAGCTAACAAAGGAAACACAGAGGACCAAAGTATGAACGAAGCTTCATAGTACCAGCTTCTGCTCCAAATCAATCATCTTTTGAGTTTGTTCCATCTTAAAGTCCTTGAGCTCTCCCAATTCTCGAATCAACTACACAAAGAGAGGCATCATACAGAATGTTCAGGGAGCATGAGCAGAAGGAAGATTACTAATTATTTTTGCTTGAGATGCCTCACTCCGAACTACCTGGGGAATGATAAGACAATAATCAGAAGAGGAATGAATATCCTGTAATTTCTTCTCTTCTAGGTCCACAGAGGAATGAAAATCCTGTAATTTCTTCTCTTCTAGGTCCACAGGTGCCTCAACGAAGCTGTTTTCTTCGGATTTTATGCCCTCAGTGCTAGAACTACCTTCTGAACAATGATTCGAATGTAAATCATTATATTCCTGGCTAAGAGCCAATTCTTTCAGTTGCGCAATTATTGAATCTCTCTCATCTCCTCCATCTAGCTTCATACTTGCACAACCTTCAAATAGCTGATCATCTGCTTCAATAGAAAGTGAAGGATCTGCAGAATCAGATATCCCACTTGAGTGCTCGAGTTTTTCTTCCATTGAAGTAGAAGGCTTCATTTTTTCCCATTCTCCTCTTGTTTCCTCAGAGAGAAGAGGTTGTGAAATTTTTCTCCTCTGGACTATAGACTGGGGAACTGATGGAGCGATCGCTAAAGATGCAAATAGGGATATCAATTTACTTGTTTGAGCATGGTCCAATTCAAACCAAAAATGGCTGCATGTATGGTAGTTGTCCACAATTATTCTCTTGAACTGATCTTCCGGCAGCGGTTGGCATTGCATCCTGATACGAATTTGAACCTTATTGGACAACCAATCAACTCATAATCATACATTTGGTAATGAAAACTAAGAGACAATACATAACGTGTTGGAAAAATAGATAAGAGATACCTGTGCCGGATATGGAGTCTTCTCTAAAACATCAGTGCTCCAACAATAAGGATCGATATTCAGCTGACCACGGCTTGCAGCCTCAAAAATTCCATAAAGTTTTCTGTCTGAGTAGTTGAATAAAAATAGTGGCAAGCCAGGTTCAATATGGTTGACATAAGCAATGTGTGAAGATGGCAAACCTGTTGATAATGTCTCTCATGAGTTTTCATACTTTAAACAAAACTAGTGCAAATTAAAACAAGATAGCATGCGGTGACAATGAATCAAGGAAACAGAAGGAGAATAAACTCCGCTGTACGTGTTCAACAATTCTACTACCTTAACCAAACGATATATAAAAATAAACCGTTGAAAGTTAAGTGCAGTGCCGATAAATCAAATATGAACCACCAATGACTTACCAAATAGTTGTTTGGATAGGCATTCCTTCATAGTGTTGTCCTTGCAACCAAAGATTACACCACCAAGATTATTCTTCCCCAAGTTTCTGTGAGCTAAAACACCAGCTGGGATAATTGGAGAAAAAGATGTGTTTCCAAGGTAGGTGTCCCTATTCTTTACTGTCCCCATCCTGTTAGAAATTTCTATCGAATATATATCATGTAACCAAAAAAAAAAAAAACCAGTATTTGCACTTTGAGATTGCCCCTCTTCATCTGATGAAGCAGGAGGTGAAGATCTAAATAAGCAAAGCCAACCCATTCAGAAGCACATTCTATAGTATGCAAAGGAACCAAGCTTGACGGCGAACGTGTAATCGGTCATCTCAAGACCGAGACAACCACAGGATTGCAAAATTACAGATGCCACTCAAGGCATTAGAAGAAAGGAAACACCCTGAATGAAGGTGCATGCATAAAACAACACGAGACACCGTGCGCGCATATCTGCACATGAGCACCCACCGATGGGAAACGATAGAAAGACAGAGAGTGAAGCTCAATTCTAATAACTCAACGATTTTCAGTGTTCGCCACCCATATGCACAAAGCAGAAGCCTCACACACACGACAGATTACAGCACTGCTGTCGAATGATCAACTTCATGATCGCAAAAAATACATCCACCGAGCACAACACTCAAGCACATGATGGCCCTCAATCCTATTCCTACACGCACGCACGCACGCAAAATTTCACTGTACACCGCGAATACACTGAATGAACACTCCTCCCGACACATTCAAATTCAACCAGACTAGCGATGTTCCAATGTCGGTTCCATCAAGAATTCACGGTGAACGGAGATTGATGTCGGGCAGAAACGCGGCAAACGAGAAGAATTCAGGGCTCGAATCAAACGAAATCGCACACGCGATGACGGCACATGGGAACGGCCAATCCGCAGAGCCAAAGCACAGCGAATTCTCCTCGACCCAAAAACACAGAGCGACAAAAAAATCGCAACTTTACAGCAGCCGAGCTCGCGGAACGAAACCCGGCAGCGAGACCGATAGCGCGAAAACCAAAACAACACAGAAATGAACGAACTCGTCGACGCCGCCTATCGAATTCAACGACAGAGAGAGAGAGAGAGAGAGAGAGAGAGAGAGAGAGAGAGAGAGAGAGAGCGTACTCGGCGAGAGGGAAGCGGGGAACGGCGGCGGCGGCAGCGGCGGGCGGCCCTTTTGGCCTTCGCGGCGGAGCCGATCAATGCACGGACGGCTCGAGCGGCGGATTGGAAGGCGGCGATGGAGACTTAGCGGAGGAGAATCAAGGCGGGTACTAATGGGGGATTATACTGTTGCGGGTTTATGGAATGCACGTTCACCGTTCGGAGAGAGGGAGTGAGAGAATCGTAGAGCGATTGAAAAAGCATGCTCCCCACATTCGAAGTAGCTTCTGATCGGAGGTTAGCGTTTGATAACGACTGCTCCTCAAATAAAAAGAAATTCTTTTTGATAGATTATTCCTAAATTGCTGTTCTCGGCGGGGCAGTGGCAGATGCCCGGCAGGAGGCGGAGGCGGAGGCGGAGGCGGGCGGCGATCGGCATGATGGGGGGCGGCGGCGAGCAATAAAGAGAATTGTTATTTTCTATTTTTATTCTAGAAGTAGAAAAGTAGAAAAAAAATCTACTTCTCAATTTCTGTTCGAAACTTATTTCTGAGCTAAAATTTTATTCCCGAAATAAAAAAAAAATGAAATTGGGTTGCCGAACGAATTTCTATTTCAAATGTTTTCCTGAGAACAGAAAAATAGAATGATTATCGCTTGCGCCCTTATAGTATATGCTTTATTTTCTCAAAAATACATCTAGTGCAATTATAGTGGATGATGTAGATTAAGACGTATTTTAATGAGTGATTATCCATTATCTGAATTTCGTAATGAAATTCGTATAATTAATGATGGAGATGGTATTGAATTTATAAAATATTGCACTGGAGCTCAAGCTAAGCGAGTCATGAAGTGGAAATGGCATGTCGTGCATCAAGATTCACAAGCTACGCACTTAGTTGTTTTGATGTTGTTTGATTGGACAAGACACCGAGATAAAAAAAAAATGAATAGTTTGTTTTGGATTTTGAACAAATGGTTAATACCATAAAAAATCCCAAATTGGTATACATAAGATAAATTTACCCAAAACTATTTTTTTACCAAAAAGAACCCCAAACAGGTATACCTATGACAATTTTAATCCAAACTAAAAAACCCACATTGATACACTTGTTTTTTACCATCAAAAACTTCAAACTAGTAGAGTTGTAACAAATTTACCCTTTATTAGTTTTCGTTAAATTTTACCATTAAATTGTTAAATTTAATTACACGCGGTAGTTGATGGACATATCAATTTGAGGGTTTACCCCTATGTTTTTCACAAGTTTACCAATTTGTTATTTTTCGTTATATTAATCCAATTTAATGGACATTCACGGAGGGTAAATTTGTCACAAATGTATCAATTTAGGGCTTTTAGTAGTCAAAAAATTAGTTTTGGATAAAATTGTCACTGGTGTTCCAGTTTGGGATTTTTGGTAGCAAAAAAATTAGTTCAGGATACAATTATCAAAGGCGTACCAATGTGGGGATTTTGATTGTCAAAAAAATATTTCAGGATACATTTGTCACAAGTGTACTAGTTTAAAATTTTTTATGGTCAAAAAATTAGTTCGGGATAAAATTGTCACAGGTGTACCAGTTTTGGGTTTTTTGTGATATTAACTCTTGAATAAATAAGGTAAAGGCCCATTTTCATTTTTTTTTCTTTTTAAAACAAACCATACCGCTCATTTTTATCTAATAACCGATTACATATACATGCTTGGGTTATATTTTCAGAGACCATTTCGTATCTTCACATCCATTTATCCTTGTATTTTTACCAACGAAAAATATCTTTCTTTTTTCGGAGAATATCCATTTCCAAATTCTAAACTCCCACACTCGTCCAGAGCTTAAATGAGTTTTACAAGGAGAGGCAATTTGGTCTTTTCAATATGAGCTTCTACTCAGTAGCACGTGAATCTAATTGAACACCCAACAATGTTTTCCCTTTTCCTTTCACTTTTCCATCGATATCTTTGGAAGATCATAATTTTTCATTTTCAATACAGTAATCATATATGCATTTTAGTCATTATAGCAGAACGTAGACATGGCCATTTTCCAAACTCGTGTTGATTTCCATGCAAAATTAAGGAATTTTGATTCATTTTGTATATGCACTCTTCTGGAAAGGAACTCAAAATCATTAACAATTTCATGCACAAAATAATCTTCGCGAAAGCATGTACGGATCATAATTTTTGACATGACATAAGAACATAATCCTAAGATGAAATGGACTGTGTTAGACTCTATTTACGACTTATGAACAATAATTATTGTCGTGAATTAGAATAATTTCTCGTAATATTTGTAACAAGTTCCCTACTAATTTATTAATCAACAAAAGCAAAAATCACTGAGACTGACTCATACACAAGAAGGATGACCAACAAAGCCAGTAATCACACATTTCTGATGAATCAGTCCTCATGATCCCAGAGATCAGCCACGCTTCTGAATGGCCCTGCTTCCTTGTTCACAAACAGTTCTTCTCCATCAAGCACTCTTCTCTGTACCCTACACAATGCCAAGCCATCAATTCTTAATTAGTCATTTGAGAAAATAGATTTGGAGAAAAACTAAGAGACATACTTAGCAACTAATTAATAAATTGTGATGTCAAAATTGATGTGGGGCCATCTCACACAGTGAACAAATCGAACCCAGACGACTTTTTAGGGTCACAATTGACTCGGTCCGTCGCGTTAGACAATAAGATTAAGCTCGCGTAAGATATTGACATTACCTGATCGGGGGATTCTGCGAAGTGTTTGGAAGTCTTGCTCCGGGATTTCCCACCCGAAGACGTGCGCGTTCTCTTTGATTCGGGACACATGTTAACTATAATTAATAAGGTATTATTTTCATTTAAATGAATTGGTTACACTTAACACTTGAACGGCAACACATTCAAATGTTTAACTAGGTGCAAATCCTTCCAAAAAATACAAAGATAAATAACCAATCGCCGAAGTTTCGGGTATCGAAAAATTATATGAAATCTATGCATCGAAGGGCATCAGTCTAGTTCAGCACTGAAATTAGTAATCTCCCAGAAATTACGATGGTAAATCCGGAACTGGGAATATAAATTTAACCAAATTCTAAAGATATCTTTGAATATCCACCATAGTTTTGGAATGTGGAAAAATGAGAGAATGCACAAGATAGAGGAGCAAAAGAGAGAGACCTATTCTTGAACTTTGTACTGCCAGGCGGTGTCTACGTGCCTGTAACCGGCCTGCACTCATCTCATCCCGGCCAAAACACATGTTAAATCCAAAACCAAATGTAAACCAAGAATAAAAGAGACAAACAACCGGATGGGTCGAGCTCTATCCGCAGAAATTACAACCTCGACGATGGCGGTGCGGATGGCAGGGGAGGCGCCCGAGCCCAATCTCTAAGTGGCCAGCCCGATGGCAGGGATGGCGTGGCCGCTTGACAGCTCGAAGCTCTGGGACTTTAGGTCAACGACGGCTGGGAGTGTTGCCTGAGCCATTCCTCTATCTCTCTCCGTTCTGTTGCTGAAAGTTAGGGCGAGTCTCACAACAAGAATGAATTGAAAGTAAGAATCAAAGCAGTGAAATAGGGGAAGGAAGGAAGGAAGGAAGGGAGGGACATGGCTCGTTGCATGGCCAACACGTACGTCGGTGGTTTCTTCGACCCACCTTGAAAATTGGAAAAAAATTTATATTTCGAAAGAGTCGGGTGTTTGGAAATATAAATATTTATGTTCCCAAAACATGATAAATGAAATTTAACAAATGATTCGGAGGATCTCTCAACATTTTTCCCTTAATATGCTTGAAACTTCTTAGACGAAATTAACTCTCTTGACTCTCTTGCTCTTCTCTATTTTCCTTCCCATCTATCTATTTATATGTATTTATATGTTTATTCCCAACCTAATGTTGTCTCACTTTTATCTCCCTCAATTTGCCCCTGCAACATAAATAAAAAAGGGAAAGAATCACCAAAAACCCTAAATTGTCCCAACTGTAATACGTTTACTCTCAAACTATTCTTGTGACACCAAAATATCTTAAACTTGTACCTGAGTGATACATTTACCATTCACCAAGGTTCCGTCGATAAGCCCCCGTTAAAAATCTACCTACCTAGATAACAAAAGGCAAACGGAATTGATATGATGCCTAGGTAGCTTAAAAATCATTCAATAGAATTATGATGGAGTGTAAATGTATCACACGAGTACAAGTTTGGAGTTTTTTGATGTCATAATAAAAAGTTTAGGGTAAATGTGTTCACAATTGATATAGTTTGGGATTTTAAACATCACAATTGATATAGTTTTTTATGTCACAATAAAAAATTTAGGCGCTCGCCTGCCCTAGCCTCCAACCGATCGCCGGACCAGCGACCGGCTAGAGGAAGAAGAAAGGAATAAAAAAAAAGAAAAAAATTTAAAAATTTTGAAAATATTAAAATATTATAAAAGGTTGTCCACTTCATCGCTGGTAGTGCCACATAAGCCGACGTCTATATTAGCAAAATCCGATCAAAATTAGCTATAAAGACTGAATTAGCACAAAGACAAAAGGTTTAAGACTAAATTAGTACCAAAAAAGGTTTAGGACTAAATTAGCATCAATACAAAAGTTTTATGACTTTTTCAGCACTTTTCCCCATCTAATTATTGTGTCCAAAATCCATATAAAAAGCGAAGGAAACTAAACCGAAATGAATCAAATCAAGCCAATTGAGACGAAGTCGACGGAACTGATATCACCAACTTCGAAGGCTACTTCAGGCTGACATAACCTCGGGCTTACCGTGTATCGAAATTGTGTCCAAAAGTGAAGGGAATGACACTGAATGAAACCAAGACAAGCTCTGACCAAATGGGAAACGAGTCTTGAACCGAACCCGTGTAAACGTGTGTTGGATGGAAGAATACTGATTTCTGTAAAAATGGGACAAGTCAACCAGACAAACAAGAACCGCAGAGTCACCAAAGAGTGAAGAAGACCAACCACCCAAAATGCACTCATTTGGTGGAGGTGAGCGTGCGTGCGTAACACCGAGTAGAGAGCACCATCCTGAAAGTGGGACAATAAAAGCTACTGTGATAACCCGCAAGATGAACGACAAGTGGAGAATTGAATAATATTCGCAAACAAAAATAGACGAAAAAATTTTCTAATGAACGAAGAGTGGATTTATGGGGAGAAATTGTCCAATCAATCCTAAATCTGTTGCACACGTGCCAATTCGGTTCTAAATTTTCCAATGTTACCGATTCAATTATAAATCTTTGTGCGAAATTTCAATATTATCCTTCCAACCAATTTTCGTCGAAAACCGCTCACTAGCGATGACTGGACTCCCACGTCAGCGATTCTCGGCAAAAATTGGCTAGAAAGACTTATATTGGAATTATACGCAAATATGAAAAAATTGAAAAGTTTAGGATTGAATTAGCATCTGTACGATAGATTTATGTGTGATTGGGTAATTTTTCATGGATTTATCATCCCTAGAAGTAGAGATCATTGAGTACTGTACTGCGTTCCAATCCGTTCTCCTCCTATTGCCTCACTTGGACGCGCTCATCCATAACCTTGTATGGTATAGGATTGCCTTCAAAATCCTTATTTACCATACTTGATGAAGGATTATTCAAATTTTTGGAAAGTATTGATTAGATGTGTCGTGAGAAGAGTCCATACGGTAATTGTTGTAGCACTTTTTTTATGGGGGGATAACTTTTCAAAACGCACCTAATCTTTCGCATTGTTACACATTAATTCCCGCGAATTTCAAAATGTTACAGATTTTTCTTCTGAATTTTAGAATCTAGGACTTTGAAAATATAAAGATCACCCCCAAACATTGATTTTTGCTCTCGTTTGTATAGCCGTTGAATAACACTTTTCTTCTTCTTTACTGAATAACCTTAGCTAGAAGGTAATGCGTAATTGATGAAGTTAAGAAAACTTAATAGATGTTTTTATGGTTAAGAGAATGAGTTTGCTTTTATGAAGCAAGATAAATCAAACTGCATGATGTTTTTATGGTTAAGAGAATAAGGCTATACTTCATATTTAGTTAATGTTCACTCGTGGATTCAACACTAATTGTCTCACCAATATTCCCTTCACATTCATAATTGGTTGCACGATCCCCTTGTTTTGATTTACAGTCGGTTGCGCGAGTTGAGGCACCTAATGTCCTGAAGTAGGTGTCTAGTATTTGAAATATGTCCTAAAATTACATTGTATAATAAAATGGCCACAACACACGCATACCTGCATAGCTCGCTCTGGCAACATAGAAGTCTCTGTATTCGAAATTTCAGAAAAGATTTCGAGCCACTTATGTGAGAATGTGTGACTGTCCATGGCTAAGATCGAATGAAAAGGGACTAACGTAGGCTTTTGAAAAGAAAGTATAGAGCGCAAAGACACAAAAATTAAACCAGGGTAAAATATAAGAAGGTACTCTTCAATCATCGTCTTGAAGATGGACTTCTTAGTGATGATGCCGTTGTTCATGAGTTTGAAAGACGCTACATTCATTATGATTAGCCATTGGTTCGAGTATTATAATGAATATGGATCATTTAGTTTGCAATCATCAAAAAGTTGTTATTTTGGTCTAGAGTTATATCATGTAACAAGTTTACAAGATAAAACTAATCAACGGATATACCGAAATTACCTCCCATGTTCAGTGATCTGTCTATGCTAATAAGTTGTGATTCACTTGTTTAATAGCCCCTGTATTATCAGCTGAGTGATTCACTCTATGTATTTTCCTTGTGTAGAAGTGTTTCTATACTTTTCACGAGTCCTTCATTCTGATTTTGATTACATGCATGTTTTTCTTTTTTTCTTGTCCGATGTCTCGAGATCGAGAAAGGAAACATAACCTATGAACAGAATCCATTGAACATTGGTGGGCACTGCACCTTTAGCAATTTCATGTCCTGATGTTGTATTGCCCTCAACATGCAATTAGCAGCACAAGCATAGACAGGATCAAAATGGAATTGCTGATATATCTTTACATCATTGAGGAGCAAAACATCATGAGTATAATAGCAAGAAGCACTGCTAAAGAGCTGAGCAACACTAAATTTACAAAATGACATGAATTTGCACTTACCATGCCGTTTTATTGACGAATTACTCAGACAAGCTTGAAAATGAAGAAAGCAAAATATTGGCTACCATTCATCAGGAGAAGCAAGCCAACTACAAAGATGGTTCTGCTTAAACAAGAAAGCAAGAATTTCAGAAGATCAATGAAAGATTGGACTGATTGATGCGGAGAACGGGCCTGTCATGCTCTTCTCAATCTTCTCCTCAACTCCGCTGCCTTCACTACCACAATCACATAGACAATGTCTGTTTTACGATCCACATAGTCGAAGCAGACGTGTCTCCAATTCTTCTTGTAAACCAGAACTCCAATAACTCCCCAAAACTCAGTCGCAAACCCCAGCATTATGACAATGCAAAACATCACCTTTTCAAACTTACGTTCTTCATTGGTATCTTCTTCTGGCAATTGAGGGGCCTCTGCTCCGGGGCATTTCTTTTTTAGAGGATTGCCACAAAGTAGAGGATTGTCAGCATAAATGGAAGGGTCATCAAGGGTCTGGATTTGATTTCCTTTGGGAATTGGCCCCGTGAAGTTGTTGTGCGACAAATTTAGTTTGCTCAGTGATGTAAATGCAGAAAAGCTCTGTGGGATTGCTCCTGAAAGGTGATTATTCGAAAGATCAAGTGACTCGAGTGATTTCATATATCCAATCCTAGACGGGATGCCTCCAGAAAGAAAGTTGCGGGATAAGTTCAAGCCTCGCAATTTGGAGAGCAAGGTAAGCTCTTCAGGGATTCGCCCCCGTCAATTTGTTGCTTGAGAGATCCAAATTGACCATAAGCGAGAGATCAAGTGTTGTGTAGTCAAGGTCTATTCCCTTCACGACCTCTTCCACATGCATTTGATTCCAATCTATTGGAGCCCCCGCCTCAATATCTAAAGGCGCAGGTGCAACAGCAGGGGAGAGCGAGTTGCCTTCATCCAAGCTTTTGTGCAGTTTCATACCTTTCATATAGCCAAGACAATTTGGAATCATTCCTGTCAGATTATTCACTGCCAGGTCCAATATTTGCAGTGCGGGGAGTGAGCATAGCTGTGAAGGAATACTACCATTGAACATGTTTTCTCGCAGTCTGAGAATCTGTAGAAACTGAAAGCTTGGTCCAAACCAATGTGGAACACTTCCAGAGATTTTGTTCTCGCCAAGATCCAAAATCAACAAGTTCCTGCAATAGTTCAGAGTCCCAGGAATTTCTCCATGGAGACTGTTGTTGTTCAAGTGCATTGACTTAAGCCGGATTAGATTTCCCAAAGAACTCGGTATGACTCCGGACAATTTGTTGGATGATAAAACAAGGAGACTCATAAAATTCTCCTTCCAACATGCAGGAATTTTGCCAACTAATTTATTCCTTCCAAGGTGCAATGCTTCCAGTTCCATCTCGCATAATGAGGTTGGTATTGGACCACTCAAGAGATTATCATTCAGATACAGAGATTCCAAATTAGGCATCGCTAGGCCAATATCTTGCGGAATAGTTCCTGAGATGAAGTTGTGAGAGAGATCCAGCAAATACAATTCGGTAGGAAATTTCGACAGAGATCCATTTATTTGGTTGTAAGAGAGATCCAGGAAGTCGAATGACATGAGACCTAGCCAATCTAGGAGAGCTTCTATGATGGAGGCATTGGACAAAACTATCTCTCTTACATTGACTTGCGTTCTTATCCATCGCGGAAATTCCGTTCCAAACTCGCAGGACATCATCCCAATGTAGGAGAGATTGAAGGGCGGTATCCAGTTGGAATTCACCTTGAAAGCTAAATAGTTTTTGTTGATATTTAAGTACAACAGATTCAAGAGGTTGGAGAAGTGGATTTCGGAAAGTGTTCCTCTCAAGGAATTTGTTGAAAGATCTAAATAGGCAAGATCTTGAAGTTGTCCGAGACTATGCGGAATGGTGCCATTTAGAAGATTGTTACTAAGATCAAGTCTTGTCAGGGTTTTCAAGTGCCCCAGCCAATTTGGCAAAGCTCCCCAAAGAAAATTATTATTTATCTCCAACTCCTCCAAGTTTTTCCCAATAAGCCCCGGAAGAATTTCCCTCGACTGAAAATATCTCCTCATGAAGTTCGTTATAGCCCAGCCATAGTGACCGGAGGAATGGTTTGTTCCTTAAGAAAGAGAACAACCCTCCAATGCTTTGCAACAAATTTTGTTCAAGATTGAGATCGACAAGACTTATCAAGTTATCAAAGCACCTAGGTACTAAAGAGTTGAAATAATTCCCGGAAAGATCAAGGTGCTGGAGAGAAGTCATGTTTTGAACTATAGTGCTCGGGATGGGACTTTCGAAAAGATTCCATGAAAGATCAAGGTATCGAAGAGAAGTTATGTTTTGAAATATAGTGCTCGGGATTGTACCATTGAAATCACTCATTGAAAGATCAAGGTGCCGGAGAGAAGTTAGATTTTGAAATATAGTGCTTGGGATGGGACCTTTGAAAGAATTCCTTGAAAGATCAAGGTGCCCGGAGAGAAGTCAAGTTTTGAAATATAGTGCTTGGGATGGGACCTTTGAAAGAATTTTTTGAAAGATCAAGGTACCGGAGAGAAGTCACGTTTTGAAATATAGTGATTGGGATGGGACCTTCAAAAGAACTCCGTGAAAGATCAAGGTGCCGGAGAAAAGTCATGTTTTGAAATATAGTGCTCAGGATTGTACCATTGAAATCACACATTGAAAGATCAAGGTACCAGAAAGAAGTTAGATTTTGAAATATAGTGCTTGGGATGGGACCTTTAAAAGAACTATTTGAAAGATCAAGGTACCTGAGAGAAGTCATGTTTTGAAATATAGTGATTGAGATGGGACCATCAAAAGAACTCGATGAATGATCAAGGTGCCGGATAGAAGCCATGTTTTGAAATATAGTGCTTGGGATGGGACCTTTGAAAGAAGTCCCTGAAAAATCAAGGTGCCAAAGAGAAGCCATGTTTTGAAATATGGTACTTGGGATGGGACCTTTGAAAGAAGTCCCTGAAAAATCAAGGTGCCGGAGAGAAGCCATGTTTTGAAATATAGTGCTTGGAATGGGACCTTTGAAAGAAGTCCCTGAAAAATCAAGGTGCTGGAGAGAAGCCATATTTTGAAATATAGTGCTCGGGATCGTACCATTGAAATCACTCACTGAAAGATCAAGGTGCCGAAGAGAAGTCAGATTTTGAAATATAGTGCTAGGGATGGGATCTTTGAAAGAAAACCCTGAAAGATCAAGGTGCCGGAGAGAAATCATGTTTTGAAATATAGTGATTGGGATGGGACCTTCAAAAGAACTCCATGAAAGATCAAGGTGCCGGAGAGAAGTCATGTTTTGAAATATACTGCTTGGGATAGAACCTTTGAAAGAAGTCCATGAAAAATCAAGGTGCCGGAGAGAAGTCATGTTTTGAAATATAGTGCTCAAGACGGGACATTTGAAAAAATGGTTTGAAAGATCGAGGTATTGAAGATTAAGAGAAGTAGGTAGGTGAACGTCATAAATCCCGCAATTTGATAGGCTCAAATGTGATAAAGATGGGAGTTTGCTAATCACCTGCGTGTGATCTCTAGATCCGATAATATTCAGGTCACTCATGTCGAGGTACTTTAATGCCTGAAGATGCGAAACCCACTGAATGTCTTCAACAACACCCGTGTTATAATAACCATGGAGATCAAGGACTTCCAATTCGGTGAGATTTCCCCATTCACGAGGAATAGAAAAACCAGAAGAGTCGGACAAGTTAAGGTACCTTAACTGTTTCATCGACCCAATGAATTTGAGTATGTTTGCATTTTTGAAAAAGATCCCGCTCAACTCTAGGTAGCTCAAGTATCTCAAGTTGAGCAAAGAAGAGATTAGATCACTAGCTGTGACAGAAATCGATGGGAAATCAGGTCCTGATGTGATCTGGAGCATGACGACATGTCCATTTATTTCGTCGCACTTTACTCCGGTCCATCGGCAACAATCTTCGCCGTTCCAAGAGGAAAGGAGGTCAAATGTATCAAAGAGATTTTGTCTAAACTGGATTAGAGCATCCCTTTCTTCTTCGAAGCAAATGGAGGATGAGCTCCTGTTTCTGCACAAACATATACATGCATTGTATAAAATTAACAATAGACTTACTAATACAAGCATTTTCACACCATCATGTCTCGCCATGAATGATAATGAAAATGAAAACAATAGCTATATTGCACACGAAAGACACTCGATTAGGCTTCAAGGTTTTTGGCTTGGGTGCATTTGTTTGAACTTTGAGAAATTTGGTTCGAGTGGGTTGTCCAGAGTCTACAAATGGCATTTATAGAGAGCAAGGGAAGGAATAATAATGAATGTAACCAAATATAACGTCGGTGTACCGTGTATATCACATGTTAATAATGTCATTTATTATCACAATAAACGTAACCATAACTTGTTGACTTTTAGTAGCATAAAGAAATTATCCAGCAGCATCCCGATGACTTGACTCCAAGTCGACCGTCTACCAAAAAGTCAAAGTCGACATCATCTCTTTAAAATTTTTGAGCTTGGACTGCTGGGAGTAATTTAGAGATGGTCCTTCACGGTTGCTTTTCATCAACATTGAGGGGAATGATGGAGTCGAGGCCTACATTGGCAACATGCGTATGCCTTTAAATAAATGATGAGGCAATAAGATGATTTCAAAGTCACACTTTTCAATTTATTAGCAAGATGAAAACCCAAGAGTTTATATCATATACTATCATAGAGCAATATCGGATAACGTTAGAAATAGAATTTGTGCAAATTGGATTGGGTATACATCACTGCATAAACTTGAAAACTAAGGGATAAAATTAGAAAGAACCTCAAAAATAAACTAAAGTTAAACTTAAAAAGAGCGATATGAAGAAATTGAGGAACTTGGCTCTAATTTAAAGTTGGATTTCACTAGAAAATGTAAGTTTCTATGTGTGATGAAGCTTCCCTAGTCGGAAGAAAGAGGAAATGTCTTTCGTCGGATTCGTCATCGAATGTTGATCTGAGCAACATGCGTGCCCATGGTGGTTCTCTAGCGACACCACTAGTGACAACTACAGAAAACTTTGCAATCAAGACGCGCAAAAGTCTTGTATTTCAAGTCTCTTGTTCCCATTGTGCTCTATATATTTGTGTCGTGCCTCTTGACTAGATAGAAATGGCTTTTCTCGCTTATTTAATAAGGCGACGACAACGTCAAGAATGATGAGTTCTTGTGTTTCATATTGGCTGAAATCTGTTTTTCAGTCCTTGCGAATACGGCAGTTCTCAGGTCTTGCTTACGAGTACATCGAACAGTTAATGTGACGATTGAAGGGTGTATAAATGACATTACTGACTTTTTCTCATATTATGTGGCACTCTGGATTTTAGACTTAATCCGTTTCATGAGGCGTACTTTTCGACTTGGGTCTATACTTATGAAACAGGGCAAGTGCTTGGCTTTGCCCCCTGCTATAAGCCAAGCAATAGACAAAAGTTAACGAAAGTCGTAGCACCAAGATATACGCACTTTGGTGGAGTTGGACCAAGTTTTGCAGTGCAAGACCCGCGAGCACCAAGTCATATTCTATGCGACGACTTGGGTCTTCCTATAATCATCCGGTTGCGTTTTCCTTTGCATAAATGCAGGATTCTAAAGTACGCATAATTCAGCCACTTACTCAAATGCTCATCATTGGTTTTGAAATTTCTTTCTACAAAGTGCGTCTTTGGGATATTTTATTATGAAGGAATGATGAACATTAGCAAGCAAGCAAAGTAAGAGGTGCAACAATATCCATCGTTTCAATGAATATCTCTTTTGGATTAGAAGAACGCTCTCTTAAATTTTCTGTTGATACCAATTGTTCATTGGTGGATGACAAGACGGTAGGAGAATTAAGGACTGTACACGGTGAGATTTTGCAGGATCAATGTCAACTGCTCTAAAAGATTAAACTGTCGTATGAATGCGTGATTTAATATTTAAATATTATAATATTTCATGTCACGACCCTCCCGCGATCAATGAAATCCCCGAGGTGTTTGGACAGATCACCGAGCAAATTCCTCTCGCGACGTGGGTGCTTGCACTTGACACGGGCTCTCCCAAGCCCTATCAGTTACAACGTTAATTATACTTAATGGATTATGACATTTATTTTTGCTTTAAGAGTCGCCACTAATCAATTATAGGTTGATTAAAGCCAAATAAGATAAAAGAGTTCATGGTTACTTTCGTGAACTAGAAATTCATCGATACGGACACTTGGTCACATAAGTTTTACATATAGCCCGTTATTGGTACCTTTCCTCCTTTGATAAGGGTGTTTCATGCAATCGTTTCTGATTTTCATCCCTAAACATGCAAATCTACAAGGCCACACATAAGGGCGCAAGCAGTAAGATGAAGTCAATCAATAATAGAACGAGTAGACAGCGGAAATCATAAGTCAATCAACATGTTAACGAAAGTCGTAGTAACAAGATGTATGCACTTTAGTGGGGTTGGACCAAGTTTTGCAGTACAAGACCCGCAAGCACCAAGCCAAATTCCATGCAAAATTCTAAAGTACGCCTAATTCAGCCCCTACTCAAATGCTCATCATGGTTTTTGAGATTTCTTCCTACGAAGTGCGTCTATGGGATGTTCATTACGAAGGAATGATGAAAGTTAGCAAGAATTCTCTTTTGGGTAAAAAAAATGCTCTCTTAAATTTTCTTTTGATATCAATTGTTCATTGGAGGATGACTTGACAGTAGGAGACTTAAGAACCATACACTAGGTGAAATTTTGCGGGATATATAAAAAACTAAACCACCATATGAACTGTGTTTTTTTTTTTGGGTAAAGACCATATGAACTGTGTTAACATTTAAATATTCCAATACTCCATGTTACCATCGTCCCCAGGCCAATGAAATCACCGAGGTGTTTGGACGAATTACTGAGCATATTCCTCTCTCGAGATGGGCACTTGGGCTTGACATCAGCTCTCCTAAACCCTATCGATCGTAACGTTAATTATATTTGATTGATTATGAAAATTTATTTTTTCTTTAAGAGTCGTCACTAATCAATCATAGGTCGAGCATAGCCCAAGTAGGATAAAAGAGTTCACAATTACTTCACTGAACTAGAAATTCATGGGTACGAACACATAGTTATGTAAGTTTTACATAGAGCCCGTTATCCGTACCTTTCCTCTTTCACGCAATGGTTTCGGATTTTCATCCCTAAACATGCAAATCTACATGGCCACACATAACGGGGCAAGCAATAAAATGAAATCAATCAATAATAAAACCTAAACATCCTAGATGTGCATTAAAACATCTATTCATGGGAAGTTCCAATTATTCTAAGATGGGAATTGTGTGCATAGGAATTTCATGTAAAGAATATGTAAGATAGCATGATGCAAACTCTAACGTGGGCATGACATGAGAAACTACTTGCATGAAATTGAATTCTCCACACATGCAGTGGGATAACCCGAGCCATGACCAATGAGGCTGGGAGAGAGCATATGAAGTTGGAATATACAACTCTTAATTATTCGCGATAGGAGATTCATATCAATGGTGGTCAAGATTTACGAAAGAGTTATTTAACAGAATTATAAGCATTTGTTTTTATCTAAGAGTGCAAGTGCAACAAAACAAAAGAATGCCCCTTGTGATATTAGCAAGCTCGAGTTCATCTGTACATTCCGATGCAACTTTCTCTATTCCCCGCTAGTTTTGAACTATAAACAGAACGTTTCTCTCTGACACCGATCAACTTAATGTGTCAAAAGATATCTGCAACAACTGTCAAAAAATACAGAAACATTTCTGATAAAAGCAGCTTCTCTCACGGGACAATGGCAGACAAGAAACACCTTTGCCCAATGCCTCTCACAGACGTTTTGCACCAACTCTGGCCCTCCTTGTAACATTCAACCTGTGACGATACCAGCTGAGACTTAAGTTAAACGACGCTCCAGAAGCAATCTGGATAAGCAGTTTGGTTGACAGATTTTGAGGACTCAAGAGTGAATCCAATGTCTGGCTGAAAATTTTCCATGAATCATGACGCACAAAATGGAGGGGGGGCAAAAAACTCACTATGCCTATGATGTCTTCATCAGCTTTTACACCTCCAATCACATATATCGACTCACTAAGGACGGCAGCGGCAGAATACCCTCTAGCGCAATTCATCCGTTCCCTGGCCATCCAACAATCCAGGCGCGGATCATACACTTCAACACTTGCAACCATTGAATTTCCATCGAAACCACCCAAGGCATATCTATTGAAGGAGTATAGATAAGACACTTACAATGCTCATGAAAACTAACACTCATAGTTGAGCAGAGTACAGGTAGATCTACTTAATTTATAGTTGAAACAATGCAGAAGGAGAAGGGAGACTGCAAGGAATTTGTTTTATTATACTTAGGTTGTGAGAAACTACATGATACACAAGAAGCACAGACCTGAAACAGTACCATGTCCACTTCAAGGAAAAATATGGCATGCTTTTCTAGGATCTATATGCAAATATCATCAAATAAAATTGAACAGCTGCAATCAAAAAGAACATACAGGTATACTTAAAGTTTTTCATTCAGTGAGACCAGTGAATGGCAGCCCCTCTTTGTGGTCAAGCTTCCAATTTTGGCCCAAGAATGTTCTCTTGGGTCAAATCTTTCAGCCGAAATGAGATAATTCAGTAGAGAAACAATTACCAACTCTCTGCTGTAGCTAACTCTGATGTAAAAGATTTCATATGCCATTCAAGAAATATATAGGTTATTCTCATTTACTGTGAGGAGTATTAGGTCTACAAGGGTATTTTTGAATTTCCGGATATATAAAAGATATGGACAAAACAATAACTTGCAGTTCACCGGTAAAGGTTTCTTAGGGTAAAATTGCAAAAGCACTTCAGTATTCATATGAGGAATGACACTGCCATTTTCCATCAGCTGCAAGAAAATATGATAGGTCAATCACATGCCAGATACTTTCACAGTTTGCACAGCAGTTGACAAGAATGCCCCCCATAAAAGTAAATCAACTCATGTATTCGGATTTCTCAGAAAAAAGGATAACAGTCAGTCAAAAGACAAGAGAGTCACAAGAACGATCGAGCACCTCAAATCACAAGATAAAAGGATGACAAAAAATCCGTCTCTTACATAAGATAATTATTGCCATCATAGCCACCAGTAGCATATATTGCCCCATTAAGCTCCACTGCAGCAAGAGCAAATCGCTGGGAGAAAAGGAGAAGCACGCCCAAAACGTAATTATGAAGTAAAGCAAATTAGAACACAGAATTCAAAAGGACATGTGAGAAGTTAATTAATGCTTAATAGTAAAGGGAGGAAAAGGAAGTTCATTTTCCTAGAAGAAACAAGATGGCCAGAGAAGAGATTTGGTAGGGTAAATTTGTGCTCAAACTCCTGCCTTTTCATTAGTGATGGGAATCCTATTAATGTACCAGTTGTCCCTTCCACAACTAGAAACAAATAATCAGCAAGCACATGCAGTGAATTCGTTACAAACAACTTACTTAGATTACACAGACTCATACAAGGGTCAATATTAAAAATCAAAACACTGCACTACCTTACTGTACTGAACCCTCAAAATAAGTTGACATTTATATCAGAAAAATTACCAAATCAGTCCTATACCTATTATATGGAAGTCAATTCAGTCCTAATCCTTTCAATTTTGCAAATATAGTCCTCGCCGACGTACCATGCAAGATGGCCGGCGATGATTGACCGCCACGTCAACATCTTCGAGTGAAAATTGGCCTAAAGGACTATATTGAAATGTCACAAAAAGATTTAGGACTATATTTGCAAATTGAAAGGATGAGAACTGAATTGGCTTCCATAGAATAGGTATATAACTGATTTGGTAATTTTCTTGATATATATGTCACCTTATTTCCTTTGTATTATAGTAAAAACCTGAACAAATTCAAAAGCTTCACCACCCATGTAAAGTATTCTATAGAGAACAATGTTAATGAAGAAACTATGCTAAGCATGCATTTGCCACTTCAAGAAGTCAATGTAACCCCAATGCCGAAGCAAAATGACCAGACGACTTAAAAGGAAACACAACAAAAACAAATGAATTTTATAAAATGGCAATTCTTTCTTGTTAACAATGTCACTTGGGTTTAGAACTCCAAGTATGACAGAGGCAGATGTAGACAGTGCATAATTTTTCACAAGATCCTCATATGACTGGAACGTCTGAACTACAAAGCAACCATAAAACAACAACTAATAAGCAATTCAATTCTTCTCATTTTGCCTAACTATAATGAAGGTCCCTCCCTCCCTCCCTCTCTCTCTCATTTGAAGTACCTATACATATGGACATTTTGCATTATAAATTTTTACTACAAGGAAAAATATGTACTCCACTGAGAGCACTCTGCCAATAACACTCTTTGACTCATTAATCACATTCAATACTCAGTCTTTTGTAGCTTCACCAGACAACTTTAAAAGCACACGCAAGCTATGTACTATTCCTTTTGTAGCATTGACCGTGCGCAGATCCACTTGCCGATGTCAAAGTCAAGCATCTCAACATCTGAAAAGCAATCATGTCCATTCCCACCTTCAAGAGCAAAGATTTTTTCCCTTACCACTGCTCCAGCCAAACTTCCTTTTTTAGCATTCAATGATGGTTGAACGGGTCCACTTATTGTTAGCCAAACTGTACAATTCGACTGTGCAGAAAGATAGTTATCCCATTAGGATAATAGGATTACAATGGCAACGGAGATTCAAAAGATGGTGATTCTAGTACCTGCATCATGCCAGGATTCCCAACCTCCACCGCCAAACACAAACAGCTCTTCTTTATACTTTGCAACAGATGCCTATGCACGGACAAAGTTCATTGGCGCAAGAGATTTTACTACATTACTACATTGTGAGAAGCGAAAAAGGAATATACTGCAGATAACCATGACGAACCATAGTATCCTCCAACAATAATGATGGAATCATTAAGATCAAGATCCAGTTCCTCAGAAGATTGGAATTCCTCAGGAACAGCATTATGCGATGAAGATTTCAACAAAGAATCCAACAAATTACAGTGATCTCTCAGATAACAAATTTCGTTTTCTGCCCAAACCTGAACCCAAAATACAGTGAATGATGCAACAAAACATGTAGAAATAAGAAAAAGGAAACTTCACAACAATGTGAGCCAACAAAGAAAACGTAGGAAAAATGCATATGTTTTGTGCACAACAGACTCAGTAAAACTAAGACTGCCTCAAAAAAAATCACCCAAGGCTGTCTTCAAAAGGAAGACCAGTATAAAGGCAGAAAAAATCCTAATTCTGTCCCCGAGCTAGAGCAAGACAAGAATACTCTCTCATATAACCATAATGGTAACCTAGCAGGAGATATCATTACTCAACATAGAGTTTACAGCTAACCATGTGAAACTCAACGTAACCTATATTTTCCTTCCCCAAGGATTTAGAGAGGGTTTTCCTCATATTTCCCTTTAAGGGAAAAAAAGTTCCTTTTGAGTATGACCTTTAAAAGCAGCACGAAGGAAGGCAGAGATGCAACAAATTATACCCTGAAAATGTTTGTAGTTTGCCTTTTAACTCTGTGTCTCCAATGACTAAATATGTTAGTAAAAAACATCACCTAAATCCAAAAGGTTTTATGTGCAACAATTGTAGCACTGGGCCATACAAGAGTATATGTCATACTTAAAATGCAATAAAATAGTCAACCCTTTCCAACCTGATGGCAGAAGAATCCCCAAAAAACAAATCAATAAGCGATTCTAAGCTTAGAGCTAACAAATGAAACACAGGGGACCAAAGTATGAACGAAGCTTCATAGTACCAGCTTCTGCTCCAAATCAATCATCTTTTGAGTTTGTTCCATCTTAAAGTCCTTGAGCTCTCCCAATTCTCGAATCAACTACACAAAGAGAGGGATCATACAGAATGTTCAGGGAGCATGAGCAGAAGGAAGATTACTAATTATTTTTGCTTGAGATGCCTCACTCTGAACTACCTGGGAATGATAAGATGATAATCAGAAGAGGAATGAATATCCTGTAATTTCTTCTCTTCTAGGTCCACAGATGAATGAAAATCCTGTAATTTCTTCTCTTCTAGGTCCACAGGTGCCTCAACGAAGCTGTTTTCTTCGGATTTTGTGCCCTCAGTGCTAGAACTACCTTCTGAACAATGATTCGAATGTAAATCATTATATTCCCGGCTAAGAGTCAATTCTTTCAGTTGCGCAATTATTGAATCCCTCTCATCTCCTCCATCTAGCTTCATACTTGCACAACGTTCAAATAGCTGATCATCTACTTCAATAGCAAGTGAAGGATCTGCAGAATCAGATCTCCCACTTGAGTGCTCGAGTTTTTCTTCCATTGAAGTAAAAGGCTTCATTTTTTCCCATTCTCCTCTTGTTTCCTCAGAGAGAAGAGGTTGTGAAATTGTTCTCTTCTGGGCTATATACTGGGGAACTGATGGAGCGATCGCTAAAGATGAAATAGGGATATCAATTTACTTGTTTGAGCATGGTCCAATTCAAACCAAAAATGGTTGCATGTATGGTAGTTGTCCGCAATTATTCGCTTGAACTGATCTTCCGGCAGCGGTTGGCATTGCATCCTTATACGAATTTGAACCTTATTGGACAACCAATCAACTCATAATCATACATTTGGTAATGAAAACTAAGAGACAATACATAACGTGTTGGAAAAATAGATAAGAGATACCTGTGCCGGATATGGAGTCTTCTCTAGAACATCAGTGCTCCAACAATAAGGATCGATATTCATCTGACCACAGCTTGCAGCCTCAAAAATTCCATGAAGTTTTCTGTCTGAGTAGTTGAATAAAAATAGTGGCAAGCCAGGTTCAATATGGTTGAATGTGCGAAGATGGCAAGCCTGTTGATAATGTCTCTCATGAGTTTTCATACTTTAAACAAAACTAGTGCAAATTAAAACAAGATAGCATGCGGTGACAATGAATCAAGGAAATAGAAGCAGAATAAACTCCGCTGTACATGTTCAACAATTCTACTACCTTAACCAAATGATATATAAAAATAAACCGTTGAAAGTTAAGTGCTGTGCCGATAAATCGAATATGAACCACCAATGACTTACCAAATAGTTGTTTGGATAGGCATTCTCCTTCGTAGTGTTGTCCTTGCAACCAAAGATTACACCACCAAGATTATTCTCTCCCAAGTTTCTGTGAGCTAAAACACCAGTTGGGATAATTGGAGAAAAAGATGTGTTTCCAAGGTAGGTGTCCCCTATTCTTTACCGTCCCCATCCTGTTAGAAATTTCTATAGAATATATATCATGTAACCAAAAAAAAAAACAAGTATTTGCGCTTTGAGATTGCCCTTCTTCATTGGATGAAGTGGAAGGTGAAGATCTTAATAAGCCAAGCCAACCCATTCAGAAGCACATTCTATAGTATGCAAAGGAACCAAGCTTGACAGCAAACGTCTAATCAGTCATCTTGAGACCAAGACAACCACAGGATTGCAAAACTACAGATGCCATTCAAGGCATTAGAAGAAAGGAAACACCCTGAATGAAGGTGCATGCGTAAAATGACACAAGACACCATGCGCACATATCTGCACATGAGCACCGACCAATGGGCAACAATAGAAAGACAGGGAATAAAGCTCAATTCTAATAACTCAACGATTTTCAGTGTTCGCCGCCCATGTGCACAAAGCACAAGCCTCACACACACGACAGATTACAGCACTGATGTCAAATGATCAACTTCATGATTGCAAAAAATACATCCACCGAGCACAACACTCAAGCACATGATGACCCTCAATCCTATTCCTACACACACACACGCACAATTTCACTGTACACCGCAAGTACACTGAATGAACACCCCCGACACATTCAAATTCAACCAGACTAGCGATGTTCCAATGTCGGTTCTATCAAGAATTCACGGTGAACAGAGATTGATGTTGGGCAGAAACGCGGCAAACGAGAAGAATTCAGAGCTCGAATCAAACGAAATCGCACACGCGATGACGGCGCATGAGAACGGCCAATCCACAGAGCCAAAGCACAGCGAATTCTCCTCGACCCAAAAAACAGAGCGACAAAAAAATCAAAACTTTACAGCAGTCGAGCTCGCGGAACGAACTCCGGCAGCGAGACCGATAACGCGAAAACCGAAACAACACAGAAATGAAGGGCAGGACGAACTCGTCGACGCCGCCTATCGAGTTCAACGACACAGAGAGAGAGAGAGCGTACCCGGCAAGAGGGAAGCGGGGAACGGCGGCGGCGGCAGCGGCGGGCGGCCCCTTTGGCCTTCGCAGCGGAGCCGATCAATGCACGGACGGCTCGAGCGGCGGATTGGAAGGTGGCGATGGAGACTTAGCGGAGAATTATATGAAATCTATGCATCGAAGGCGCATCAATCTAGTTCAGCACTAAAATTAGTAATCTCCCAGAAATTATGGTGGTAAATCCGGAATTCAGAATATAAATTTAACCAAATTCTAAAGATATCTTTGAATATCCACCACAGTTATGGAATGTGGAAAAATGAGAGAATGCACAAGATGGAGGAGCAAAAGAGAGAGACCTCTTCTTGAACTTTGTACTGCCAGGCGGTGTCTACGTGCCTGTAACCGGCCTGCACTCTTCTCATCCCGGCCAAAACACATGTTAAATCCAAAACCAAATGGAAAGCAAGAATAAAAGAGACAAACAACCAGATGGGTCGAGCTCGATCTGCAGAAATTACGACCTCGGCGGCGGCGTGGAATTGGGGAGAGGGGCGCGGCGGCGGCGGCAGGTGTTGCAGGGGCCAGGGGGCGAGCCCAATTTCCAAGTGCCCAGCCCGACGGCAGGGATGGCGCGGCCGCTCGACAGTTCGAAGCTCTAGGACTTTAGGTCGACAGCGGCTGGGAGTGTTGCCTGAGCCATTCCTCTATCTCTCTCTGTTCTGTTGATGAAAGTTAGGGCGAGTCTAACAACGAGAATGAAAGTAAGAACCAAAGCAAACGAGCATTTGGACTCTAAAGTCTTTTGGCCAAACGCAAATGGCATTTGGCGATTTTGTTTACTCACTTTGGGGAGATGCAATTGTATTTTTAATGCTCCTCAAGGGACCTTTGGTCAATGCTTCTTTGGAAATCCTTTGAGAAGTTACATTTTCGGAATGCAACTAGCACTGTTCATGAACAGTGAACCGAAGCTCCGGCAGCCGGTGACTAGATCTGGCCGGCGGCGGTGGCCGGCGACCCCAACTCCACCGGAGCCCTTTTTAAAAAAAAAAATAGTAAAAGTACTTTAGCCCAAGTTGATTTTAAAAAATACTTACCAAACACTACTTGCATTTTGGAAAACCTCTTTAGCCCAAAGGTATTTGCATTCCCCAAATGCATTTCCCCAAAGTTGAACCAAACGGAGCCGAAATAGGGGAAGGAAGGAAGGAAGGGGGGACATGGCTTGTTGCATGGCCAACACTTACGTTGGTGGTTTCTTAGACCCACCTTGAAAATTGGAAAAAAATTTATATTTCGAAAGAGTCGGGCGTTTCGAAATATAAATATTTATGTTCCCAAAACATGATAAATGAAATTTAACAAATGATTCGGAGGATCTCTCAACATTTTTTCCTTAATATGCTTGAAACTTCTTAGACGAAATTAACTCTCTTGTCTCTCTTGCTCTTCTCTATTTTCCTTCCCAACTATCTATTTATATGTATTTATATGTTTATTCCCAACCTAATGTTGTCTTACTTTTATCTCCCTCATTTTGCCCCTACAACATAAATAAAAAAAGGGAAAGAATCACCAAAAACCTTAAATTGTGCCAACTGTAATACGTTTACTCTCAAACTATTCTTGTGACACTAAAAAATCTTCAACTTGTACCTGAGTGACACATTTATCATTTGCCAAGGTTCCGTCGATAAGCCCCCGTTAAAAATCTACCTACCTAGATAACAGAAGGCAAACAGAACTGACATGACGCCTAGGTGGCTTAAAAATCATTCAATAGAATCTTGATGGAGGATAAATATATCACACGAGTACAGGTTTTGAGTTCACAAGTATAGGTTTTGAGTTTTGGACGTCACAATAAAAACTTTAGGGTAAATGTGTTCATAATTGATATAGTTTGGGATTTTAAACGTCACAATTGATATAGTTTTTTATGTCATAATAAAAAGTTTAGAGGCTCACCAACCCTAGCCTCCAACCAATCGCCGAACCGGCGACCGGCTAGAGGAAGAAGAAAGGAAAAAAAACAGAAAAAAAAATTAAAATTTAAAAAAATTCGAAAAATATTAAAATACTATAAAAAGTTATCCACGTCATCGCTAGCAGTGCCACATAAGCCGGCTGGCGTCCACATCAGCAAAATCCAATCAAAATTAGCCGGAAAGACTGAATTGGCACAAAAATAAAATGTTTAGGACTAAATTGATATCAAAAAAAGGTTTACGATTAAATTAGCACAAATACAAAAGGTTTAGGACTTTTTCAACACTTTTTCCCATCTAATTATTGCGTCCAAAATCCATGTAAAAAGCGAAGGAAACAAAATCGAACCGAATCAAATCAAGCCAATTGAGACGAAGTGGACGGAGCCGATATCACCGACTTTGAACGCTACTTCAGGGCAGACATAACCTCGGGCTTACCGTGTATCGAAATTGTGTCCAAAAGTGAAGGGAATGACACTGAATGAAACCAAGACAAGCTCTGACCAAATGGGAAACGAGTCTTGAACGGAACCCGTGTAAACGTGTGTTGGATGGAAGACCACTGATTTCTAGAAAAATGGGACAAAGTCAACCAGACAAACAAGAACGCCAGAGTCACCAAAGAGCGAAGAAGACCAACCACCCAAAATGCACTCATTTGGTGGAGGTGAGCGTGCGTGCGTACCGCCGAGTAGAGAGCACCATCCTGAAAGTGGGGCAATAAAAGCTACTGTGATAACCCGCAAGATGAACGACAAGTGGAGAATTGAATAATATTTGCAAACAAAAATAGACGAAAGATTTTTCTAATGAACGAAGAGTGGAATTACGGGGAGAAATTGTACAATCAATCCTAAATCTATTCTATGTGGGGCAATTCGGTTATAAACTTTTCAATTTTACCAATTCAATTATAAATCTTTGCGCGAAATTTCAATATTGTCCTTCCAACCAACTTTCGTCGAAAACCACTCACTAGCGATGATTGGACTCCCACGTTAGTGATTCTCGGGCAAAAATTGGCTAGAAAGACTTATATTGGAATTATACACAAATATGATAAAATTGAAAAGTTTAGGATTAAATTAGCATCCGTACAATAGATTTATGTGTGATTGGGTAATTTTTCATGGATTTATCATCACTAGAAGTAGAGATCATTGAGTACTGTACTGCATTCCAATCTGTTCTCCTCCTATTGCCTCACTTGGACGCGCTCATCCATAACCTTGTATGGTATAGGATTGCCTTCGAAATCCTTATTTACCATACTTGATGAAGGATTATTCAAATTTTTGGAAAGTATTGATTAGATGTGTCGTGAGAAGAGTCCATACGGTAATTGTTGTAGAACTTTTTTATGGGGAAATAACTTTTCAAAACGCACCTAATCTTTCGCATTGTTACGCATTTCCCCCGAATTTCAAAATGTTACAGATTTTTTTCTCCTGAATTTTAAAATCTAGGACATAGAAAATATAAAGATCATCCCAAACATTCATTTTTGCTCTCGTTTGTATAGCCCTTGAATAACACTTTTTTTCTTCTTCTTTACTGAATAACCTTAACTAGAAGGTAATGCGCAATTGATGAAGTTAAGAAAACTTAATAGATGTTTTTATGGTTAAGAGAATGAGTTCGTTTTTATGAAGCAAGATTAAAAAACTGCATGATGTTTTTATGGTTAAGAGAATAAGGCTATACTTCATATTTAGTTAATGTTTACTTGTGGATTCGACACTAATTGTCTCACCAATATTCCCTTCAGATTCATAATTGGTTGCACGATCCCCTTGTTTTGATTTACAATCGGTTGCGCGAGTTGAGGCACATAATGTCCTGAAGTAGGTGTTTAGTATTTGAACTCGTGAGTGACCTAAAATTACATTGTATAATAAAATGGCCACAACACGCATGCCTGCATAGCTCGCTCTAGCAACATAGAAGTCTCTGTATTCGAAATTTCAGAAAAGATTTCGAGCCACTTATGTGAGAATGTGTGACTGTCCATGGCTAAGATCGAATGAAAAGGAACCAACTTAGGCTTTCGAAAAGAAAGTATAGAGCGCAAAGACACAAAAATTAAACCAGGTAAAATATAAGAAGGTACTATTCAATCATCGTCTTGAAGATGGACTTCTTAGTGATGATGCCGTTGTTCATGAGTTTGAAAGACGCTACATTCATTATGATTAGCCATTGGTTCGAGTATTATAATGAATATGGATCATTTAGTTTGCAATCATCAAAAAGTCGTTATTTTGGTCTAGAGTTATATCATATAACAAGTTTACAAGATAAAACTAATCAACGGATATACCGAAATTGCCTCCCATGTTCAGTGATCTGTCTATGTTAACAAGTTGTGATTCACTTGTTTAATAGCCGCTGTATTATCAGCTGAGTGATTCGCTCTATGTACTTTCCTTGTGTAGAATTGTTTCTACACTTTTCACGAGTCCTCCATTCTGATTTTGATTACATGCATGTTTTTCCTTTTTTTCTGATGTCTCAAGATCAAGAAAGGAAACATAACCTAGGAAAGGAATCCATTGAACATTGGTGGGCACTGCACCTTTAGCAACTTCATGTCCTGATGTTGTATTACCCTCAACATGCAATTAGCAGCACAAGCATAGACAGGATCAAAATGGAATTGCTGATATATCTTTACATCATTGAGAAGCAAAACATCATGAGTATAATAGCAAGAAGCACTGCTAAAGAGCTGAGCAACACTAAATTTACAAAATGACATGAATTTGCACTTACCATGCCGTTTTATTGACGAATTGCTCAGACAAGCTTGAAACTGAAGAAAGCAAAACATTGGCTACCACTCATCAGGAGAAGCAAGCCAACTACAAAGATGGTTCTGCTTAAACAAGAAAGCAAGAATTTCAAGAGATCAATGAACGATTGGACTGATTGATGTGGAGAACAGGCTTGTCATGCTCTTCTCAATCTTCTCCTTAACTCCGTTGCCTTCACTACGACAATCACATAGACAATGTCTATTTTACGATCCACAAAGTCAAAGTAGCCGCGTCTCCAATTCTTCTTGTAAACCAGAACTCCAATAACTCCCCAAAACCCAGTCGCAAACCCCAACATTATGACAATGCAGAACATCACCTTTTCAAGCTTACATTCTTCATCAGTATCTTCTTCTGGCAATTGAGGGGCCTCTGCTCCGGGGCATTTCTTTTTTAGAGGATAGCCACAAAGTAGAGGATTGTCAGCATAAATGGAAAAATCATCAAGGGTCTGGATTTGATTTCCTTTGGGAATTGGCCCCGTGAAGTTGTTGTGCGACAAATTTAGTTTGCTCAGTGATGTAAATGCAGAAAAGCTCTGTGGGATTGTTCCTGAAAGGTGATTATTCGAAAGATCAAGTGACTCGAGTGATTTCATGTATCCAATCCTAGATGGGATGCCTCCAGAAAGAAAGTTGCAAGATAAGTTCAAGCCTCGCAATTTGGAGAGCAAGGTAAGCTCCTCAGGGATTCGCCCAGTCAATTTGTTGCTTGAGAGATCCAAATTGACCATAAGCGAGAGATCAAGTGTTGTGTAGTCAAGTTCTATCCCCTTCACGACCTGTACCACATGCATTTCATCCCAATCTGTTGGATCCATCACCACAATATCTAAAGGTGCAGGCGCAACAACAGGGGAGAGCGAGTTGCCTTCATCCAAGCTTTTGCGTAGTTTCATACCTTTCATATAGCCAAGACAATTTGGAATCATTCCTGTCAGATTATTAACTGCCAGGTCCAATATTTGCAATGCGGGGAGTGAGCATAGCTGTGAAGGAATACTACCATTGAACATGTTTTCTCGCAGTCTAAGAATCTGTAGAAACTGAAAGCTTGGTCCAAACCAATGTGGAACACTTCCAGAGATTTTGTTCTCGCCAAGATCCAAAATCAGCAAGTTCCTGCAATAGTTCAAAGTCCGAGGAATTTCTCCATGGAGACTGTTGTTGTTCAAGTGCATTGACTTAAGCCCAATTAGATTTCCCAAAGAACTCGGTATGACTCCGGACAATTTGTTGGATGATAAATCAAGGAGACTCACAAAAAACTCCTTCCAACATGCAGGAATTTTGCCAACTAATTTATTCCTTCCAAGGTGCAACGCTTCCAGTTCCATCTCGCATAATGAGGTCGGTATTGGACCACTCAAGAGATTATCATTCAAACGCAGAGATTCCAAAGTAGGCATCACTAGGCCAATATCTTGCGGAATGGTTCCCGAGATGAAGTTGTGAGAGAGATCTAGAAAACACAATTCGGTAGGAAATTTCGGTAGAGATCCATTTATTTGGTTGCAAGAGAGATCCAGGGAGTCGAATGACATGAGACCTAGCCAATCTGGGAGAGCTCCTGTGATGGAGGCATTGGACAAAACTATCTCTCTTACATTGACTTGCGTTCTTATCCATCGCGGAAATTCTGTTCCAAACTCGCAGGACATCATCCAAATGTACAAGAGATTGAAGGGCGGTATCCAGTTGGAATCCACCTTGAAAGCTAAATAGTTTTTGCCGATATTTAAGTACAACAGCTTCGAGAGGTTGGAGAAGTGGATTTCCGAAAGTGTTCCTCTCAAGGAATTTGCTGAAAGATCTAAATGGTCAAGATCTTGAAGTTGTCCGAGACTATGCGGAATGGTGCCATTTAAAAGATTGTTACTGAGATCTAAAAACGATAAGACTTGCAATCTTCCTAATGCCTCTGGAATATCCCCTGTTAATTGATTATATGATAGGTCAAGCATTGTCAGGTTTTTCAAGTGCCCCAGCCAATTTGGCAAAGCTCCCCCAAGAAAGTTATTATATATCTCCAATCGCTCCAAGTTTTTCCCGATAAGCCCCGAAGAATTTCCCTCGACTGAAAATATCTCCTCACGAAGTTCATTATGGCCCAACAATAGTGTCTCGAGAAATGGTTGGTTCCTTAAGAAAGAGAACAACCCTCCTTCAATGCTTTGGAAAAGATTTTGTGCGAGATTGAGATCAACAAGACTTCTCAAGTTATCGAAGCACTTTGGTACTGAAGAGTTGAAAAAATTCCAGGAAAGATCAAGGTGCTGGAGAGAAGTCATGTTTTGAACTATCGTGCTTGGGATGGGACTTTCGAAAAGATTACTTGAAAGATCAATGTGTCGGAGAGAAGTCGTGTCATGAAATATATTGCTCGGGATGGGACCTTTGAGAAAACTATTTGAAAGATCAAGATACCAGAGAGAAGTCATGTTTTGAAATATAGTGCTTGGGATTGTACCATTGAAATCGCTCATTGAAAGATCAAGGTGCCCGAAGAGAAATCATATTTTGAAATATAGTGCTTGGGATGGGAACTTTGAAAGAATTCCCTGAAAGATCAAGGTGCCGGAGAGAAGTCATATTTTGAATTATAGTGCTTGGGATTGTACCATTGAAATCACACATTGAAAGATCAAGGTGCCAGAGAGAAGTCAGATTTCGAAATATAGTGCTTGGAATGGGACCTTTGAAAGAAGTCCCTGAAAAATCAAAGTGCTGGAGAGAAGTCATGTTTTGAAATATAGTGATTGGAATGGGACCTTCAAAAGAACTCCATGAAAGATCAAGGTGCTGAAGAGAAGCCATGTTTTGAAATATAGTGCTTGGGATGGGACCTTTGAAAGAAGTCTTGGAAAAATCAAGGTGCCGGAGAGAAGTCATGTTTTGAAATATAGTGCTTGGGATGGGACCTTTGAAAGAAGTCCCTGAAAAATCAAGATGCCGAAGAGAAGTCATGTTTTGAAATATAGTGCTCAAGACGAGATGTCTAAAAAAATTATATGAAAGATCGAGGTATTGAAGATGAAGAGAAGTAGGTAGGTGAACTTCATAAATCCCGCAATTTGATAGGCTCAAATGTAATAAAGATGGGAGTTTGCTAATCACTTGCATGGGGTCTCTAGATCCGGTAATATTCAACCCACTCATGTCGAGGTACTTTAATGCCTGAAGATGGGAAACCCATGTAATGTCTTCAACAACACCCATGTTATAATGAGTATGGAGATCAAGAACTTCCAATTCGGTGAGATTTCCCCATTCACGAGGAATAGAAAAACCAAAAGAGTCGGACAAGTTAAGGTACCTTAATGGTTTCATTGATCCAATGAATTTGAGTATGTTTGCATTTTCAAAAAAGATCCCGCTCAACTCTAAGTAGCTCAAGTTTCTCAAGATGAGCAAAGAAGAGTTCAGACTAGCTGAGAAAGAAATGAGTGGGAAATCAGTTCCTGATGTGATATGGAGCATGACGACATGTCCATTTATTTCGTCGCACTTTACGCCGGTCCATCGGCAACAATCTTCACCGTTCCAAGAGGAAAGGAGGTCAAATGTATCAGAGAGATTTTGTTTGAACTGGATTAAAGCATCCCTTTCTTCTTCGAAGCAAATGGAGGATGAGCTTCTGTTTCTGCACAAACATACACATGCATTGTATAAAATTAACAACAGACTTACTAATACAAGAATTTTCACACTGTCATGTCTCCCCATGAATGATGATGAAAATGAAAACAAAAGCTATATCGCACACGAAAGACACTCGATTAGGCTTCAAGGTTTTTGGCTTGGGTGCATTTGTTTGAACTTTGAGAAATTTGGTTTGAGTGGGTTGTCCAGAGTAGACAAATGGCATTTATAGAGAGCAAGGGAAGGAATAATAATGAATGTAACCAAATATATCGTGGGTGTACCGTGCATATCACGTGTTAATAATGTCATTTACCATCACAATAAACGTAACCATAACTTGTTGACTTTTAGTAGAGTAAAGAAATTATCCGGCAGCATCCCGATGACTTGACCCAAGTCGACCGTCTACCAAAAAGTCAAAGTCGAAATCATCTCTTTAAAATTTTTGAGCTTGGACTGCTGGGAGTAATTCAAAGATGGTCCTTCACGGTTGCTTTTCATCCCCATTGAGGGGAATGATGGAGTCGAGGCCTCCATTGGCAACATACGTATGCCTTTAAATAATTGATGAGGCAATAAGAAGATTTCAAAGTCACTTTTCAATTTATTGGCAAGATGAAAACCCAAGAGTTTATGATTATATCCCATCATCGAGCAATATCGGATAAGGTTAGAAATAGAATATGTGCAAATTGGATTGGGTATACATCACTGCATAAACTTGAAAACTAAGGGATAAAATTAGCAAGAACCTCACAAATAAACTAAAGTTAAACTTAAAAAGAGCGATATGAAGAAATTGAGAAACTTGGCTCTGATTTAAAGTTGTACTTCACCAGAAAATGTAAGTTTCTATGTGTGATGAAGCTTCCCTAGTCGGAAGAAAGGGGAAATGTCTTTAGTCGGATTCGTCATCGAATGTTGATCTGACCAACATGTGCGCCCATGGTGGTTCTCTAGCGACACCACTAGTGACAACTACAGAAAACTTTGCAATCAAGACGCGCAAAAGTCTGGTATTTCAAGTCTCTTGTTCCCATTGTGCTCTATATTTGTGTCGTGCATCATGACTGGATAGAAATGGCTTTTCTCGCTTATTTAATAAGGCGGTGACATCATCGAGAATGATGAGTTCTTGTGTTTCATATTGGTTGAAATCCGTTTTTCAGTCTTGGCAAATACGACAGTTCTCGGATCTTGCTCACAAGTACATCGAATAGTTAATGTGGTCCTTTAGCCCAAGACAACAAGAATCAAGCCCACAGAAGGAGTACTCATTTGGTGACGATTCATTACCGACTTTCTCTCATATTATGTGGCACTCTGGATTTTAGAATTAATCCGTTTCATGAGGCGTACTTCAACTTGGGTTTATACTTATGAAACAGAGCGAGTGCTTGGCTTTGCCCCCTGCTATAAGCCAAGCAATAGACAAAAGTTAATGAACGAAAGTCGTCGCACCAAGATGTACGCACTTTGGTGGGGCTGGACCAAGTTTTGCAGTGCAAGACCCGCGAGCACCAAGTCATATTCTATGCGACGACTTAGGTCTTCCTATAATCATCTCGTTGCATTTTCCTTTGCATAAATGCAGGATTCTAAAGTATGCCTAATTCGGCCACTTACTCAAATGCTCATCATGGTTTTTGAAATTTCTTTCTACAAAGTGCGTCTATGGCATATTTTATTATGAAGGAATGATAAACATTAGCAAGCAAGAAAAGTAAGATGTGCAACAATATCCATCGATTCAGTGAATATCTCTTTTGGGTCAAAAGAACGCTCTCTTAAATTTTCTGTTGATACCAATTGTTCATTGGTGGATGAATAGACGGTAGGAGAATTAAGGACCGTACATACAATGAGACTTTGGGGGATCAACGTCAACTGCTCTAAAAGATTAAACCGTCATATGAATGCGTGATTTAATAATTAAATATTATAATATTTCATGTCGCGACCCGCCCGCAACCAATGAAATCCCTAAGGTGTTTGGACGGATCACCGAGTAAATTCCTCTCGCTACGTGGGCGCTTGCGCTTGACACGGGCTCTCCCAAGCCCTACCGGTCGCAACGTTAATTAAACTTGATTGATTATGACATTTATTTTTTGCTTTAAGAGTAGTCACTAATCAATTATAAGTTGATTAAAGCCGAAATAAGATAAAAGAGTTCACGGTTACTTTTGTGAACTAGAAATTTATGGATACGGACACTTGGTCATGTAAATTTTACATATAGCCCGTTATCGGTACCTTTCCTCCTTTGATAAGGGTGTTTCATGCAATCGTTTCTGATTTTCATCCCTAAACATGCAAGTCTACATGGCCACACATAAGGGCGCAAGCAATAAGATGAAGTCAATCAATAATAGAACGAGTAAACAGCGGAAATGATAAGTCAATCAGTGCTTGGCCTTGCCCCCTGCTATAAGCAAAGCAATAGATAACATGTTAACGAAAGTCGTAGTACCAAGATGTACGCACTTGAGTGGGGTAGGACCAAGTTTTGCGGTGCAAGACCCGCAAGCACCAAGTCAAATTCTATGCAAAATTCTAAAGTATGCCTAATTCAGCCCCTACTCAAATGCTCATCATGGTTTTTGAGATTTCTTTCTACGAAGTGAGTCTATGGGATGTTTATTATGAAGGAATGATGAAAGTTAGCACGAATTCTCTTTTGGGTCAAAAGAATGCTCTCTTAAATTTTCTTTTGATATCAATTTTTCATTGGAGGATGACTAGATGGTAGGAGATTCAAGGACTGTACACTCGGTGAGATTTTGCGGGATCTATAAAAAATTAAACCACCATATGAATCGTGTTAATATTTAAATATTCCAATACTTCACGTTGCGACCGTTCTCAGGCCAATGAAATCACCGAGGTGTTTGGAAATTATATAGCACCATCCCATGACTTGACTCCAAGTCGACGGTCTCCCAAAAAGTCAAAGTCAATATCATCTCTTTAAAATTTTGTGCTTGAACTGATAGAGTACTTCAAAGATGGTCCTGCACGGTTTCTTACCATCACCATCGAGTCGAATGATGAAGTCGAGGCCTACACTAGCAACATGCGTATGCCCTTAAATAATTGATGAGGCAATAAAATGTTTTCAAAATCACACATTTAAATTTATTAGCTAGATGAAAACGCAAGAGGTTATGATTATATCCCTTCATCGAGCAATATCGGATAAGGTTAGATTATGTGCAAATTGGATTGGGTATATATCACTGCGTAAACTTGAAAATTAAGGAATAAAATTAGCAAGAACCTCACAAATAAGTTGAAGTTAAACTTAAAAAGAGTGATATGAAGAAATTGAGGAACTTGGCTTTGATTTAAAGTAGGATTTCACAGGAAATTATAAGTTGTTATGTGGGATAGGACACATGAACTTTGCAGTCAAGACGCACAAAAGTCTGGTCCTTCAACTCTCTTGTTCCAATTGCGCTCTATTATTAGGTTGTGGGTTTTGCCTAGATAGAAATGGATTTTCTCGCTTATTTAGTAGAGTGAAGTTCTTGGCCTTATCTTGCAGGTGACGACGATGTCGATAATGACGAGTTCTTCTTGTTCATATTGGTTGAAATTCATTTTTCAACCCTCGTGAATACAGCAGCTCTCTGTTATTCTATTGCGGGTCTTGCTCATGAGTACATTAAATAGTTAATGTGATCCTTTCGCCCAGATAACAAGAATCAAACATTGAAAAGGAATATGCAATTGGTGACGATGTAAGGGTGTATAAATGACATTACCGCACTTCGCACTGGAAGATAGATTATTTGCTAGATTAGATGTCCACTAGTTTTAGCAAATGATCATTTAGCAAAGTGCGAAGAGCAAGTGACCTATCTTATAATTCCGGGAAAATGTCGCCATCGCTCTGCATTTCAATTGGAAAAAATGGAATGGGAAGTGACACTTTTCTTTCTATCAAAGTTTCGTAAATTGAAAGTCCACAAATAACTCCAAGACAACTCAACATTATCGCCCGTCGCATGGTCTCTTTATCTCATCCTCGCTATCATACAGCTTGAAGTGGAAACGTGTACCAAGCAAACACAGCGGTGGGGCCGGACTCAACAGCATTATTGTGGAAAAATTCAAGTATGGCCAAGTTTTGCAGTGCAAGAACCGTTAGCACCAAGTCAAAAAGTCTTGAGGTCCATATCGTTATGTCATGCAACGACTTGGGCCGTTTGCCAAATGCTCATGATGGATTTTGAGCGTAAGGGCCTGTTTCTCTACAGGAAAACTATTTCTGGAAAATTATTTTCCAAATTTCTATGTTTGGATGATGGAAAACTAATTGATTTACAAAAAATGTCTTCCACAGATTGAAAATAACAAGTTTAGATTGGGAGAAAACGACTTCCCTTTCTAGTAAGAAGGAAATCATTTTCCCTCAACCACCAAACAAATGAAAACGAATTATTGTCCTTGAATATGATTTCCATGGAAAATATTTTCTTTTATCATAAAGTTTTCAATGAAATAAACGCACTCTAAACTCGCATTTCTTTTACAAAGTGCATCTATGGGATGTTTATATGAAGGAATGATAAAAATTAGCAAAAGGATGAAATAAGATGTGGTACGATATCCATCAATTCCAGGGAATATCTCTTTTGAGTCAAAAGAACGCTCTCTTATATATTCTATTGGTATCAATTGTTCATCGGAGAATTAAGAGTCAGACACACAGTGAGATTTTCATGGATCATTGTCAACTGTTCTAAAAGTTTAAAATATTATACGAATACAACAGCTCTCGATTATTGTATTGTGGGTCTTGTTCCATTTATTCTTAGAAACTCACATTGATGACGAGTACTCTTTCTTTTTTCTAGACTAAGATAGGATTAGTTTAGAATCTTAAATGAATATGCAAAAACAAGATGCATGATCATCTAGTGGACTAAGATTTTGGCATGAAAATAGTAAAGAATAAATACATGACAATTTCGATAACAACCATATTAAGTTTAGCGGTACCGAAAGGGCGTTAATAGAAATATTAACGTAAGCTAATCCCCGAACCTTTGATCTCTGGTTTTCGTGGAAACCGAAACGAAATTCCCGTGTTTCGGTTGGGTATTCTAGCCGACCCCCGACCTAGGCTAGTGGCGACTCCTAAAAAAGATAAAATCAATCCGCTGTCACGCGCGAGATATGGATTTAGGGAAAATCCATGTTCATGATCAATGGGCCATATGGTTAACCAAAAGATTTATGCTTCAGTAAAATCGTTTTCATGATATGCCATATGAACCGTTTCATGAACACTTATCTATAAATCCACCTCATTCGAGTTCGGCCCTCGAGGGGTAGGTCGCGACATGTCTTCAACAACACCCATGTTATAATAAGTATGGAGATCAAGGACTTCCAATTTGGTGAGATTTCCCCATTCACGTGGAATAGAAAAACCAGAAGAGTCGGACAAGTTAAGGTACCTTAATTGTTTCATCGATCCAATGAATTTGAGAATATTTGCATTTTTGAAAAAGATCCCGCTCAACTCTAGGTCGCTCAAGTATCTCAAGTTGAGCAAAGAAGAGTTTAGATCACTAGCTGTGAAAGAAATCAGTGGGAAACCAGGTCCTGATGTGATCTGGAGCATGATGACATGTCCATTTACTTGGTCGCACTTTACTCCAGTCCATCGGCAACAATCTTCGCCGTTCCAAGGGGAAAGGAGGTGAGATGTGTCAGAGAGATTTTGTCTGAACTGAATTAGAGCATCCCTTTCTTCTTCATAGCAGATGGAGGATGAGCTTTTGTTTCTGCGCAAACATACACATGCATTGCATAAAATTAACAACAGACTTACTAATACAGGCATTTTCACACCATCATGTCTCGCCATGAATGATGATGGAATTGAAAAACAAAAGCTATATTGCACACGAAAGACACTCGACTAGGCTTCAAGGTTTTTGGCTTGGGTGCATTTGCTTGAACTTTGAGAAATTTGGTTTGAGTGGGTTGTCCAAAGTAGACAAATGGCATTTATAGAGAGCAAGGGAAGGAATAATAATGAATGTAACGATATATATCGTGAGTGTGTCATGTATATCACGTGTTAATAATGTCATTTACCATCACAATAAACGTAACCATAACTAGTTGACTCTTAGTAGCGTAAAGAAATTATCCAGCAGAATCCCGATGACTTGACTCCAAGTCCACCGTCTACCAAAAAGTCAAAGTCGACATCATCTCTTTAAAATTTTTGAGCTTGGACTAATGGGAGTAATTCAAAGATGGTCCTGCACGGTTGCTTTTCATCAGCATTGAGGGGAATGATGGAGTCGAGGCCTACATTGGCAACATGCGTATGCCTTTAAATAATTGATGAGGCAATAAGAAGATTTCAAAGTCACACTTTTCAATTTATTAGCAAGATGAAAACTCAAGAGTTTATGATTATATCCCATCATCGAGCAATATCGGATAAGGTTAGAAATAGAATATGTGCAAATTGGATTGGGTATGCATCACTGCATAAACTTGAAAACTAAGGGATAAAATTAGCAAGAACCTCACAAATAAACTAAAGTTAAACTTAGAAAGAGTGATATGAAGAAATTGAGGAGCTTGGCTCTGATTTAAAGTTGGATTTCACTAGAAAATGTAAGTTGCTATGTGTGATGAAGCTTCCCTAGTCGGAAGAAAGAGGAAATGTCTTTCATCGGATTCGTCATCGAATGTTGATCTGAGCAACATGTGCGCCCATGGTGGTTCTCTAGCGACACCACTAGTTACAACTACAGAAAACTTTGCAATCAAGATGCGCAAAAGTCTGGTATTTTAAGTCTCTTGTTCCCATTGTGCTCTATATTTGTGTCGTGCGTCTTGACTAGATAGAAATGGCTTTTCTTGCTTATTTAATAAGGCGACGACAACATCGAGAATGATGAGTTCTTGTGTTTCAAATTGGTTGAAATCCGTTTTTCAGTCCTTGCAAATACGGCACTTCTCAGGTCTTGCTTATGAGTACATCAAATAGTTAATGTGGTCATTTAGCCCAAGACAACAAGAATCAAGCCCTCAGAAGGAGTACTCATTCGGTGACGATTCAAGGGTGTATAAATGACATTACCGACTTTCTCTCATATTATGTGGCACTCTGGACTATAGAATTAATCCGTTTCATGAGGCCTACTTCGACTTGGGTCTATGCTTATGAAACAGAGCAAGTGCTTGGCTTTTCCGCCTGCCATAAGCCAAGCAATAGACAAAAGTTAACGAACGTAAGTCGTAGCACCAGGATGTACGCACTTTGGTGGGGCTCGACCTAGTTTTGCAGTGGAAGACCCGTGAGCACCAAGTCATATTCTATGCGACGACTTGGGTCTTCCTATAATCATCTGGTTGCATTTTCCTTTGCATTAATGCAGATTCTAAAGTATGCCTAATTCAGCCACTTACTCAAATGCTCATCGTGGGTTTTGAAATTTCTTTCTCCAAAGTGCGTCTATGGGATATTTTATTATGAAGGAATGACGAACATTAGCAAGCAAGAAGAACGCTCTCTTAAATTTTCTATTGATACCAATTGTTCATTGGTGGATGAATAGACGGTAGGAGAATTAAGGACCGCACATATAGTGAGATTTTGCAGGACCAACGTCAACTGCTGTAAAAGATGAAACCATCATATGAATGCGTGATTTAATATTTAAATATTACAATATTTCATGTCGCGACCCTCCCGCGACCAATAAAATCCCCGAGGTGTTTGGACGGATCACCGAGCAAATTCCTCTCGCGACGTGGGCGCTTGCGCTTGACACGGGCTCTCCCAAGCCCTACCGGTTGCAATGTTAATTATACTTGATTGATTATGACATTTATTTTTGCTTTAAGAGTCGTCACTAATCAATTATAAGTTGATTAAAGCCCAAATAAGATAAAAGAGTTTACAGTTACTTTTGTGAACTAGAAATTCGTGGATACAGACACTTGGTCACGTAAATTTTACATATAGCCAGTTATCGGTACCTTTCCTCCTTTGATAAGGGTGTTTCATGCAATCGTTTCTGATTTTCATCCCTAAACATGCAAATCTACATGGCCACATATAAATGCGCAAGCAGTAAGATGAAGTAAATCAATAATAGAACGAGTAAAGAGCGGAAATGATAAATCAATCAATAAGTGCTTGGCTTTGCCCCCTGCTATAAGCAAAGCAATAGATAACATGTGAACGAAAGTCGTAGTACCGAGATGTACGCACTTGAGTCGGGCTGGACCAAGTTTTGCAGTACAAGACCCGCAAGCACCGAGTCAAATTCTATGCAAAATTCTAAAGTATGCCTAATTCAGCCCCTACTCAAATGCTCATCATGGTTTTTGAGATTCTTTTCTACGAAGTGCGTCTATGGGATGTTTATTATGAAGGAATGATGAAAGTTAGCAAGAATTCTTTTTTGGGTCAAAAGAATGCTCTCTTAAATTTTCTTTTGATATCAATTGTTCATTGGAGGATCACCAGATGGTAGGAGACTTAAGGACCGTACACTCAATGAGATTTTGCGCGATCTATAAAAAATTAAACCACCATAAGAACCATGTTAATATTTAAATATTCCAATACTCCATGTTGCGAACGTCCCCAGGCCAATGAAATCACCGAGGTGTTTGGATGGATTACTGAGCAAATTCCTCTCGTGAGATGGGCGCTTGCGCTTGACACAGGCTCTCCCGAGCCCTATCAATTGTAACATTAATTCTACTTGATTGATTATGGAAATTTATTTTTTCTTTAAGAATCGTCACTAATCAATCATAGATCGATCAAAGTTTAAGGAGGATAAAAGAGTTCACAATTACTTCAGTGAACTAGAAATTCGTGGGTACGAGCACTTAGTGTATGTTTTACACAGAAACCGTTATCCGAACACTTAGTGTAAATTATGGATAAAACCGTTACACAGAAGGGAGACTACAAGGAATTTGTTTTATTAAACTTAGGTTGTGAGAAACTACATAATACACAAGAAGCACAGATGTGAAACAGTACCAAGTCTACTTCAAGGAAAAATATTACATGCTTTTCCAGGATCTATATGCAAATATCATCAAATAAAATTGAACAGCTGCATCAAAAAGAACATACAGGTATACTTACAGTTTTTCATTCAGTGAGACCAGTGAATGGCAGCCCCTCTTTGTGGTCAAGCTCCCAATTTTGGCCCAAGAATGTTCTCTTGGGTCAAATCTTTCAGCCGAACTGAGATAATTCAGTAGAGAAAAAATTACCAACTCTCTGCTGTAGCTAACTCTGATGTAAAAGATCCATCTGCCATTCAAGAAATATATAGATTATTCTCATTTACCGTGAGGAGTATTAGGTCTACAAGGGTATTTTTGAATTTCCGGTTATATAAAAGATACGGACAAAACAATAACTTGCAGTTCACCAGTAAAGGTTTCTTAGGGTAAAATTGCAAAAGCACTTCAGTGTTCATATGAGGAATGACACTACCATTTTCCATCAGCTGCAAGAAAATATGATGGGTCAATCACATGCCAGCTACTTTCACAGTTTGCACAGCAGTTGACAAGAATGCCCCCCATAAAAGTAAATCAACTCATGTATTCAGATTTATCAGAAAAAAGGATAACAGTCAGTCAAAAGACAAGAGAGTCACAAGAACGGCCAACACTTCAAATCACAAGATAAAAGGACGACAAAAAAATCCGTCGTTTACTTAAGATAATTATTGCCATCATAGCCACCAGTAGCATATATTGCCCCATTAAGCTCCACTGCAGCAAGAGCAAATCGCTGGGAGAAAAGGAGAAGCACGCCCAAAACATAATTATCAAGTAAAGCAAATTAAAACACGGAATTAAAAAGGACATGTGAGAAGTTAATTAATGCTTAATAGTAAAGAGAGGAAAAGGAAGTTCATTTTCCTAAAAGAAACAAGAAGATGGCCGGAGAAGAGATTTGTTAGGGTAAATTTGTGCTCAAACTCCTGCCTTGTCATTAGTGATGGGAATCCTATTAAAGTACCAGTTGTCCCTTCCACAACTAGAAACAAATAATCAGCAAGCACATGCAGTGAATTCGTTACAAACAACTTACTTAGATTACACAGACTCATACCAGGGTCAATATTAAAAGCCAAAACACTGCACTACTTTACAGTACTGAACCCTCAAAATAAGTTGACATATATATCAGAAAAATTACCAAATCAGTCCTATACCTATTATACGGATGTCAATTTAGTCCTAATCCTTTCAATTATTCAAATATATTCCTCACCGACGTACCATGTAGGACGGCCAGCGATGATTGACCGCCACGTCAACATTGTCGAGTGAAAATTGGCCTCAAGGACTTTATTGAAACATCACAAAAAGATTTAGGACTATATTTGGCTTCGATAGAATAGGTATATAACTGATTTGGTAATTTTCTCGATATATATATATGTCACCTTATTTCCTTTGTATCATAGCAAAAACATGAATAAATTCAAAAGCTTCACAATCCATGTAAAGTATTCTATAGAGAACAATGTTAATCAAGAAACTATGCCAAGCATGCATTTGCTACTTCAAGAAGTCAATGTAACCCCAATGCCAAAGCACAATGACCGGAGGACTTAAAAGGAAACACAACAAAAACAAATGAATTTTATAAAATGGCAATTCTTTGTTGTCAACAATGTCAATTGGGTTTAGAACTCCAAGTATGACAGAGGCAGATGTAGACAGTACATAATTTTTCAAAAGATCCTCATATGACTGGAACGTCTGAACCATAAAACAACCATAAAACAATGACAAATAAGCAATTCGATTCTTCACATTTTGCCTAACTATAATGAAGATCTCTCCCTCCCTCCCTCCCAAAATGACCAGAGGATTTAAAGGAAACACAACAAAAACAAATGAATTTTATAAATGCCAATTGTTTCTTGTCAACAATATCACTCAGGTTTAGAACTCCAAGTATGACAGAGGCAGATGTAGACAGTACATAATTTTTCACAAGATCCTCATATGACTGGAACATCTGAACTACAAAGCAACCATAAAACAACGACTAATAAGCAATTCTACTACCTTAACCAAATGATATATAAAAATAAACCGTTGAAAGTTAAGTGCAGTGCCGATAAATCAAATATGAACCACCAATGACTTACCATATAGTTGTTTGGATAGGCATTCCTTCATAGTGCTGTCCTTGCAACCAAAGATTACACCACCAAGATTATTCTTCCCCAAGTTTCTGTGAGCTAAAACACCAGTTGGGATAATTGGAGAAAAAGATGCGTTTCCAAGGTAGGTGTCCCTATTCTTTACTGTCCCCATCCTGTTAGAAATTTCTATCGAATATAATCATGTAACCAAAAAAAAAACCAGTATTTGCACTTTGAGATTGCCCCTCTTCATCTGATGAAGTAGAAGGTGAAGATCTAAATAAGCCAAGCCAACCCATTCAGAAGCACATTCTATAGTATGCAAAGGAAACAAGCTTGACGGCAAACGTCTAATCGGTCATCTCGAGACCGAGACAACCACAGGATTGCAAAACTACAGATGCCATTCAAGGCATTAGAAGAAAGGAAACACCCTGAATGAAGGTGCATGCATAAAATGACACGAGACGCCATGCGCACATATCTGCACTTGAGCACCCACCAATACGAAACGATAGAAAGACAGAGAATAAAGCTCAATCCTAATAACTCAACGATTTTCAGTGTTCGCAGCGTATGTGCACAAAGCACAAGCCTTACACACACGACAGAATACACCACTGCTGTCACATGATCAACTTCATGATTGCAAAAACTACATCCACAGAGCACAACACTCAAGCACATGATGGCCCTCAATCCTATTCCTACACACACGCGCACGCACAATTTCACTATACACGGTAAATACACTGAATGAACACTCCCGACACGTTCAAATTCAAACAGACTAGCGATGTTCCAATGTCGGTTCCATCAAGAATTTGCGGTGAGCAGAGATTGATGTCGGGCAGAAACGCGGCAAACGAGAAGAATTCAGAGTTCGAATCAAACGAAATCGCACACGCGATGACGGCACATGAGAACGGCCAATCCGCAGAGCCAAAGCACAGCGAATTCTCCTCGACCCAAAAAAAAGAGCGACAAAAAAATCGAAACTTTACAGCAGCCGAGCTCGCGGAACGAACTCCGGCAGCGAGATCGATAACGCGAAAACCGAAACAACACAGAAATGAAGGGCAGGACGAACTCGTCGAACCCGCCTATCGAGTTCAACGTGAGAGATTGAGAGAGGGTGAGCGTACCCGGCCCTCTTCGATCTTCTTCAATGTGCGGGCAGCGGCGAGGGCCACCGACCCTCAAGAATGGCCGAGGGTCACTCGCTCGCTATAAATTTGAACAAGGGTCACGGCCCTCATTGCCGGAGTGATGATAGTAGCGAGGTCACGGCACACGCTGCCGGCAAGTGGCGAGACTATTGAGAGTCATGACCTCACCGAACTAACTTGCCCCCACACACTCTCATGTTGCTTTCTCGGCGGCGGCGGCGGCGGCGGCGGCGGCGGCGATGGCCACATCGTTTTCACCAGACTACGACCAGGGACACTGACCCCTCGCCGATGAGTGGGTGGCGGCAATGTCGCCTCCGCCTCAATTGCGATTACATCTCCACTCCTTCTCGTTTGTTTTTATTCTTTTTTTCAGATTTTTATTTACTTTTGAAATTTTAATTTCCCTGAACTTTTGAAAATAATTTCATATATTTTAATTGACATGTAAGATACCACATATATACCACGTCAACATCTCCATTTACAACTTCAATGGAAAGACCATCAAGTCAAACAAAGAGTATATACTTTAAATACCTAATTACACCTAAAAAAAAAAGTCGAGAGACCTGACTGAACATTCGGCGATAATTCGAACATCTCGTGTGCCTTTATTCAAATATACAAATCAAGAGACTATAATATATTTTAAAGGACAAGCACAGTAATACTACTACTACTTACATAATTTTTCAACATTTTGCATATTATCTTCTCGTACAAGCATATCCCTAGTTTCGTTTACAGTTTTATTGCCCTGACTAATTATTTTGCATTACACGCACAGCCTCAAACATATCACGGAACACCAATCAACAACCATCGACCCCAGATCTTATTTATCCTTATATCGATCGTCTCTGGGGAAGGAAAACGCAAGAACTTCTATGCCATGGACCATGTAACATCCTCTTCGCCCACTTCTATGTCCAACTTCAAAGCATGCCACACCGCGTTTGAAGCATCAACAATGTTGTTCCTACACGGTGGCTGATCATCATGTTCATCATCGCACCCGTTCATAGAGTCGCACTCGTCGACCACCTTGGCCATTACGCTCCTGCCGGTCTTCGTAGATGTTATTTTAATCCTATGCCCGCATCGAGACCCATCGGCATACCACCCTGTCGACAGTGCAACAATCAGCTCTGAGTTTTTGTGGTAACGGTCATCGCACTCCGACGGGCCCCCACCATCACCACCTTTGCTGAAATCATTGTTCGTCAAGGTTGCTCGAGTGGAAGACGTTACCGGAGGCGAGCAACGGTATTTAGGGTAGGACTTGCCTCGGCAGCTCATGGTGCCCGAGGGCTGACATCCCCCCACCGGACGGTGATGGAGTATTGGGACATGTGTGTGTGCCTACGTCGGGATCGTCATTGCACTTACCGTTGATGCATATCAATTGGCCGGTGCAATCATCCAGGGTCTGACAAGGGCCATTGCATGAGGAGATGGCCCGTGATGGAGAAGAAAAGAGGGTGATGCTTATGGCAATTGGAAGAGCTAGGAAGAGAGCCACAGAGTACTTCATTGTTCAACTCTCGAAATTGAACGCTCAAGTTGACTTGGTGACGAGAGAAGAAAGCTTGGAGGTGCTTATATAGAGTCTCTCATGCTCCAAGTTGGCTCTAAATAAAAAAAGAGCTTAACTATTCAATTGGCCTTTTGTTGACTCATAGTCTTCATTTGTGTAATTTAATCAAAAATCACTATCATCCTGCAATTTCCGTGCCTTACGCGTTACGAGCAAGTATTCGATCCTCAAAAGAGTAAATATTTATGGGCACTCTGAAATCGATCAAAATCATCAATTATATAATGACGGGATATCGAGACTAACATGAGAAGATATTAGTGTTTAAATTATGTCCTCTAATGAGAAATAGAATATCTTTTTACTGCCTTATGCTTAGGGTAGTATCTCTCTTAAAATAATTAGTAAGCTTTTATGTTATGATCGTAAACTACCGTGAAAGCCACGTTGGGGTTAAAATTACAACCTTTACTATGCGATAACGTGGACCGACAATGAAACTACACGTAGCTTACACGACATAGGCAAATATAGATTGGTGTCTTCTCGTTTGTTCATAAGATGCTGCCGGCATTTGTTCCATTTAGAGTAGGGTTGTGCATGGTCCGGGTGGGCGGTTCCCACCCTGGAACCGTGGACCGCCCACTACAGGACCGGTTCCAAAAATTAGAACCGAGAATTGCCCGTCGGTTCCATGAACCCACCCGAGAACCGGACCGCTGGTCCGGTCCGGTTCTTGGGAGGATCCATGGAACCGGTCTCAACAAGTTTTCCTGGACAAATAAAAAAAAATATGTGACCAACATCGGATCAAGAAAACAAAAGGAAAAGAACATAACTTTTCATACAATTCTTACACTATGATCGATTATATTAACCACATCATCCATAAATCAAGTGGGTACCCATTAATTATTAGGAAAAATGACCAAGGTATCCCAACTAAACAAGAGCTCTAGACATGATAACAAATTTTCTTCTTTTTTTTAATTATTTTGGTCAGATTTTTTAATTAAAAATTTTAAAAAATAAAATATATTATTATTATGTTACCGGTCTGGTCCGGGTGGGCGGGTGGGCGGTTCCACATCGGGAACCAGGAACCGGCCCAAATAGTACCGGTTCCAAAAAATTGGAACCGGGAACCGGACTGATTCCCTTTGGAACCACCGGTTCCGGTCTTGTTTCGGGTGGTTCTGGGTGGTCTGGGTGGGTCCCGGTTCTTTTGCACAGCCCTAATTTAGAGCTCCAAACAAGGAATCTGACAAGAAAGGGTTTGAAACAAGATGTCATGAACATGTATGAGGTAGTGCTTTATGGTAGTAAAACCCGTGAAAGCTCTCTCATGATATAAAATGATTATTTTCAAGGGTTAATACCACGAAAAACCCTAAACTAGTATACCTGTGACAATTTTACCCCAAATTATTTTTTTGACTACAAAAAACCTCAAACTGGTACGTCTGTGACAAATTTACCCCGAATTATTTCTTTGACCACCAAAAACCCCACACTGGTACATCTGTGACAATTTTACCCCAGAACTAATTTTTTGACCACTAAAAATCCCAAACTGGTATATTTGTGACAAATTTACCCTCTGCTAGTGTCCGTTAAATTATATTAATATCACAAAAAATCACAAATTGGTAAATTTGTGACAAACAGAGGAGTAAAACCCAAAATCGGTACACATGTCAATTACCACGTGTCATTAAACTTAGCAATTTGATAGTAAAATTTAACGGAAACTAACGGAGGGTAAATTTGTCACAGGTGTACCAGTTTGGGGTTTTTTGTAGTTAAAAAATTAGTTCGGGAGTAAAATTGTCACATGTATACAAGTGTAGGGTTTTTTATGGTTAAAAAAATAGTTCGGGATAAAATTATCACGGGTGTTCCAGTTTAGGGTTTTTTGTGGTCAAAAAAATAGTTTGGAATAAATTTGTCATAAGTGTAACAGTTTGGGGTTTTTCGCGGTATTAACCCTATTTTCAACACCCCCGATGTTGCATGAATATGACAAGCGCACATTTAGAAAGATAAGCTGATTATCTTGTACATAAGTAATCCATTAGCTACTAATTGTGAAATATTAATGATCTTAATCATGAAGTGTTTCCGCATAACTTATCCTTGGAAAAAAGAATAACGCAACATGTACCGAATTCTTTTTTTTTTGTGTAAATGTAAATAGTATTTATAAGATGACATACAGAAGCTTAGGGGCATTCCCCAGCATTACCAATAGAACTAAGATTACAAAAAAAATGGAGTGGGAGAGTCTCCATATAGTAGCCAAAGTTTCATTTGTTCGGGACGGTCTAAAAGATTTGTAGCCTTGTACCGAATTCTTACTAATTATACTTCTTATTTTTATTCCAAATCTATTTATGTGATAAAAATTTATTACCAAAATAAAAAAATGAAATTAATTTGTTAAATGAATTTCTATTTCAAATCTGTTCCTTGGAATAGAAAAATAAAAAGCAGAATGGTTATCGTTCACACCCTTATAGTATATGCTTTATTTTCTCAAAAATACAGCTAGTGCAATTATAGTAGATGATGTAGACTGAGATGCATTTTAATTAGTGATTATCCATTATCTGGATTTTGTAACAAAATTCATATAATTAATGACGGAGTATTTAATTTATAAAATATTGCACCGGAGCTCAAGTTAAGCAAGTCATGAAGTGGAAATGGCATGTTGTGCATCAAGAGATTCACAAGCTATGCACTTGGTTGTTTTGATGTTATTTGATTGGACAAGGCACCGAGATAAAAAAAATGAATAATTTGTTTTAGGTTTTGAATAAATAAGGTGAAGGTCCATTTTCTTTTTCTTTTCTTTTTAAAACAAATCATACCACTCATTTTATCTAATAACCGATTACATGTACATGCTTGGGTTACATTTTCAGAGACCATTTCGTATCTTCACATCCATTTATCCTTGTATTTTACCAACGAAAAATATCATTTTTTTTCCAAAAAATATCCATTTCCAAATTCTAAACTCCCATGCTCGTCCAGAGCTTAAATGCTAGAATGGGTTTTACAAGGAGAGGCAAATTGATCTTTTCGATATGAGATTTTACTTAGAAGCATCTGAATCGAATTGAACACCCAACAATATTTTCCCTTTTCCTTTTACTTTTACTTTTCCATGGATTTCTTTAGAAGATCATAATTTTTCATTTTCAATATAGCAATCGTACATGCATTTTATTCATTATAGTGGAACGTAGACATGGCCATTTTCCAAACTCGTGTTGGTTTCCATGCAAAATTAAGGAATTTTGATTCATTTGTACATGCACTCTTGTGGAAAAGAACTCAAAATCATAAACAATTTCATGCACAAAATAATCTTCATGAGAGCATGTACGGATCATAATTTTTGACACGACATAAGAACATAAATCCTGAGATGAAATGGACTATGTTAGACTCTATTTACGACTTATGAGCAATAATTATTGTCGTGAATTAGAATAAATTCTCGTGATATTAGTAACAATTTTATCACTAATTTATGAATCGACAAAAGCAAAAATCACTGGGACTGACTCATACACAAGAAGGATGACCAACAAAGCCAGCAATCACACATTTCTGAATGAATCAGTCCACATGATCCCAGAGATCAGCCACGCTTCTGAATGGCCCTGCTTCCTTGGTCACAAACAATTCTTCTCCATCAAGCCCTCTTCTCTATGCCTCCCCACAATCCCAAGCCATCAATCCTTAATTAGTCATTTGAGAAAATAGATTTGGAGAAAAATTCAGAGACATACTTAGCGACTAATTAATAAATTATGATGTCCAAATTGATGTGGGGCCATCTCACACAATGAACAAATTGACCCGAGATGGCTTTTTAGGGTCATGATCGACTCGGTCTGTCGCTCTAGACAATAAGATTAAGCTCATGCGAGATATTGATATTACCTGATCGGGGATTCTGCAGAGTGTTTGGAAGTCTTGCTCCGGGATTTCCCACCCGAAGACGTGCGCGTTCTCTTTGATTCGGTCGGGGTGGGTCGACTTCGGGATGACGCTCGTACCTCTCTGGAGGCCCATTTCACCAGCACCTGCCCGAGGCTCTTGTTCAGCTTCCTCGCTATTTTCTCAACCGTCTTATCGTGGATCAGATCCCGGCCTCCTTCGGATGAGCCCAATGGAGAGTATGCCTACAAATTAATGATTCTCCGTCACTGTTAGCTTGCTGTGATGTAGCGGCTAAAAATTCAAAATTGAATTCCTCGTAGGCCGGACTTTAGTTTAAGATGAGGAGTGAAAATATTATTTAAGAGAGGTAAATAAAGATTTGAATTCAATCCGTTTTTGGATACCATGTAAAAGATAACAACTGCGAATCGTGAAAGAAAAAATTTATGAAATCGTACAGTAACATGGATGCTGTTTTTCTTGCAAAACTCCAACATCTTATCATTTCGCCATCCCTGATGCATCTCCATCTGAACCAAAAAAAAATCGTTAAAATCGACATTAATCCAAATTTCAAACTCAATCCAAGTAAGTGATTGATTGATTGGTTAATTAATGAATTGGTGGTTAATTGATCCCTTCTTACCTGACAAACAGAGGGCATTGTTTCAGTAAATTCCAGCAACTTATTGAGCTTCTTGAGGGTGAAATTACGGACTCCCATGTCCCTAACCAGATTGTCCTTGACAAGCTTTTCTATTTCCCTCCAAACACCTTCCATGTCGAAATCTAAAACCTCGCTGGCCTCCGGAGGCCGGCTGGATCCATCCTTGAGGCGAAATGGCCAATGGATTTGCAATACCACCAGTCAGTTACAAAATAAGCAAGCCTATGCTTAACTTCAGTTCTAAATTTTATCAACCCCCTGAAAATGATGGTGAGGGACGACCATCTAACTACTCTGCTCAGCATTATCATAGAAGTCTCATACACATTACAAAATGTTCATTTTTAAGCAATGACGAGCCTTCACTACTCAGCACCACCGAAGTAGGCGAGCTTGTCAACGTGACACAGCCGAGGCACTAGAACCCTCCACCACCCATTCACAAAACCAAGCCACGAGGCTACTTGATATGACCAAGGTTCGACCTGTGACTTGTAGATGGGAAATATAAGCATGAGGCCAACTAGGCCGCCACCGCCGGTGGTCAAATTCAATCTCTAACGAAGAAATAAGTGTTGAGAGCATGTTGGAGATGGACAATAACGAGATAAAGGTCGAGGTAGTCAAGCTGCAATTCTTGGAGGGTGTTGTTCGATGCAGGTCGAACTCTGTCAGGCGACAACTCGGTGCACCTGCATATCAAAATGCATTTAACACAACTGCAGTAGTTAAGCATAGGACATTTAGTGCAATTAATAAACGAGAAATGTTAGGAGTTTATGATATGATAATCATTTTTACTCTTTACCAAAGTTTTGATGTGATGAAGAGATCCTTCCTATCAACTCCAGCTTGCATTGCAGACTGGAGCCCATGCCCAGCCTACGACAAAAAGCAGCGAGACATTCTTAATTCCCTTGACATCAAGAACGTTCAATATGAATTGGAGAAAAGATTTGTTAAAAATGTTTAAGAAATTGGTAAGCGAAGTAATTAAATAATAAAATGTTACAATTTGCTATATATGAGCTCTGATCCATGTTTTGGATCTCGATTCCTTCCTTATCTTTTTTTTTTTTGGCCATCTTATATGTATAGGCACACACATTGCTGTAGATGTCAATGCCACATGCAAGCTACCAAAATCATTAATCAACACCGGCTTTTGTAACCCCCAAACCCTTTCAGATCTATATGTTTATATATTATATTGCATTAATGATCAAGTGGTATCAATTGTTTGTAATATAGCTAATTAATTTAATTTTCATTTATAAATAAAACTATGACTGTTGCATGAAAGTTGTAAGTATCACATAATAAGATAATCATTTCTAGAAGACTCAAACATATTTGGGAAATGAAAGTTAGGAGGTCACCGCTACCAAACCAATCCATGTAACACACAAGGAAAAAACTGATATTTCAAAAAAGGGTCTTGTTAAAGAGTGTTTGGGACACATTTTAACTATAATTAATAAGGTATTATTTTCATTTAAATGAATTGGTTACACTTAACACTTGAATGACAATATATTCAAATGTTTAACTAGGTGCAAATCCTTGCAAAATATACAAAGATAAATAACCAATCGCCTAAGTTTTGGTATCGAAAAATTATATGAAATCTATGCATTGAAGGGGCATCAGTCTAGTTCATCACTAAAATTAGTAATCTCCCAGAAATTACGATGGTAAATCTGGAACTTGGAATATAAATTTAACCAAATTCTAAAGATATCTTTGTATATCCACCACAGTTTTGGAATGTGGAAAAACGAGAGAATGCACAAGATAGAGAAGCAAAAGAGAGAGACCTCTTGTTGAACTTTGTACTGCCAGGCGGTGTCTACGTGCCTGTAACCGGCCTGCACTCTTCTCATCCCGGCCAAAACACATGTTAAATCCAAAACCAAATGGAAAGCAAGAATAAAAGAGACAAACAACCGGATGGGTCGAGCTCGATCTGCAGAAATTATGACCTCGACGGTGGTGGCGTGGACGGCGGGGGGAGGCGCCAGAACCTGATTTCCAAGTGCCCAGCCCGACGGCAGGGATGGCGTGGCTGCTTGACGGTTCGAAGCTCTGGGACTTTAGGTCGACGGTGGCTGGGAGTGTTGCCTGAGCCATTCCTCTCTCTCTGTTCTGCTCTGTTGATGAAAATTAGGGCGAGTCTAACAACGAGAATGAAAGTAAGAATCAAAGCGGTGAAATAGGGGAAGGAAGGAAGGAAGGGAGGGACATGGCTCGTTGCATGGCCAACACGTACGTTGGTGGTTTCTTCGACCCACCTTGAAAATTGGAAAAAATTTTATATTTCGAAAGAGTCGGGTGTTTCGAAATATAAATATTTATATTCCCAAAACATGATAAATGAAATTTAACAAATAATTCGGAGGATCTCTCAACATTTTTCCCTTAATATGCTTGAAACTTCTTAGACGAAATTAACTCTATTGACTCTCTTGCTCTTCTCTATTTGCCTTCCCATCTATCTATTTTTATGTATTTATATGTTTATTCCCAACCTAATGTTGTCTCACTTTTATCTCCCTCATTTTGCCCTTGCAACATAAATAAAAAAGGAAAGAATCACCAAAAACCCTAAATTGTGCCAACTGTAATACGTCTACTCTCAAACTGTACTTGTGACACCAAAAAATCTTAAACTTGTACCTGGGTGACACATTTATCATCTGTCAAAGTTCCATCGCTAAGCCCCCATTAAAAATCTACCTACCTAGATAACAGAAGGCAAACATAATTGATGTGATGCCGAGGTGGCTTAAAAATCATTCAATAGAATCTTGATGGAGGGTTAATGTATCACACAAGTACAGGTTTGGAGTTTTTGATGTCACAATAAAAAGTTTAGGGTAAATGTGTTCACAATTGATAGAGTTTGGGATTTTAAACGTCACAATTGATATGGTTTTTTATGTCACAATAAAAAGTTTAGAGGCTGGCCAGCCCTAGCCTCCAACCAATCGCCGGACCGGCGACAAGCTAGAGGAAGAAGAAAGGAATAAAAAAAATAAAAAAAAATTTTAAAAATTTTAAAAAAATCGAAAATATTAAAATATTATAAAAAATTGTCCACGTCATTGCCGGCAGTGCTACACAAGCCGACCGACGTCCACGTTAGCAAAATCCGATCAAAATTAGCCGGAAGGATTGAATTGGCACAAAGACAAAATGTTTAGGACTGAATTGGTACCAAAAAAAGGTTTATGACTAAATTAGAATAAATGCAAAAGGTTTAAGACTTTTTCAATACTTTTCCCCATCTAATTATTGCATCCAAAATCCATGTAAAAAGGGAAGAAAACAAAACCGAACCGAATCAAATCAAGCCAATCGAGATGAAGTCAACGGAGCCGATATCACCAACTTCGAAGGCTACTTCAGGGCAGACATAACCTCGGGCTTATCGTGTATCGAAATTGTGTCCAAAACTGAAGGGAATGACACTGAATGAAACCAATAGAAGCTCTGACCAAATGGGAAACGAGTCTTGAACCGAACCCGTGTAAACGTGTGTTGGATGGAAGAACACTGATTTCTGGAAAAATGGGACAAGTCAACCAGACAAACAAGAACCCCAGAGTCACCAAAGAGTGAAGAAGACCAACCACCCAAAATGCACTCATTTGGTGGAGGTGAGCGTGCGTGCGTACCACCGAGTATTAGAGCACCATCCTGAAAGTGGGACAATAAAAGCTACTGTGATAAACCGCAAGATGAACGACAAGTGGAGAATTGAATAATATTCGCAAACAAAAATAGACGAAAAATTTTTCTAATGAATGAAGAGTGGATTTACGGGGAGAAATTGTCCAATCAATCCTAAATCTGTTGTACATGTGCCAATTCGGTTATAAACTTTTCAATTTTATGCCCTATTTAGTTCAGTATTTGGGAAAAGCCTCTGGCCAAATGCAAAGGTCTTTAGCCTAAAAGACTTTGGGAAAATGATAGACTGTTTGGTAAACTATAACTGTAAAGGGCTTTGGGGAAATGCTAGACTGTTTAGTAAACATATATTTGCAAAGCTCTTTGGTGTAACCAAATTAAGTTTTTTAATTTTTTTATTTTAAAAATTGAAAAAAAGAAACAATGTTCGTAACTTCTGTATTTTCGCGTTGAGAGCAATGTAAAAGATATATGTTAACATTTATAGAAAAAAATCGCATCCTACAAATTTGATTGTAGCTTGCAACTATTATGATATCTCATCTCATACAAATTTGATTAGAAGAGAGTTTTAGTCTGCTTCCTAACAGTCAACTTGTGCTTCTTGTAATAGCTAGGGAAGGAATGTAATGTGCGGGTGCTCACTGTCTCTATTTAACCTGTATAAATGCCAATGCGTGCGAGAATTTTTCAGGAGCTTAAAATGCACACAGAGACCTCTGTAATGTAGGCATCGTGTAGCAACATCAGTGGATCTGTCAGTGGATAAAAGTGAAGGTATTTGTGGAAAATTGCTTTATTTCATTACATCTCAGACACTCTTAAAGCAATTTCATGTACAGAACGTAATAGCTAATTTTTCTAACTCCCCCTCAACGTGTAAATGCTGATTTTTTCTGACTTCCCTCCTTAGAAAGGAGTGGACAACAACAAGGCAGAATGAAAAGCAGTCAACTTTAACAAAAACATACGAACATCTACCTCATCAACTCTACTGAGACATACAATGAAACAAATTTTCATGTCTCAATCTCATGTATCATTTCCAGTTCATCAAGTTCATATATCTCCGGTACAAGAAAAAGTTAATATTTCTCCAAGGTTCCATAGGGCCTGTATAAGCTGTTGCGAGTTGGAGAGTGCTAACTGTTAAGGGTTCTTTCTAGCCTGTTGATGGCTGCTTCAACTGCTTGTTTTCTTGTTGCTCGGTATTCCTAGACGACTTGCCTTCGTTAACCACGGATGCCTCAAATCATATATGCAGGGAGTATAATAACTCAGTGAATCACATGTGCTACATCCATTGTCCTTTGTCACGCTGGAAGGTCTAGAAAATAAATAAATAGTTTTATTTAGTTGAGATAGATGACTAATTCACACAAATAGAATCTAAGTACTTTAAAAGTAAAGGAAGTGAGTATTGCAAGGGAAAAAAGTACATTTTCCAGATGAGAATGAAAAACATTAAGTATGACGTAAATTGTTGCGAACTAAGGGCAATTATAGCAATTTGACAGAACAAAATAACTCTTTTGGTAGTCTAATCAAAACGGACTATCTGCATAAATAAAGATATTTACCTTTTGTGATAGTTTATATCATGAAGACAACAATAGCACAAAATCCACCAGGTACAGCACATCAACATGCCAATTTACAAGCTTTACACAAACATAAAATTGTGGTGATTGAGGACAAAATGGAAAGACATTATCAAAGTGAGATCTTTGTTTACTCTAATGTAGCTTACTGATTTTCTTCTGAGAATTGTGCTTCTTTTCATTGCACTGTAGGGCTTGATGTCGAAATAGAAAGCTCATTTTCTCTTCAAGAAATGCCTGACGAAGAGTTTCTTGAAAAGCGGAATGTTAGTGTGGATATGATTATCATATGTTGGATAGTAGAAGAAGCAATCGATCTTCCATACAACTACTCATGCACCAGAAACCCACTGAAAAAGACAAACTTCCCCAGAATTTGCGTTAGTTTTTGGGTCATCCTTTCTTACCAATACAGGGAATACCAAGCAAAGCACATAAGCAATCGAACATATAGAACCGATTTGAGCAAAGCGAATCAGCAACAATACGTCTGATAGCAACACACTCTCAATCCATCGCTCAAGAACTTCATCAAGAACAACAACAGTAGGCAAAGGAATGAAAATCAAGCTTTTGCAAGTTATGCTCAACACGAAGTTATTCAAAAATTAGAGAAACTACCATAACTTTAGGGAAGAGAGGTGAGCGGCAAAGTGGCAAGCAGTGTTGAGAGTGTGGAAGAAAGGCTAGCGGCGAAGTGGCGAGCGGCGTGAGGGAAGAGAGGCAGGGATGAAGCGGCGAGCGGCGTGAGTGAAGAGATGTGAGCGGCGTCACAGTGAAGATGATCCGTGGAGAGTGAAATAGCAAGAGAGGAGACGTGAAAGAGAAGAGTGGTCTTTAGGGTTTGTTATTAAAAGGGGTAAAAATGGAAGTAAACCTGATAAATGAGGGTAAAATGGAAAGTTTCAAAATTTTCATTAAACCAGGGATCAGCAATCCGAGATGCAACTTCCCAAAGCACCTTCCACCTTGCATTGGTTAAAAGTCCCTTGAAGAGCATTAAAAATGTAATTGCATCTTCTCAAAGTGAGTAAAAAAAGTTATCAAACACCATTTGCATTTGGCTAAGGGACTTTAGAGCCCAAATGAGCATTCCGAATGCTGAACCAAATGGGCCTTACCCATTCAATTATAAATCTTTGAGCGAAATTTCATTGGTGTCCTTTCGACCAACTTTTGTTGAAAACGGCTCACTAGCAATGACTGGACTCCCACGCCCGCAATTCTCGACAAAAATTGGCTGGAAGGACTTATATTGGAATTATGCATCAATATGATAAAATTGAAAAGTTTAGGATTGAATTGGCATCCGTGCAATGAATTTATGATTGGATAATTTTTCATGGATTTGTCATCACTAGAAGTAGAGATCATTGAGTACTGTGTACTGCGTTCCATTCCATTCTCCTCCTATAGCCTCACTTGGACGCTCTCATCCATAACCTTCTATGGTATAGGATTGCCTTGATTATTTACCATACTTGATGAAGGATTATTCAAATTTTTGGAATATTGATTAAATGTGAAAGAGTCCATAGGTAATTGAAGCCCTTTTATGGGGGATCCGTTCAATTAAGGACCCCAATGAAATTCTCAAAAAGTCCGAAGTGATTGGAATAATCTCAAATAAGGACTCGAAGTTTCATGGATTTGTCATCACTAGAAGTAGAGATCATTGAGTACTGTACTTGCGTTCCATTCCATTCTCCTCCTATAGCCTCACTTGGACGCTCTCATCCATAACCTTCTATGGTATAGGATTGCCTTTAAAATCCTTATTTACCATACTTGATGAAGGATTATTCAAATTTTTTGGAAAGTATTGATTAGATGTGTCGTGAGAAGAGTCCATACGGTAATTGTTGAAGCACTTTTTATGGGGGATAACTTTCAGAATTTGACCCCACTTGGGGTCCTTAATTGAAATTTTCCCTAACTTTTCAAAGCGCACCTAATCTTTCGCATTGTTACGCATTTCCCCCAAATTTCAAAATGTTACAGATTTTTCTCCTGAATTTTAGAATCTAGGACTTTGAAAATATAAAGATCACCCCAAACATTGATTTTTGCTCTCGTTTGTATAGCCGTTCAATAACTCTTTTTTCTTCTTTACTGAATAACCTTAACTAGAAGGTAATGCGTAATTGATGAAGTTAAGAAAACTTAATAGATGTTTTTATGGTCAAGAGAATGAGTTTGTTTTTATGAAGCAAGATAAATCAAACTGCATGATGTTTTTACGGTTAAGAGCATAAGGCTATACTTCATTTTTAGTTAATGTTCACTTGTAGATTCGACACTAATTGTCTCACCAATATTCCCTTCAGATTCATAATTGGTTGCACGATCCCCTTGTTTTGATTTACAATCGGTTGCGAGAGTTGAGGCACATGATGTCCTGAAGTAGGTGTATAGTGTTTGAACTCGTGAGTGACCTAAAATTACGTTGTCTAATAAAATGGTCACAACAAACGCATACCTGCATAGCTCGCTCTGGCAACATAGAAGTCTCTGTATTCGAAATTTCAGAAAAGATTTCGAGCCACTTATGTGAGAATGTGTGACTGTCCATGGCTAAGATCGAATGAAAAGGAACTAACTTAGGCTTTTGAAAAGAAAGTATAGAGCACAAAGACACAATAATTAAACCAGGGTAAAATATAAGAAGGTACTATTCAATCATCGCCTTGAAGATGGGACTTCTTAGTGATGATGCCATTGTTCTTGAGTTTGAAAGACGCTACATTCATTATGATTAGCCATTGGTTCGAGTATTATAATGAATATGGATCATTTAGTCTGCAATCATCAAAAAGTCGTTATTTTGGTCTAGAGTTGTATCATATAACGAGTTTACAAGATAAAACTAATCAACGGATATACCGAAATTACCTCCCATGTTCAGTGATCTGTCTATGTTGATAAGTTGTGATTCACTTGTTTAATAGCCCCTGTATTATCAGCTGAGTGATTCACTCTATGTACTTTCCTTGTGTAGAATTGTTTCTACACTTTTCACGAGTCCTTCATTCTGATTTTGATTACATGCATGTTTTTCTTCTTTTTTTTTTTCTTATGTCTCAAGATCAAGAAAGGAAACATAACCTAGGAACGGAATCCATTGAACATTGGTGGGCACTGCACCTTTAGCAATTTCATGTCCTGATGTTGTATTACCCTCAACATGCAATTAGCAGCACAAGCATAGACAGGATCAAAATGGAATTGATGATATATCTTTACATCATTGAGGAGCAAAACATCATGAGTATAATAGCAAGAAGCACTGCTAAAGAGCTGAGCAACACTAAATTTACAAAATGACATGAATTTGCACTTACCGTGCCATTTTATTGACGAATTGCTTAGACAAGCTTGAAACTGAAGAAAGCAAAATATTGGCTACCACTCATCAAGAGAAGCAAGCCAACTATAAAGATGGTTCTGCTTAAACAAGAAAGCAAGAATTTCAGGAGATCAATGAACGATTGGACTGATTGATGCGGAGAACGAGCCTGTCATGCTCTTCTCAATCTTCTCCTCAACTCCGCTGCCTTCACTACGACAATCACATAGACAATGTCTGTTTTACGATCCACATAGTCGAAGTAGATGCGTCTCCAATTCTTCTTGTAAACCAGAACTCCAATAACTCCCCAAAACCCAGTCGCAAACCCTAGCATTATGACAATGCAGAACATCACCTTTTCAAGCTTACGTTCTTCATCGGTATCTTCTTCTGGCAATTGAGGCGCCTCCGCTCCGGGGCATTTCTTTTTTAGAGGATTGCCACAAAGTAGAGGATTGTCGGCATAAATGGAAGGATCATCAAGGGTCTGGATTTGATTTCCTTTGGGAATTGGCCCTGTGAAGTTATTGTGCGACAAATTTAGTTTGCTGGTGATGTAAATGCAGAAAAGCTCTGTGGGATTGTTCCTGAAAGGTGATTATTCGAAAGATCAAGTGACTCGAAAGTGATTTCATGTATCCAATCCTAGACGGGATGCCTCCAGAAAGAAAATTGCGGGACAAGTTCAAGCCTCGCAATTTGGAGAGCAAGGTAATCCCTTCGGGGATTCGCCCAGTCAATTTGTTGCTTGAGAGATCCAAATTGACCATCAGCGAGAGATCAAGTTTTGTGTAGTCAAGGTCTATTCCCTTCACGACCTCTTCCACATGCATTTGATTCCAATCTATTGGAGCCCTCACCACAATATCTAAAAGTGCATGCGCAACAGTAGGGGAGAGCGAGTTGCCTTCATCCAAGCTTTTGTGCAGTTTCATACCTTTCATATAGCCAAGACAATTTGGAATCATTCCTGTCAGATTATTCATTGCCAAGTCCAATATTTGTAGTGCGGGGAGTGAGCATAGCTGTGAAGGAATACTACCATTGAACATGTTTTCTCGCAGTCTAAGAATCTGGAGAAACTGAAAGCTTGGTCCAAACCAATGTGGAACACTTCCAGAGATTTTGTTCTCACCAAGATCCAAAATCAGCAAGTTCCTGCAATAGTTCAGAGTCCCAGGAATTTCTCCATGGAGACTGTTGTTGTTCAAGTGCATTGATTTATGCCGGATTAGATTTCCCAAAGAACTCGGTATGACTCCGGTCAATTTGTTGGATGATAAATCAAGGAGACTCACAAAATTCTCCCTCCAACATGCAGGAATTTTGCCAACTAATTTATTCCTTCCAAGGTGCAACGCTTCCAGTTCCATCTCGCATAATGAGGTCGGTATTGGACCACTCAAGATATTATCATTCAAATGCAAGAAACTCAAATGAGGCATCGCTAGGCCAATATCTTGCGGAATAGTTCCTGAGATGAAGTTGTGAGAGAGATCTAGCAAATACAATTCGATAGGAAATTTCGGCAGAGATCCATTTATTTGGTTGTTAGAGAGATCCAGGAAGTTCAATGACATGAGACCTAGCCAATTTGGGAGAGATCTTGTGATGGAGGCATTGGACAAAACTATCTCTCTTACATTGATTTGCGTTCTTATCCATTGCGGAAATTCCGTCCCAAACTCGCAGGACATCATCCAAATGTACGAGAGATTGAAGGGCGGTATCCAGTTGGAATCCACCTCGAAAGCTAAATAGTTTTTGCTGTTATTTAAGTGCAACAGCTTCGAGAGGTTGGAGAAGTGGATTTCGGAAAGTGTTCCTCTCAAGGAATTTGCTGAAAGATCTAAATATTGAAGATCTTGAAGTTGTCCGAGACTATGCGGAATGGTGCCATTTAGAAGATTGTTACTGAGATCTAAAAACGATAAGACTTGCAATCTTCCTAATGCCTCTGGAATATCCCTTGTTAATTGATTATGTGATAGGTCAAGTATTGTCAGTTTTTTCAAGTGCCCCAGCCAATTTGGCAAAGCTCCCCAAAGAAAATTATTATTTATCTCCAATTGCTCCAAGTTTTTCCCAATAAGCCCTGAAGAATTTCCCTCGACTGAAAATATCTCCTCACGAAGTTCGTTATGGCCCAGCCATAGTGACCGGAGGAATGGTTTGTCCCTTAACAAAGAGAACAACCCTCCTTCAATGCTTTGCAAAAGATTTTTGTGCAAGATTGAGATGGACAAGACTTATCAAGTTATCGAAGCACCTTAATACTGAAGAGTTGAAAAAATTCCTAGAAAGATCAAGGTATTGGAGAGAAGTCATGTTTTGAACTGTAGTACTCGGGATGGGACTTTCGAAAAGATTCCATGAAAGATCAATGTGCCGGAGAGAAGTCGTGCCATGAAATATAGTACTCGGGATGGGACCTTTAAGAAAACTCTCTAAAAGATCGAGGTACTAGAGAGAAGTCATATTTTGAAATGTAGTACTCGGGATTGTACCATTGAAAATCTCTCATTGAAATATCAAGGTGCCGAAGAGAAATCATATTTTGAAATATAGTGCTTGGGATGGGATCTTTGAAAGAATTCCCTGAAAGATCAAGGTGCCGGAGAGAAGTCATATTTTGAAATATAATGCTTGGGATGGGATCTTTGAAAGAATTCCCTGAAAGATCAAGGTGTCGGAGAGAAGTCATGGTTTGAAATATAGTGCTCGAGATAGTACCATTGAAATCACAAATTGAAAGATCAAGGTGCGAGAGAGAAGTCAGATTTTGAAATGTAGTGATTAGGATGGGACCATCAAAAGAACTTGATGAAAGATCAAGGTGCCAGAGAGAAGCCATGTTTTGAAATATAGTGCTTGGGATGGAACCTTTGAAAAAAGTTCCTGAAAAATCAAGGTGTCGGAGAGAAGCCATGTTTTGAAATATAGTGCTTGGGATGGGACCTTTGAAAGAACTCCACGAAAGATCAAGGTGTCGGAGAGAAGCTGTATTTTGAAATATAGTACTTGGGATGGGACCTTTGAAAGAAATCAATGAAAGATCAAGGTGCCGGAGAGAAGCCATGTTTTGAAATATAGTGCTTGGGATGGGACCTTTGAAAGAAATCAATGAAAGATCAAGGTACCGGAGAGAAGCCATGTTTTGAAATATAGTGCTTGGGATGGGACCTTTGAAAGAAGTCTCGGAAAAATCAAGGTGCCGGAGAGAAGTAATGTTTTGAAATATAGTGCTTGGGATGGGACCTTTGAAAGAAGTCCCTGAAAAATCTAGGTGCCGGAGAGAAGTCATGTTTTAAAATATAGTGCTTGGGATGGGACCTTTGAAAGAAGTCCCTGAAAAATCTAGGTGCTGGAGAGAAGTCATGTTTTGAAATATAGTACTCAGGACGAGACGTCTGAAAAAATTATATGAAAGATCGAGGTATTGAAGATGAAGAGAAGTAGGCAGGTGAACTTCATAAATCCCGCAATGTGATAGGCTCAAATGTAATAAAGATGGGAGTTTGCTAATCACCTGCATGGGGTCTCTAGATCCGATAATATTCAAGCCGCTCATGTCGAGGTACTTTAATGCTTGAAGATGCGAAACCCACTGAATGTCTTCTACAACACCCATGTTATAATAATGGAGATCAAGGACTTTCAATTTGGTGAGATTTCCCCATTCACAAGGAATAGAAAAACCAAAAGAGTCGGACAAGTTAAGGTACCTTAACGGTTTCATCGATCCAATGACTTTGAGTATGTTCTCATTTTTGAAAGAGATCCCGCTCAACTCTAGGTAGCTCGAGTATCTCAAGTTGAGCAAAGAAGAGTTCATATCACTAACTGTGAAAGAAAACAGTGGGAAATCAGGTCCTGATGTGATCTGGAGCATAACAACATGTCCATTTATTTTGTCGCACTTTACTCCGGTCCATCGGCAACAATCTTCGCCGTTCCAAGAGGAAAGGAGGTCAAATGTATCAAAGAGATTTTGTCTGAACTGGATTAGAGCATCCCTTTCTTCTTTGAAGCAAATGGAGGATGAGCTTCTATTTCTGCACAAACATACACATGCATTGTATAAAATTAACAACAGACTTACTAATGCAAGCATTTTCACACCACCATGTCTTGCCATGAATGATGATGAAAATGAAAACAAAAGCTATATTACACACGAAAGACACTCGATTAGGCTTCAAGGTTTTTGGCTTGGGTGCATTTGTTTGAACTTTGAGAAATTTGGTTTGAGTGGGTTGTCCACAGTAGACAAATGACATTTATAGAGAGCAAGGGAAGGAATAATAATGAATGTAACCAAATATATCGTGGGTGTACCGTGTATATCACGTGTTAATAATTTCATTTACCATCACAATAAACGGAACCATAACTTGTTGACTGTTAGCAGAGTAAAGAAATTATCCAGCAGCATCCCGATGACTTGACTCCAAGTCGACCGTCTACCAAAAAGTCAAAGCCGACATCATCTCTTTAAAATTTTTTAGCTTCGACTGCTGGGAGTAATTCAGAGATGGTCCTTCACGGTTGTTTTTCATCACCATTGAGGGGAATGATGGAGTCGAGGCCTACATTGGCAACATGCGTATGCCTTTAAATAATTGATGAGGCGATAAGATGATTTCAAAGTCACACTGTTCAATTTATTAGCAAGATGAAAACCCAAGAGTTTATGATTATATACCATCATTGAGCAATATCGGATAAGGTTAGAAATAGAATATGTGCAAATTGGATTGGGTATACATCACTGCATAAACTTGAAAACTAAGGGATAAAATTAGCAAGAACATCACAAATAAACTAAAGTTAAACTTAAAAAGAGTGATATGAAGAAATTGAGGAACTTGGCTCTGATTTAAAATTGGATTTCACCAGAAAATGTAAGTTTCTATATATGATGAAGCTTCCCCTAGTCGGAAGAAAGAGAAATGTCTTTCGTTGGATTCGTCATCGAATGTTGATCTGACCAACATGTCTGCCCATGGTGGTTCTCTAGCGACACCACTAGTGGCAACTGCAGAAAACTTTGCAATCAAGACGCGCAAAAGTCTGGTATTTCAAGTCTCTTGTTCCCATTGCGCTCTATATTTGCGTGGTGCGTCTTGACTAGATAGAAATGGCTTTTCTCGCTTATTTAATAGGGCGACGACATCGTCGAGAATGATGAGTTCTTGCATTTCATATCGGTTGAAATCCGTTTTTCAGTCCTGGCGAATACGGCAGTTCTCAGGTCTTGCTTACAAGTACATCGAATAGTTAATGTGGTCCTTTAACCCAAGACAACAAGAATCAAGCCCTCAAAAAGAGTACTCATTTGGTGACGATTCAAGGGTGTATAAATGACATTACCAGCTTTCTCTCATATTATGTGGCACTCTGGATTTTACAATTAATCCGTTTCCTGAGGTGTACTTCGACTTGGGTCTATACTTATGAAACAGAGCAAGTGCTTGGCTTTGCCCCCTGCTATAAGCCAAGCAATAGACAAAAGTTAACGAAAGTCGTAGCACCAAGATGTACGCACTTTGGTGGGGTTGGACCAAGTTTTGCAGTGCAAGACCCGCGAGCACCAAGTCATATTCTATGCGACGACTTGGGTCTTCCTATAATCATCCGGTTGCATTTTCCTTTGCATAAATGCAGGATTCTAAAGTACGCATAATTCAGCCACTTACTCGAATGCTCATCATTGGTTTTGAAATTTCTTTCTACAAAGTGCGTCTTTGGGATATTTTATTATGAAGGAATGATGAACATTAGCAAGCAAGAAAAGTAAGAGGTGCAACAATATCCATCGATTCAATGAATATCTCTTTTGGATTAGAAGAACGCTCTCTTAAATTTTCTGTTGATACCAATTGTTCATTGGTGGATGACAAGACGGTAGGAGAATTAAGGACGGTACACGGTGAGATTTTGCAGGATCAATGTTAACTGCTCTAAAAGATTAAACCATCGTATGAATGCATGATTTAATATTTAAATATTATATATTTCATGTTGCGACCCGTGACCAATGAAATCCCCGAGGAGTTTGGACGAATCACCGAGCAAATTCCTCTCGCGACGTGGGTGCTTGCGCTTGACACGGGCTCTCCCAAGCCCTATCAGTTGCAACGTTAATTATACTTGATGGATTATGACATTTATTTTTGCTTTAAGAGTCGCCACTAATCAATTATAGGTTGATTAAAGCCAGATAAGATAAAAGAGTTCACGGTTACTTTCGTGAACTAGAAATTCATCGATACGGACACTTGGTCACATAAGTGTTACATATAGCCCGTTATTGGTACCTTTCCTCCTTTGATAAGGGTGTTTCATGCAATCGTTTCTGATTTTCATCCCTAAACATGCAAATCTACAAGGCCACACATAAGGGCGCAAGCAGTAAGATGAAGTCAATCAATAATAGAACGAGTAGACAGCGGAAATCATAAGTCAATCAACATGTTAACGAAAGTCGTAGTAACCAGATGTATGCACTTTAGTGGGGCTGGACCAAGTTTTGCAGTACAAGACCCGCAAGCACCAAGCCAAATTCCATGCAAAATTCTAAAGTATGCCTAATTCAGCCCCTACTCAAATGCTCATCATGGTTTTTGAGATTTCTTTCTACGAAGTGCGTCTATGGGATGTTCATTACGAAGGAATGATGAAAGTTAGCAAGAATTCTCTTTTGGGTAAAAAAAATGCTCTCTTAAATTTCCTTTTGATATCAATTGTTCATTGGAGGATGACTTGATGGTAGGAGACTTAAGAACCATACACTCGGTGAAATTTTGCGGGATATATAAAAAATTAAATCACCATATGAACTGTGTTAATATTTAAATATTCCAATACTCCATGTTGCCATCGTCCCCAGGCCAATGAAATCACCGAGGTGTTTAGACGAATTACTGAGCATATTCCTCTCTCGAGATGGGCACATGGGCTTGACACGGGCTCTCCTAAACCCTATCGATAGTAACATTAATTATATTTGATTGATTATGGAAATTTATTTTTTCTTTAAGAGTCGTCACTAATCAATCATAGGTCAATCAGAGCCCAAATAGGATAAAAGAGTTCACAATTACTTCACTGAACTAGAAATTTGTGGGTACGAACACTTAGTTATGTAAGTTTTACATAGAGCCCGTTATCCGTACCTTTCCTCTTTCACGCAATGGTTTCTGATTTTCGTCCCTAAACATGCAAATCTACATGGCCACACATAACGGGGCAAGCAATAAAATGAAATCAATCAATAATAAAACCTAAACATCCTAGATGTGCATGGAAACATCTATTCATGGGAAGTTCCAATTATTCTAAGATGGGAATTGTGTGAATAGGAATTTCATGTAAAGAATATGTAAGATAGCATGATGCAAACTCTAGCGTGGGCATCACATGAGAAACTACTTGCATGAAATTGAATTCTCCACACATGCAGTGGGATAACCCGAGCCATGATCAATGAGGCTGGGAGAGAGCATATGAAGTTGGAATATACAACTCTTGATTATTCGCGATAGGAGATTCATATCAATGGTGGTCAAGATTTACGAAAGAGTAATTTAACAGAATTATAAGCATTTGTTTTTAACTAAGAGTGCAAGTGCAACAAAACAAAAGAATGCCCCTCGTGATATTAGCAAGCTCGAGTTCATCTGTACATTCCGATGCAACTTTCTCTATTCCCCGCTAGTTTTGAACTATAAACAGAACGTTTCTCTCCAACACCGATCAACTTCATGTGTCAAAAGATATCTGCAACAACTGTCAAAAAGTACAGAAACATTTCTGATAAAAGCAGCTTCTCTCACGGGACAAAGGCAGACAAGAAACACCTTTGCCCAATGCCTCTCACAGACGTTTTGCACCAACTCTGGCCCTCCTTGTAACATTCAACCTGTGACGATACCAGCTGAGACTTAAGTTAAACGACGCTCCAGAAGCAATCTGGATAAGCAGTTTGGTTGACAGATTTTGAGGACTCAAGAGTGAATCCAATGTCTGGCTGAAAATTTTCCATGAATCATGATGTACAAAATGGAGGGGGGGCAAAAAACTCACTATGCCTATGATGTCTTCATCAGCTTTTGCACCTCCAATCACATATATCGACTCACTAAGGACGGCAGCGGCAGAATACCCTCTAGCGCAATTCATCCGTTCCCTGGCCATCCAACAATCCAGGCGCGGATCATACACTTCAACACTCGCAACCATTGAATTTCCATCGAAACCACCCAAGGCATATCTATTGGAGTATAGATAAGATACTTACAATGCTCATGAAAACTAACACTCAAAGTTGAGCAGAGTCCAGGTAGATCTACTTAATTTATAGTTGAAACAATGCAGAAGAAGAAGGGAGACTGCAAGGAATTTGTTTTATAAGACTTAGGTTGTGAGAAACTACATAATACACAAGAAGCACAGACGTGAAACAGTACCATGTCCACTTCAAGGAAAAATATGACATGCTTTTCTAGGATCTATATGCAAATATCATCAAATAAAATTGAACAGCTGGCATCAAAAAGAACATACAGGTATACTTAAAGTTTTTCATTCAGTGAGACCAGTGAATGGCAGCCCCTCTTTGTGGTCAAGCTTCCAATTTTGGCCCAAGAATGTTCTCTTGGGTCAAATCTTTCAGCCGAAATGAGATAATTCAGTAGAGAAAAAATTACCAACTCTCTGCTGTAGCTAACTCTGATGTAAAAGATTTCATATGCCATTCAAGAAATATATAGGTTATTCTCATTTACTGTGAGGAGTATTAGGTCTACAAGGGTATTTTTGAATTTCCGGATATATAAAAGATATGGACAAAACAATAACTTGCAGTTCACCGGTAAAGGTTTCTTAGGGTAAAATTGCAAAAGCACTTCAGTGTTCATATGAGGAATGACACTGCCATTTTCCATCAGCTGCAAGAAAATATGATGGGTCAATCACATGCCAGATACTTTCACAGTTTGCACAGCAGTTGACAAGAATGCCCCCCATAAAAGTAAATCAACTCATGTATTCGGATTTCTCAGAAAAAAGGATAACAGTCAGTCAAAAGACAAGAGAGTCACAAGAACGATCGAGAGCCTCCAATCACAAGATAAAAGGATGACAAAAAATCTGTCTCTTACTTAAGCTAATTATTGCCATCATAGCCACCAGTAGCATATATTGCCCCATTAAGCTCCACTGCAGCAAGAGCAAATCGCTGGGAGAAAAGGAGAAGCACGCCCAAAACGTAATTATGAAGTAAAGCAAATTAGAACACAGAATTCAAAAGGACATGTGAGAAGTTAATTAATGCTTAATAGTAAAGAGAGGAAAAGGAAGTTCATTTTCCTATAAGAAACAAGAAGATGGCCAGAGAAGAGATTTGGTAGGGTAAATTTGTGCTCAAACTCCTGCCTTTTCATTAGTGATGGGAATCCTATTAATGTACCAGTTGTCCCTTCCACAACTAGAAACAAATAATCAGCAAGCACATGCAGTGAATTCGTTACAAACAACTTACTTAGATTACATAGACTCATACCAGGGTCAATATTAAAAATCAAAACACTGCACTACCTTACTGTACTGAACCCTCAAAATAAGTTGACATTTATATCAGAAAAATTACCAAATCAGTCCTATACCTATTATATGGATGTCAATTCAGTCCTAATCCTTTCAATTTTGCAAATATAGTCCTCGCCGACATACCATGCAAGATGGCCGGCGATGATTGACCGCCACGTCAACATTTTCGAGTGAAAATTGGCCTGAAGGACTACATTGAAATGTCACAAAAAGATTTAGGACTATATTTGCAAATTGAAAGGATGAGAACTGAATTGGCTTCCATAGAATAGGTATATAACTGATTTGGTAATTTTCTTGATATATATGTCACCTTATTTCCTTTGTATTATAGTAAAAACATGAACAAATTCAAAAGCTTCACCATCCATGTAAAGTATTCTATAGAGAACAATGTTAATGAAGAAACTATGCTAAGCATGCATTTGCCACTTCAAGAAGTCAATGTAACCCCAATGCCGAAGCAAAATGACCAGAGGACTTAAAAGGAAACACAACAAAAAAATTTGAATTTTATAAAATGGCAATTCTTTGTTGTCAACAATGTCACTTGGGTTTAGAACTCCAAGTATGACAGAGGCAGATGTAGACAGTGCATAATTTTTCACAAGATCCTCATATGACTGGAACGTCTGAACTACAAAGCAACCATAAAACAACAACTAATAAGCAATTCAATTCTTCTCATTTTGCCTAACTATAATGAAGGTCCCTCCCTCCCTCTCTCTCTCTCTCTCATTTGAAGTACCTATACATATGGACATTTTGCATTATAACTTTTTACTACAAGGAAAAATATGTACTCCACTGAGAGCACTCTGCCAATAACACTATTTGACTCATTAATCACATTCAATACTCAATCTTTTGTAGCTTCACCAGACAACTTTAAAAGCACACGCAAGCTATGTACTATTCCTTTTGTAGCATTGACCGTGCGCAGATCCACTTGCCGATGTCAAAGTCAAGCATCTCAACATCTGAAAAGCAATCATGTCCATTCCCACCTTCAAGAGCAAAGATTTTTTCCCTTACCACTGCTCCAGCCAAAGTTCCTTTTTTAGCATTCAATGATGGTTGAACGGGTCCACTTATTGTTAGCCAAACTGTATAATTCGACTGTGCAGAAAGATAGTTATCCCATTAGGATAATAGGATTACAATGGCAACGGAGATTCAAAAGATGGCGATTCTAGTACCTGCATCATGCCAGGATTCCCCATCTCCACCGCCAAACACAAACAGCTCTTCTTTATACTTTGCAACAGATGCCTATGCACGGACAAAGTTCATCGGCGCAAGAGATTTTACTACATTACTACATTGTGAGAAGCGAAATAGGAATATACTGCAGATAACCATGATGAACCATAGTATCCTCCAACAATAATGATGGAATCATTACGATCAAGATCCAGTTCCTCAGAAGATTGGAATTCCTCAGGAACAGCATTATGCGATGAAGATTTCAACAAAGAATCCAACAAATTACAGTGATCTCTCAGATAACAAATTTCGTTTTCTGCCCAAACCTGAACCCAAAATATAGTGAATGATGCAACAAAACATGTAGAAATAAGAAAAAGAAAAATGCATATGTTTTGTGCACAACAGACTCGGTAAAACTAAGACTGCCTCAAAAAAAATCACCCAAGGCTGTCTTCAAAAGGAAGACCAGTATAAAGGCAGAAAAAATCCTAATTCTGTCCCCGAGCTAGAGCAAGACAAGAATACTCTCTCATATAACCATAATGGTAACCTAGCAGGAGATATCATTACTCAACATAGAGTTTACAGCTAACCATGTGAAACTCAACGTAACCTATATTTTCCTTCCCCAAGGATTTAGAGAGGGTTTTCCTCATATTTCCCTTTAAGGGACAAAAGTTCCTTTTGAGTATGACCTTTAAAAGCAGCACGAAGGAAGGCAGAGATGCAACAAATTATACCCTGAAAATGTTTGTAGTTTGCCTTTTAACTCTCTGTCTCCAATGACTAAATATGTTAGTAAAAAACATCACCTAAATCCGAAAGGTTTTATGCGCAACAATTGTAGCACTGGGCCATATAAGAGTATATGTCATACTTAAAATACAATAAAATAGTCAACCCTTTCCAACCTGATGGCAGAAGAATCCCCAAAAAACAAATCAATAAGTGATTCTAAGCTTAGAGCTAACAAATGAAACACACAGGACCAAAGTATGAACGAAGCTTCATAGTACCAGCTTCTGCTCCAAATCAATCATCTTTTGAGTTTGTTCCATCTTAAAGTCCTTGAGCTCTCCCAATTCTCGAATCAACTACACAAAGAGAGGGATCATACAGAATGTTTAGGGAGCATGAGCAGAAGGAAGATTACTAATTATTTTTGCTTGAGATGCCTCACTCCGAACTACCTGGGGAATGATAAGATGATAATCAGAAGAGGAATGAATATCCTGTAATTTCTTCTCTTCTAGGTCCACAGAGGAATGAAAATCCTGTAATTTCTTCTCTTCTAGGTCCACAGGTGCCTCAACGAAGCTGTTTTCTTCGGATTTTGTGCCCTCAGTGCTAGAACTACCTTCTGAACAATGATTCGAATGTAAATCATTATATTCCCGGCTAAGAGCCAATTCTTTCAGTTGTGCAATTATTGAATCCCTCTCATCTCCTCCATCTAGCTTCATACTTCCACAACCTTCAAATAGCTGATCATCTACTTCAATAGCAAGTGAAGGATCTGCAGAATCAGATCTCCCACTTGAGTGCTCGAGTTTTTCTTCCATTGAAGTAAAAGGCTTCATTTTTTCCCATTCTCCTCTTGTTTCCTCAGAGAGAAGAGGTTGTGAAATTGTTCTCTTCTGGACTATATACTGGGGAACTGATGGAGCGATCGCTAAAGAAGAAATAGGGATATCAATTTACTTGTTTGAGCATGGTCCAATTCAAACCAAAAATGGTTGCATGTATGGTAGTTGTCTGCAATTATTCGCTTGAACTGATCTTCCGGCAGCGGTTGGCATTGCATCCTTATACGAATTTGAACCTTATTGGACAACCAATCAACTCATAATCATACATTTGGTAATGAAAACTAAGAGACAATACATAACGTGTTGGAAAAATAGATAAGAGATACCTGTGCCGGATATGGAGTCTTCTCTAGAACATCAGTGCTCCAACAATAAGGATCGATATTCATCTGACCACGGCTTGCAGCCTCAAAAATTCCATGAAGTTTTCTGTCTGAGTAGTTGAATAAAAATAGTGGCAAGCCAGGTTCAATATGGTTGAATGTGCGAAGATGGCAAGCCTGTTGATAATGTCTCTCATGAGTTTTCATACTTTAAACAAAACTAGTACAAATTAAAACAAGATAGCATGGGGTGTCAATGAATCAAGGAAATAGAAGAAGAATAAACTCCGCTGTACATGTTCAACAATTCTACTACCTTAACCAAATGATATATAAAAATAAACCGTTGAAAGTTAAGTGCTGTGCCGATAAATCAAATATGAACCACCAATGACTTACCAAATAGTTGTTTGGATAGGCATTCCTTCATAGTGTTGTCCTTGCAACCAAAGATTACACCACCAAGATTATTCTTGCCCGAGTTTCTGTGAGCTAAAACACCAGTTGGGATAATTGGAGAAAAAGATGTGTTTCCAAGGTAGGTGTCCCCTATTCTTTACTGTCCCCATCCTGTTAGAAATTTCTATAGAATATATATCATGTAACCAAAAAAACAAAAAAAAACAAGTATTTGGCACTTTGAGATTGCCCTTCTTCATTGGATGAAGTGGAAGGTGAAGATCTTAATAAGCCAAGCCAACCCATTCAGAAGCACATTCTATAGTATGCAAAGGAACCAAGCTTGACAGCAAACGTCTAATCGGTCATCTCGAGACCGAGACAACCACAGGATTGCAAAACTACAGATGCCATTCAAGGCATTAGAAGAAAGGAAACACCCTGAATGAAGGTGCATGCGTAAAACGACACAAGACACCATGCACACATATCTGCACATGAGCACCGACCAATGGGCAACGATAGAAAGACAGGGAATAAAGCTCAATTCTAATAACTCAACGATTTTCAGTGTTCGCCGCCCATGTGCACAAAGCACAAGCCTCACACACACGACAGATTACAGCACTGATGTCAAATGATCAACTTCATGATTGCAAAAAATACATCCACCGAGCACAACACTCAAGCACATGATGACCCTGAATCCTATTCCTACACACACACACGCACAATTTCACTGTACACCGCAAATACACTGAATGAACACCCCCGAGGGCCCCGACACATTCAAATTCAACCAGACTAGCGATGTTCCAATGTCGGTTCTATCAAGAATTCACGGTGAACAGAGATTGATGTTGGGCAGAAACGCGGCAAACGAGAAGAATTCAGAGCTCGAATCAAACGAAATCGCACACGCGATGACGGCACATGAGAACGGCCAATCCGCAGAGCCAAAGCACAGCGAATTCTCCTCGACCCAAAAAACAGAGCGACAAAAAAATCAAAACTTTACAGCAGTCGAGCTCGCGGAACGAACTCCGGCAGCGAGACCGATAACGCGAAAACCGAAACAACACAGAAATGAAGGGCAGGACGAACTCGTCGACGCCGCCTATCGAGTTCAACGACACAGAGAGAGAGAGAGAGAGAGAGAGAGAGAGAGCGTACCCGGCGAGAGGGAAGCGGGGAACGGCGGCGGCGGCAGCTGCGGGCGGCCCTTTTGGCCTTCGCGGCGGAGCCGATCAATGCACGGACGGCTCGAGCGGCGGATTGGAAGGTGGCGATGGAGACCTAGCGGAGAATTATATGAAATCTATGCATCGAAGGGGCATCAGTCTAGTTCAGCACTAAAATTAGTAGTCTCCCAGAAATTACGATGGTAAATCCGGAACTCGGAATATAATTTTAACCAAATTCTAAACATCTCTTTGAATATCCACCACACTTTTGGAATGTGGAAAAATGAGAGAATGCACAAGATAGAGGAGCAAAAGAGAGAGACCCCTTCTTGAACTTTGTACTGCCAGGCGGTGTCTACGTGCCTGTAACCGGCCTGCACTCTTCTCATCCCGACCAAAACACATGTTAAATCCAAAACCAAATGTAAACCGAGAATAAAAGAGACAAACAACCGGATGGGTCGAGCTCGATCTGCAGAAATTACGACCTCGACGATGGCGGCGCGGACGGCGGGGGAGGCGCCGGAGCCCGATCTCCAAGTGCCCAGCCCGACGGTGGGGATGGCGTGGCCTCTCGACAGCTCGAAGCTCTGGGACTTTAGGTCGACGGCGGCTGGGAGCGTTGCCTGAGCCATTCCTCTCTCTCTCTCTCTCTCTGTTCTGTTGATGAAAGTTAGGGCGTCTAACAACGAGAATGAAAGTAAGGGAATCAAAGAAGGTGAAATAGGGGAAGGAAGGAAGGAGAAAGGAAGGGAGGGAGGGACACGGCTCGTTGCATGGCCAACACGTACATTGGTGGTTTCTTCGACCCACCTTGAAAATTGGAAAAAAAAATTTATTTTTGAAAGAGTCGCTTGTTTCGAAATATAAATATTTATGTTCCCAAAACATTGATAAATGAAATTTAACAAATGATTCGGAGGATCTCTTGACATTTTTCCCTTAATATGCTTGAAACTTCTTAGACAAAATTAACTCTCTCGTCTCTCTTGCTCTCTTCTATTTTCCTCCCTATCCATCTATCTATTTATATGTATTTATATGGTTATACCCAACCTAATGTTGTCTCACTTTTATCACCCTCATTTTGCCCTTGCTACATAAATAAAAAAAGGAAAGGAAAGAATCACCAAAAATTCTAAATTGTGCCCACTATAATACATTTGCTCTCAAACTTTTTTTGCGATACCAAAAAATCTTAAACTTGTACATGAGTGACACATTTATCATCTGCTAAGGTTCCGTCGATGAATTCTGTTAAAATTCCGCCTACGTAGATAACAGAAGGCAAACGGAATTGATATGATGCCCAGGTGGCTTAAAAATCATTCAATAGAATCTTGATGAAGGGTAAATATATTACTCGAGTATAAGTTTGGAGTCTTTTTTGATGTCGCAATAAAAAATTTAGGGTAAATGTTTTCACAATTAATATAGTTTGGCATTTTAAACGTCGCAAAAAAATTCAAGATAAATCCATCACAATAAACATAATAAGAGATTTTTTATGGCTTTTTCCCACCTTTTTATGATGGAGCAATTAGATGTAATGGGTAAAACGTGTAAATGACCCTTGGATTAGGTAAAGGTCCACATTTAGTTCCCTTGAACTTCGGCTTAAAAGGGGAACTCCCTTGAACACGACCGGCTTGAAGGGAGATGATTCGATGATATAAATAACAAACATAAAAATAAATTGGGAAAATATTTCTTTTTCAAAAAGGATATAAAAAAAGAAAGAGATTTATTTAATAATCGCATTTTAGGACTTTCAACACACTTATCTCTAAATAATAAAATACATGATCAATAGTTTGAATTACAGGAAGGAGAAACTGTAATACACCTTTATTGTAGTTGAAGTAGAAGAGCTTATATGCCATATATAATCAAGCCCTTACAGCCATCACTTCCCTAATTTTCTTTAAAAAATTGCACCAATTAAAAAGATTCGAAGGAAATTCGATTGCAATTTGAACACAAGGTTGAGAAATTCTTCGTTCTTTTGTGAAAGTTCCTCTCCAATGTCATGTCTCGAATCCTCAAATATCCACGATTGTAAAGTCAACTGGTTGTCATGTTAAAAAGTTTATGGACCATCATTTCTCTTGATTGATGATGGAAACAGATGTTGGCAACATTGAAATTGCTACAAGTTCATCATCGAAATCTATTTAGATTCACTGGCATAAAGCACATAGTATATACACCTTTCAATCTTGGATTATCTATAGATACTTAATATACACGATGAATGCGTCTTCGTGTGTCACCTGTCTAATAGGACATGTTCAACAAGATCCAGACGCGACGCGAAACATGAATTATCAGCCACTATTCCTGTCTTCAAAAGTAGCAGAAGCATCAGACCAGACATTAACAAGGAGTCACAGAGTAACCAGAACATGAAAGAAGCACAGAACAAATCAAAAATCCTGTGATGTGTGTAATTGTCCTAAAAGTTTCCAAACTAGTGCATTTCTGAAGCAGCTGATTTTCCTGACCTCCTTGAGTTCTCCTGTTGTATGAAGAATGCATCGATCTTCCACATGACGGAACGATTTCGCTTCTGCACGTGTTTACAAACCTAGCAATTTCGTCATTCGGTTATGGACTCGACGACCCTCCCGAGCTTCCATGAGAACAAACATCAAGACCTAATGGACTTCAACGTGTTCGGGCTCCTTAACCGCCCTCCGCTGACTCAAATCACTGCTTTTACGAGCAACTCTGATGAGAGAATCTACCCTGCTCACTTCGTCGACTACAGAGGACTCCTCTGCAATTGCAGCAAGCATGGTGTCCGGGTTTGCCTCGCTTTCATTGGACCCGGAGTTTTTACCGACTCCATTCTCTTGCCGGACCGGGTTACCACCCGAAGTGTCGGCTATGGATTGGCATGGAGGTCGATCATTCTTGAAGAACAAGCACACGACTGCACAGTCGTCGATCTTACATCCTGGGTACTTGGTCCTCCATGCTAGAACAGCGTGAGCAACCAATAGTTTAGCGGCCACGGATCTCTTCTTTGCGGATGCAACAATCCTCACGACCTCTGCATTGCTTAACACATCCCACACCTTGAAAAAGAAAGGAAAAAGTGAGGTCTGTGTCTCACTGAAAGGAAAAGAAAAGAAGAGTCTAGTATTAATGATAATAAACAATAACATCGTCTTGACACCATGTACGGGTAATTTGCAATCAGAGCAAGAACAGTAATCTAGAAATCTACGTGATCATGCAATTGCGCAGTATAATCTGTACACCGCTACAGATAGAATTTCTTTACTCTTACCCCATCAGTGGCTAGAACCACAAATTCATCATCTTGTGTAAGCTTTCTATAGGACACTTCGGGGGTGGATATCAGGCCATAATCTTTCAAGCAGAAATCTCCAAAAGCCCGAGCCATGGCAAGACCGGGGCAATTTTCCTCAGGCAACCACACTCTGAACACCTCTGGCTCTTCATCCATCGCAAAGACTCTGCCTTTGCATTTCTTGATCCTCTCTGCTTCACCTAAGCAGATTGTTGAATGGGAGAAAAATTGAATAAGGTCAGGATGAGATATTTACTTGCTTTGAGAATGAACGAGGAGATAAAACCCACTTTTGATATTCGGTTTCAGATCGACTGTGAGTTGGATGGGAACGAGCTGATTTTTCTGGCCTCTCGTGCACAGAACAGCTCGGGAATCTCCCAAATTGGCAATAATAAGATGATCTCCCTGAAAATTTTGAATGGCACATTAGTGGATATGACGATTACGCTCATCAATACTCTTCTACTACTTCGTATTCTTCATCATAGCTATCGCGTCTCTGTTTCGTACCTGCTTAACCATGGTTACTGCAGTTGAGCCGCTGCAGAAGCTGTCAATGGAGGAGTCAAAGCTTAGCTCGTCATCGATTTCTTTGAAAGACTTGACGAAACTAGCCTCCCATGAAGACAGAAGCATGTCATGACAAAAATCATCCTCCCAACTATCTCCTGCATCTTCGTTTCTTTCTTTCTCCCCGTTTTCTTGACCATCATCATCTTTATCTACGAGATCAGGGTCCTTGCGATGGCTGCCCTTGTTCTGCAAGGATTGGATCACTGAAGAGAGCTTGGAAGGCAAACTGTCGCGCACGTGTCGTGCAACTCTATGACCTGCGGGACCATGGCCATCAAACACCCCGCAAAAGAATGCACCTTTTTCGCCAGTAAAGTCCTGAAATTTTTTTCAAGTTTTCGTTAGCCGCAGCTATCATCATGAAACGAAACCCTTCAGAGTAGTTTCCCAAGGTTCCAATTAAGCCATATGATAGCACGAATCTACAGAATTGATGGGTTCATGCGTTTGATTTCTGAACATCTTTTCCTGAAAGGTGCAACTTTCCAGTGCAGATTATGATCATATTTGACTAATGACTTGATTTTTGAATCCATTTGCACCTCCCCCACCATATGTTACATGCACAAAAACATTGAAACTTGTCTGGCAAGTAATTTAAAACCTCAAAAAAAAGGGGAAAAAACACCAAGATCATATACGATCGTGACAGAACAAGATATTCAATTATCAAGAACACGACCCATCTGCTTCAGAAGAAGAGATAGAGAATTGAACCCAGAAAATCGTACGGCTGATAGAAAAAAGCAGACCATTCCCCCAAAAGCAATATCGAACAGAGAGGCCAGCCAAGAAAAATTTTCACGAGAACATGGATAAAACAGAAACCAACGAGAAAATTTTCCTTAAAAATTTACCTCCCACACGGTCATGGCGTCTTGATTGATCCCTTTCTTTCCTCGCTTGCTGAACATACAGCAAGAATCGTTGGAGCCCCTCAGCCTCACCCGGGCCCCAAGATCTCCTTCTCTCACGCCTCCTCCTCCTCCTCCTCCTCCTCCTTCATCATCACCCTCAACCTCATCATCTCCGTCAATGTTCACAATCCCTACCCAGTCCCGACCCACGTCGTGGTCCGTGCTGCAACACGCTCCCATCTTCCACAATCCACGCAAAAGGAAAAGAAAAGAGAAAAAAAAGAGAAGAAAAAATCAAATCTTTCAGGAGGAAAAAAGTAAGAAAATTCACAGCAACAGAACACCCCCCAGCAGAAATTTCTCCACCCTCATCCCCGGCAGGTTCTGCCCGGAAAAATGGCGCGAGGAAACGACGGGTAAAACGAAATCGGGTTCGTTCCTAGGAGGGGCAGGCTAAGGGAAAGGGAGGTGAATCCGAGGTGGGGTGGCGGTGGTGGTGGTGGCTGCGGCGGCCAGTGTATCTTTCGATGGCATGCGTTTCTTTCCTGAAGAAACAAGAACGGGACAAGACATCAACACACGAATCGGGGGCAAGAAACAAGAAACGACGACAACGTTCGCAACATCGTAAAGAACAAAGAAGCGGCGTGCTCCTCGTTCTTTATGTCCTGCGAATCTCCCTCTCTTTCCTCCCTTTCAATGTTTTGTTTATTTATTTATTACAAGTCAAAGCCTCAAAATGTCACGGCTCGTGAGGGAGAATTTGTGGGAGATTTGCTGGGTGACGAAAATGGTAATTATTTTTAGGACTTATATCACCAAAAATCTCAAATTGAAATGCTTGAGACAAATTTATCAAAAATTAATTTTTTTACCACAAAAAATCTCAAAACCGGTACACATGCTACAAATTTACCCTCCGTTAATTTCCGTTAAATATTACTATCAAATTGTTGAGTTGAATAACATATAACAGTTGACGGGTGCATCGGTTTAGGGCTTTACCTGCTCTGTCAGTCACAGATTTATCAATTTGTAATTTTTTTATGATATCAATCCAATTTTACGGAGAGTAAATTTATCACAAGTATACTAATTTGGGTTTTTTATGAACAAAGTAAGTTTAGGGTAAATTTGTTAATTGGAGTTTTTAGTGGTATTGACCCTTATTTTTATTTGAATCTTTCTCTCCATTTTTTTCCTTCTTTCTTCTTTCCAATTTTGGTGAAAATAAAATTAAATATGACAACTCACCTTATCGAAATCTTTTAGGAAAAGAAAAAAAAAAGAACATAAAAAAATTAGCTTAATTAGAGGAGTCATTCCTCGTTTGGAACCAAAACCGATCCCTATCGATTGGGGTCAGTTTTTAAACATCAGATCTCTTCGTATCTTGAATTCCTATTTTTATTTTTTTGGGTCTAAATCTCGAATTCCTATTTAGGAGGCTTACTAATTCTGTGCTTCTAGAAAAGAATTCAATAATTTTTTTTCCTATTATTAAACGTGCTATACTTATTGTAATATACTATAATCTCGACTTAGTCTTATCGTTGTTTCTTTCCGTACAAAAGTGTGCGAAATACGACATTACATGAAGACTCACGAAATTCGATTTATTGAGCGTGCGCCCTCATTATTTGTAGTACCAATGGTAATTAAATCATGTTGCCAAACATCGGCATAGACGGTAATTATTTAGAACTAATTACGATTAATATTCATTCGTATCTTGCACTCTATCTTACTAGCAAAATAATCCCTAAGAAAATGAATTTTTTACTTGATATTAATCAAATGGCATGCATTTAAGTTTTGCATATCCTCATCAGTTGGTCAACGGGGCATGTGCAATGAATTTTTTTAATTGGGACATTTAGATTGCTCTTGTTTGCCATTGGTTAAGCAAAATCTATCAAATATTTTTTTCTTTTAATTCCTCAAGCTACTCTTGCCACTTTGGTTGCTTCGAGCGAGATTCTAATTCCTTCTTCGTAGTTTTACTGAAATTTGCGAGAATAACGTATGAGATACTAAAGAATCGATGGAATAAGGAATCGTACGCACTTATCCTTTTTTCCTATTCTAGGTTTAGAGACATCTCGTGACTTACTTGACGTGTTCTGAGCTGAGAAATGTTACTTTGTCTCCTTGTCATGACGGATTATTTCCGTTTATAATGACATAAATGCAATCGGGATGATGTATTATCCGAAAAATGAGATTTTATACTTAAATTTCGAATCGAATGCAAAGTATGATTTTCCAGTAAAATGTTAAGATGTTTTATGCAAGTAGGCTAAGCAACTCCAATGATTGTCAAAACAACACCCAACAGGTGGTTAAGCAGGGATTGGAAAATGAGAATTAGGAACAGGCATGTGGGTTGGGTAATTGACCTTGATTAATTTATAGTAATTAAGCTTAATCAAGGGGATCACAAGTCTTTTGGGGGAGCTTACGAGCTTGAATCCCCTGAAGACTCGAGACAAATTGAACATGATTCATTGTTTCGTCACGCAATCTATAATGTACTAAGTCAAGTCGACTCTGCCTAATTCAATCATTGGCTAAGTCAATTGTGAGTTCAAAGGTCGTTATTATCACCAAGCCTTTGGCATTCTTCTGCACTTTACCATTATTGTTAAGATCGATTTAATTTGGTGATTATTTTCACCTAACCTTTGTTGTTCTACCATACCGATATCTTCCGGATCCATTTTAGATCGTACAACCTAAATGAGACAAAACGGAAGTTGATTGAGTCAATCGCCCGGAGCTTGCCCGTTCGTTTGCTAATCAAGGCTAAACTTCCCCCCAAGATTCAAAACATGTTCTACCAATCTAACCACGTCGCATATCGGGACTTTAGCTTCCTGATCTTCCCAACTACCGATAATTGACTTAGTTGCTTCGGGGCAAAACACGTTCAGTGAGGTGCGCCCACCAAAGCAACGGGCTGAGCCGTTGGCTATCCGCTATGGAGAGTGAAAATCGTCGCGCAAACTCACTCATGATTGGCAAAGAAGAAATCCCTAAATCCTCCTAAAATCAGGGTCCGGCTCGGAGAGCCCAGTTGGATCTACTAGGTTTGGGCAGGTCCTGGAAAGGGTTACCTCCTGCGCAAGTCTGGCTATACCTCGAACGGTACTCAATGTTGCTCGGTTTGGGTTGACCTCAAGGGTCTGAAATCATCGTCCGAACCTGTCCACCGGGAAAGTCAGGCCGTCGAGGCCCGTGTGATCGGAGATCCTTCGTGGCTGAACGGGGAAAGCTTACTCGCGGAATGCATCCTGAATTCTGGTGGGCAAACTCACTCCAGAGCCTCCTTGGTGATGTTCGTTGCCAGGAGCGCACCAAAAGAACCCAACCGTTCACGAAAGACCCAACTAAAAATTGTTCCTGATGTTGTGAACAGAGTATAGTTCTCATAACGGATGCCTTACATAGAATTCATCCATCCAGGAAAATTTGAGAAACTAACCAAATTAAACAGTACATCGTTGCCCTGAAGATGCCAGCCACTTAGATCGGATAAAAATTGTCTTATTCACAAAGGTCTAGGGATACTTATTAAACATGCCTAACGAGGATAAATTCGGTTTTTAAGTATTGACTATGCATATTACTAAAACAGTCGATGCATTAAAGATTGCGATATCGCTTTATTTGGTTGCTTCTCGAGGCACTTTTTGAACAAAATCCAAATGAGAAAGATTGAACCCATGGTAAGAGTCTGCAAAATGGGCCCTCAAAAAGAACAAAGACAAGAAACTGCAGGCCAACCAAAACAATGCATTACATCGCAATCAATGGAAAGGAGAGGGACAAACAAAAAGACATTCCAGACAGCAGGACACACGAGACATGCCCTTTTGGCTCTCAGGCAACAAGTCAAAAGCAGTAGCATATGCACTCGACCTCCCTGGAGTCTGCACTTTCCGAGCGAGCATTCTATGAAACTAGTACAGATAATGAATTGAATTCGGACCATCGGATCTGGTGAGACCGTAAAGATTCAATTTAGTATATGTGCGACATTCACACGATAATTTATCGCCCCCTCCATTTTGACAAAACAGTGCAACCATACTTTTCGAATGCCCTCCTCTTTTGTGTATCATCCAGTTGACCTATAGAGAGAGAGAGAGAGAGAGAGAGAGAGAGAGAGAGAGAGAGAGAAAAATTTGGTCCTCAACGGCAACTCAAGGTTGAGGGAAAGGAGAAGGTGGACATCTCACACTGTTCCATCGAAAAGAATGAGCACTACTACCACTCCCACTTGTGTTCCTCAAATCTCGAAAAGGACATAAAGTGAATGGCGGTAAGTGGGCAACGGACCAACATGATCTATAGAAGCAAACTGTAATGGCAAGGTAGCAACAGCTAAAGCCACGGAAGCCTCGTGCCTAACCAGTCGCAGTTCATAAGCAGAAAGAGAAGCTGCAAAATGAAAAGAACGAGTACACATTCGATTCAACTGCAAGAGAAACCATGCATTCGTTGGATTTCATTCGAGCTATTTCACTACAGCACTTCATACAATGAGTAATCCAGGACAAAAGCCTAAACTGAAGCAGTACAATAAACGCCACTGTAAAAGGAGAATCACCACATCAAAAGAAAACATATGTGGTGAGCATTGGCAATAATGTCGCTTGTTTCCAAGAGTTACTACCACCATTGATGTACAAGAACTCCACTCTGTCTCAGGGATGTGAAAAGGTCCAAGCATTGCTCATATGTTTTCTCGTACTTGGAGCTTCTCTCGCCGGGACAACATCTCTGCCATCTGTTGTAATGGCACTCGAGAAACAGTTCATCGATCAAACAGATAGCCCCAGTCTCAAACAGCCTCGGAATCAAATTGAACTCGGTCCCCTCCACATCCATCTTCATCACCACGAAATCCTTCTCTGTAACCGTGTTTTTCAACCATTCCGCAAAATCAAATCCCTGAATCGTAGCCAACTCCCCATCGCTCGAGGACTGAACCGGCTGAATCCTGCCCATCCCTCTGCCTTTGTCCTCCGATTTCTGACCCGGGTCTCGGTTTATTTCGAAGGACAGAGTCTCGTTCTTCACCCACGCAGCATATGGCAGCAAAGTGACACGCTTCTTCGACTTGTATTCCTCGTAAAAATGCTCATCGGCCTCAATAGCATACACTTCAAGGTCTTGTTCTGTTTCGGGTACTGTTTTCTAAACCAACTAACTATACTAGAACCGTAACTCCGAGCTCCGACATCTACATAAACATACCTATTCTTGAAACTGATATCGACCATCGATGGCAGATACTTTATGTTCTTTATATTCCTTTTCAGTGTAATCCATGGTTTCAATGGCTCCTCTACAATCAATGGCTCGGCGTCCTGGACCAATTTCCGCTTACTCAACGAGACCGAGCACTTATTCACCGAATCACCACCGGAATTCTTCACCGAGTGGCTAAGAATGCTAAAATCACTAACTTTCTTCAGAACAATCTCACGTATCTTAGGCAATGAAGCATTGAAACCGGCCAAATCGCGCGATCTCACTAGCCGGCAACAATTGAACAAATCAATGAACGAATCGAAACTGTATGTATCGTTAGCCCTCACATGGAAAACCGCAAACCCTTCGAGGCTTCAGCGTCCGGGAGATCTCGGCGGCGGCGTCCAGCGGCCTCGGCACCTTGTCGAAGCGGCCCCCGCCGGAGAACACGAAATCGAAGGTCTCGTCGCCGAACGGCAGGCGATGCGGCCGGCCCGAGATCACCAGAGGCCGCGACGCCTTCTTCGAGACCCCGACCGCGCCCGCCACGCCCATCTCCTTCAGAGCGAGCACGTCCTGCCCGCTGCCCGACTCGAAGCACAGGGCCCTGGCGCCCCGCGACAGGAACCCCTCCGACGCCAGATCCCGGAACACGGAGCCGTGGAACCGGACGGCCTCGACCCAGCGATCCTCCCCGCCGCCGCGGCGCGGGGGGCTCGCGACGGTGGACCGGACGGCGTTGGCGGCGGAGGCGGCGGCCGCGGCGCCGGAGACGACGAGGTTGAGATTCTCCGGCGGGGAGAGGAAGCAGAAGTCGCCGAGCCTGCAGGACTCGCCGGCGGTGGTGACGACGTAGGCGAAGCGGACGAGGAGGAGGAGGACGCCGAGGACGAGGGCCCGCACGAGGACGTTCCTGACGGAGTTGGGCTTGCCGGCGAGCGGCTCCATCCGCGGGGTATACGGCACGGCACGTACGTATCTACGTATTGGTATGCGGGCGTGTGCGTGTTAATGTACAAAGACGAGGAAGGAGGAAGGGAAGAAAAAAAGCAAGAAAAAATCGAGCGAGATTCACAGAGGCGGAGAGGGAGAGGAGGTGGTGGTGGTGGGGGGGGTGTTAGCGGGAGCAGAAGCGGGCGGAGGTGTGGTTGGCGCCGACGAGGGGGAGGCGGCGGACGGGGGATGGCGGAGGAGGAGGGGAGGGAGGGGCAAATCGGGAAGACATCGGTTTTTTTGTCCTCCTTCCTTCCTTTTTTCCGGAGAGAGAGAGAGAGAGTCTTTACGGCGGCGCCGGCGACATTGCCGGCGGCGGAGGTTGAAGAGCCGTGCTCGCCTGTAGAGAGAGAGAGAGAGAGAGAGAGAGAGAGAGTTTTTGGGAGGAGAGCGAGGGTGGTTGCTGCAGTCGCGGCGGGAGGGAGGGCGGGGTGATGAAGAGAGAGAGGGGATGACGCGGCGGGGTGACCGGACGACCGGGGCTAGCAGGTCGCCACGCGGGGGATAAAACCGAGTGGTGGGGGGAATCAAGTGGAGGGCGAAGGAGAGGGGGAGAGAATCTCGAGCGACCCACGTGATGTCAAAGCGCGTCGTTCTAATAAGTAATTTCACGCGAGCTAATGATGATTTATTCATTTATTTTAATCTTTTTGGGGAAATTTACGCCGTTTGATAAACAGTTTTGCGTCATCCGAGGTAGGGAAGCGATACGAACGATCCTTGAACTTTAACCCGACACAACATGATACATGAACTTTAACTTGGTGTGTGATGTCGTCCTTGAACTTTTAATTTATTTGATGTGGTTCTTTAACGTTTGGTAAATGTTCGAACTAGTCCATAGATTGTATTAAGATAACCAATGTTATCCTTTCATTAATTTAAGTTTGGAAATAACATTGAACATTTTTACATAGTCTTAGGACTAATTTGAGCATGTATCCAAAGTTCAGAGACTATATTAAATAAATTAACAGTTCAAGGACGACATTGCAAAATGGGTTAGAGTTCGGAAATCAAATTGAACAAATTAAAAGTTCGGAATTATATTGCGCGTTGGATAAAATATTCATGGATAATTTGTGCCATTATCTTTACCAAGATGAATAAGTACCCATATCGATAATGTACTTTAAAAAAATTTCCCTTGAAAATTTAAACGTTGAAACATGATCCATTTGGTGACTTCACGTTAACATTGCCGATCCAAAACAAAAAAAGTTTCCACGACGAGTGTTTAGGGGCTTGCTGGTTCAGTTCAATAGATTTGCGATGGATCTAGATCGCATGACACCCCATCAGGAGCCTCCGAAACTAATATGAGCTAGAGTCCGAACCAGGTTCGTTGAACGCTCGAGCATCATCTTAGTAGACACTTTCTCTAAAACAAGTGAGCGTAAGAGTAGCAATCCCTGTACTAGGTAATCATTCGAAATTTTCTTTTTTTCAAAAGGGGATTTTAGTTCCTTTTAACTTAAATCCATCGCAATACAAATTTCCTTGCACCGAAGTCACGATACAATCATACCAGCGTGTCGTATGAAAAAATGAAATACAATAACACAAGTGCGCGGCGCATTGGTCGTGCCCCGACGCCCGGGTGGTCCGGCTCATGAGATTTCGTGGACTCAACCAGCGCTATTTAATGGCAAAGCAACTCGGACATGGGACTCTGAGGAAAATCCGATGATTCCGTTGGGGGGTCGGATTTATTGCATCGGGTCAAAGGGAAAAGGAAAAGGAAAAGGCCAACCGAAAAAACGCATGAGGAGTAGGACCGTTTACGTCGGCTAAACGACCGACCCTCATTTTTAATGCTTTTTGTCTCTCCGCCAACGAATTTTCTCCTTTTTAATAATAATAATAATTATTATTATTTCCATTTTTTAATAATGGGTTATTGTTGTTTTTTTTCCATTATTAAAAATGGGATCCACTCACTTTTTTTCTATTTGGGGGCAATTTCTTAAAAAAGCGATCCTCCTTCTCCTGTTCCATTCCATTCCATTCTCTTCTTGAGCAAGCAAGAATTGCGGATGGAATCTGCGGTCCTGATCCCTGAACTTTGATCCAACACAATGTGGTATATGAATTTTAGCCTGGTGTGTGATATTGTCTCTGAATTTTTAATTTATTTGATGTAGTCCCTAAACATTTAGTACATATTCAAACTAATCCATAGACTGTACGAAGATAACAAATGTTATCATTTCATTAATTTAAATTCAGGGATAATATTGAATATTTTCATATAATCTTGGGACTAGTTTGAGCATATACCAAAATTTCAGGGACCACGTTGAATAAATTAACGGTTCAAGGACGACATTGCATATTGAGCTAGAGTTCGGAGCACAAATTGAATAAATTGAAAGTTTGGGGATCATATTGCACGTTGGATAAATATTCATGGATAATTTGTGCTATTATCTTTACCAAGATGAATGCATACCAATATGAATAATGTACTTCATAAATTTCCCTTAAAAATTCACAAGTCGAAACATGATATGTTCGGTGACTTCACATTAACATTGCTGACCAAAAACCAAAAAGTTTCCAAGACGAGTGTTCAGGGGCTTGCTGGTTCAAATCGATAGATTTGCCATGGATCTGAATCACATGACACCCTACCAGGAGCCTCTAAAACTAATATGGGCTAGAGTCCGAATCTAATTTGTTGAATGCTCGAGCATCATTTTAGTAGGCACTTTCTCTAAAACAAGTGAGTGTAAGAGTGACTATACCTGCACCGAAAATTATTTTTTGTTTTGAAAAGGGGATTTCGGTTTCTTTAACTTAAGTCCATCACAAAACAAATTTCCTTGCACCGAAGTCATGATACAATCATGCCCGCGTGTCATATGAAAAAAAAAATACGATAATACAAGCACGCGGCGCATCCGTCGTGGCTCGACACCTGGGTGGCCCGGCTCATGAGATTCCTGGACTCGGCCAGCGCTATTTAGGCGCGAATCGGGCGCTGTGAACAGCAAAGCGATACGGACTTATCGCATTGGGCCAAAAGGAAAAGGAAAAGGAAAAGGCCAACCAAAAAAAAACACATGAGGAGTAGGACCGTTTACGTCGGCTAAACGAACGCACCTCATTTTTAATGCTATTTGTCTCTCCGCCAACCGTCCCCATGCACACCGAATTTTCTCCTTTTTAATAATAATAATTAATCATAATTATTTCCATTTTTTAATAATGGGCTGTTGTTGTTTTTTTCCATTATTAAAAATGGGGTCCCACTCGCTTTTTTCTATTTGGGAGCAATTTCTTTAAAAAAGCGATTCTCCTTCTCTTCCGTTGCGTTCTATAACCCTTCTTGGGCAAGCAAGAATTGCAGATGGAATCTGCGGTCCTGATCATGTCTGGGGACACAACCGGGGCCGGCATCACCGTCCATCGTCATCCATCCCCCATGATCAGACAATCGATCCAAAGTACAACGCAGAAAGTTCGAATCCGATGTTGTCAGATCATGAGTCAATCCATCCTACCTCTCTTTTTTTTTTTTTGGTATTGTTTCTTTTTTTTTTTGAATTGCGAGAAGGAGAGTTATTTGATCGGGAATTTCGTATAACATTTCGTGCTAAAAATGAAAATTCAAAATAAATGGATTTTTCTTTTCAAAGACCGGATGCGGTTACTAATTCATTATCTGAGATGTACGGATTAAATGCTTCATTCTCGATTTTACGAGAAAAATAATACAGAAATTGGGTTGATTATTTGGGTGATCCAACTAGTTATGAAATTGCACCGATAGTCTTGGCTTATTTTTTTGAAAATTTTAAGATTTGATTATACTTTTTGAAAAATTTTAATGATTCAATTGTACTTTCATGATAAGTTTTAAGACTTCCAATGCACTTATTCTTTTGTGATAAGGAGAATTATTTGATTGGGATTCCAAATATATTTCACACTAAAAATGAAAATTCAAATTAAATATATCTTTTCTTTTTAAAGATCAGATGATGTTACTAATTCATTATCTGACATGTACATATCGAAAACCTCATTCTCGATTTTAAAATTTAAATTAAAACTTTGATTATTTGAAATTGCATCGATAAATTCGACTTGTCTTTTATTTTATTTTATTTTATTTTATTTTGCGAAATGATGACTTAAAAGTAACCGCGGTCTCACTTGGTAATTTTTTATATTTTATTTTTTTCAACATAACATATTGAAAGGTTTAATTAGGGTTAGCATCGAGATAAATATAATTTTTTTTTCTTGCACACAAGTATGAGTATGGATTTTGTCTAATTCATCTCTCTTTTTTTTTTTTTTGGGAAAGAAATCATCTAATCCAGTTTTAAAGTATATCGAGATTCAAATTCGATCTACGACATAATAAATTTCTTAAATATAGATAATGAATAAATATTACGAAATACGATCGCTAAGCCATTTTCCTATGGAATTTATTTATATTTAGTTTTAAGGCATGCTTGAAAAGTTCGATTAGTTGAATAAAAAAAGTTTAAATTTTTTTACAATCAAAGAAATATTTAGTGGGCTTAAAATTGAAAGGTAAAGGTTATTGGCCTCTTTAAAAATAAAATTAGCGCTGAAAGTTTAGGTAACGAAGTTTATATGTTGATAATCTTAAACGCGGAAAATTGAAATAAAAAATAACGGTTTGCTATTAAATGAAAATTGGTCAATGACGATGATTAATGTCTTCCAAACTGTATAATTGGAGAGCGTCTTATTACTATTGGTTTCTGTTTAGCGTTACTAACCATTCGCCATTGATCTAAATAAGCAAAATTTAGACTAAACCGATTCTTTTGAGTCGATACTAATTAGGGTTATAAAACGAACTCAATGTCATTGCGTTTTGAACATTAATTTTCATCACCAAATTGAACTATCGGATACCCAAAAAGTATAGTAAGAAAACTTAAAATCTGTAACAAAGGTGCCATCTAGTAAATTCACGAAGAAATTACAGATGATTGTTTATAAATATATGCACAATAATCCCCCTTCAATTCAATCAAGCGAGATGATTCTTGTTTCGAAATCTTATTAACCATCGCACCTAAACTCTCGAGATCGCACCGGCGAATACTAATTAAATTACGATCGAGGCACTATATTTAAATTTGTGAGATGCCGTAGAATCTGTACTTTCCCAGCTGTGGATCCAACTAGAAGTATATTGTCAACTCGAAAAGAAAAAAAAAAAAGAAGAAGAAAGCCCTAACTAAGTACACTGTAGATCTTGAATGCAAGCAACCTTCCTCGCATTCCCATCCACGTATTAGATAAACTACTTGATAATTGTATTATAATCTCCATTATAATATATTTATTATTATTATTGGAGTATGTAAATTACTTATTGCTGAGGGACAATTCTCTCGGATCCCTGACCTTGACTCGTGCATGCAATTACTGCTAGTTCCATCGTGGAAAGTTGAGGGTGAACCCCACATCGTCCCGGCAATCGCGAGAGGATGATGCGCGGTTTTCACGTCCGCCCATGCCGCCGCGAGAACAGCCGCACTCGACGGCTGCTAATTCGATTTGATCAGCCCCCACCCCTTCCTTTTGGCCCCCTCTTTTCCTTCGTGATCCCATCGACCCCGACCCCGGTTTCCGAAGACGCGCTTCTTTCTTCGGAGGGGAATAAGTGATGAAGTTGCTCGCGGTTGGCCGAGAAAAATCTAGGGACGTGCTATTTTTATCCGAACGCATGCCTCTAATTAGTGGGTAAATCGCGAGTTTGAAAGACGTCGCCTATGGGTAAAATTGAGGGATAAGTGCATTGCGAGTCCTGAAACTTGTCTAAAAAGCGCAGTTGAGTTCGAAAAATTCTAAAAGGTGCAATCAGATCTTAAAACTTGTTAAATTTGTCCAATCAACTCATTCTGTTAACTCCTTTGAAATTTGGTTGGAGGAAAATGCTAACATAGCCTCTCTTTTTTTTTTTCCACTACGTGGTGTTAGAGTTAACTAAAGCACTAAAACGGCATCATTTCAGTCCACATCCTAATTTTTTTTCACCAAATCTTATCTAAATTAGGTTAATAAAAGTCCAAAAGTTTTCTTTTTTTATAAAAACACAAAGTAAAAAAAAATAGAAATAGAAAAAAGTTTACAAGTGGGAGATGTAGGGCCTTCGCCCCATCACCGGAAAGCACTGTGAGGCGTCGGTGATAGCCAGCCGGGGCCGCCACCGCCTTTCATGGGAGAGGGTGCCAAATCTGCCCGAGGGTGACCTAGATCTGGGAGAGTGTCGCGGCCCCATGCCATACCTGACGAGGGTCGCCGACCGTTGCCGACTCCCCGCTAGCCTTTCTAACGATGGGGCAATGGCCCACAGGCGGAGGGCCTGGCCCTCTTCCCGTAGGTGGTTTTTTTTTTTGTGTGTGTGTTTTTGTTTTTAACTTTTGGCCTTTTTTTAATTTTGTCTTTTTTTTTTTGGGAAAACATTTAAACTTTTTTAACCTAATTTAATTAAGATTTGGTGTAAAAAATAGGATTTGCACTAAAAGGACATGGTTCAGTGCTTTAATTTAACTGTAATGCCTGGTAGGACGCCACATATGAGAAAGAAAGCAGTAAAAAGATCATGTCTTGATTGCACTTTTGAAAATTTTAAGATTTAATTGCACTTCACTGATAAGTTTTAAGACTTGTAGTGCACTCATCCCATAAGTTAACTCAAATTTAATGCGGGTCACTCCCATGGTTGTAATTCATACATTAAAAGATTAGTTAGAGGAGGTTTTCTTCAACTAGGGACGAGGGAAAATATGACCCAAAAATACTATCCTCTAAGCGTGGTCAACAGTGAGTTATACTGTCACTAAAATTGAAATTAAGCATAGGATTTCGCACGTTGAATTTGACGAGGGCAGTCAACTAAATTAATTTCTTCAGGTCTTAGACAAACTAAATTAATCTACGAATCACATAATATCATATATGTATAATTGAGGTGATTAGAATCGATACAATCTTCGTATAATTTCAAACCTTCGTTATGATTTCTAATCTATATGTTGCTTGGTAGGTCGTGGTGTACATTCGAGATGGTAAAAGAGAGCCGGACTATAGATGGGTACTTCACATGGAAATTATTTGAACTCCCAAGTCCTAACATTACACTTGCTAGGCGCGGACTAGGTAACATTATGACAAAAGGTGGCAAACAATGCAACATCGGGCCTTACGCTATCTTCTAGGTTGGCCTGGGTTTGGCTGGGTAACATAATGGAAATGTATCCGACTGCAGATCCTGGAATGACGGTTCCCAATTTTTTTCATTGGGTTACCGGTTGATGAAACCGTAGGAATATATGATTCATATTCAATGTGGTGGCCTAACAAGTGAAAAAATATCTTATGAACTAATTATGTTGTCCGAATTGTCTATGACTGTGCGCTCAAAAGTCGATTTGTCTATGACCCAGCTCCAAATTCACTCTTTTAGAGTCGCAGCTGTCACATGTGATAATGACTGGATGTGGAACCCTCAAGCCTTGTTCTGGTGTTCCTGCTGGAGTTGATCTTCACAGGCTGTTCTTCAGGAGGAAGGGGTTTCGTTGGAGCTAAAGGGCAGAGAGTCTGAGTGGCATAGACTGGTGTGGAGTCATTACATGGCTTTGCTGTTTTCAAGTAGATTGCAAACATTGGAGAGGCTCAAGAGCTGTTGTCTGTTGATTAGGCTCATGAAAAGGTGTTCCGTTGATGGAAACTCGGTTGCATCTGACTACAGGCAGCCTTTGTTTGTCGATCGCCACTTGTCTAACTCTGTATGGCAATCCTTGCTGCCATACCCGTGGTTATTCTCGATCTACCGGTGGTCGGGATGTTGAGCTCGCCCAGATTATGCAGAACTCAATGGGGAGGTCTTTTCCTAGAACTCTGATAAAGCGTTCGTCTTTCAAGGGTACAATCTACTTCGTGTGAGGAAACCTAGAAATGGTTCCTTCCTCGACCCCAGCATGTTGTGAAGACTATATAGAGCTTGATTTCGGAGTAAAGATGACTCGATTGATTCATTACAGGAAGCTGATGTTATCTGATGCCAAGAAGCTGTTACGTGAGACTAGGAATGGTAGTACTGTGGTTTTGTTGACTTCCTTTTGGCTCATTGAGATGGGCTTGGATGGCTGCTTTAGTTTTGGGGGCTTGTAGTGGGTGCTGCTCTCTCACGTCTCTATGGCGTTGAGCAACAAAGTTACTTATCGCAAAAAAGATTAAGTGAAAATCCATACGTTGTCTTGTATTGTGCGCATTTATAAATTAAAACATACGCATGCACGTTAAGCCGGAGTCATTAGTTTGAAGATGAATAGGTTTCAGACAAATAATTGGAACCTATCTTGTTAGAGTCGGTTTCTGGTTCCCTAAGAAACCGCCCTAGAACCGAAGTTGACTGGTTCCCCGGTTGCTTGGGAATCGAGTATAACTATAACTATTATAACTATTAATATAGGCTCCGTTTATTTTATGGAAAATAAATGATTTGAAAAATATTTTTCAAAAACTTTAAAAGCGATTTTTATTTATTTTTTAAAAAAAAACCGGGAAAAAACCACCAAAAACCCCACCGCTTCCAAAAATGAATGACCAAAAAATATTTTTCTCACTCACAAAAATATTCAGATATGAACTATTGTCGATAATGAAAATATTTTTCATTAATTAATTATTTTAAGCGATATAAGCAATCGTTTTTAAAATTATTTATTTTTTACAAAAAAAACCGAGCCTCGGGAAAACAAACCATATGCAATTATGCATAATTGGTGGCATTGTAGTTAAAGTATTGATGGATTTCCTAGGTTTTCTGAGTTCAACCGAACTGGTCAAGGCTAGTTGCCCTCAATTCTTAGCTAGGAACCTTCCTAGTCCTTGTGTGAACTGGTTTAGAACCGATTAGGTAAGGTTAGTTCGGTTCGATTTTTGAGTTGAATTGGCCAGATTGCTTATCCTAATGTTACAAGCATGTCGTTCATTGATTTTTTTTTTTTTTATAGTCAAAACTTGAAATTGAAGGAGCTATCTTTGTGGTCAAACTCTCTCCATATTAGAAAATATGAACATCTGTACTAGGGGTGTCAATTGGTCATGTCGGGTCGTGCTTTTATGATACCCAATCCGAAACCTACAGGGTCATGTTTGACCCGCCCAGACCCACCCTAAGACCCTGTTCAGTGTACACCCCAAGGCCCGGGTCGGGTTGGGTTGGGTCGGGCCAAGCCGGGTTGGGTTTTAGTTTTTTTTTTTGCGTGGATAAATTGGAATTGTGAACCCGCCACAAATACAGAACCGAATCATCAGATGATTGACTAGGTTAGGTTGGGTCTATTCTCATGTTTTTTCTTTTCATATGCATAAGACAGAAAAATGATAATAGAGACGATTTCCAACATTATGCCAAAATCTCTTTTCTTCCCACTCTCGTTGCATGAGTACCATCGCAGAACAAGTTCTGTAGTACAAAGTAACTTAAAAAAAGAAGAAGAAAGAAACTATAACAACATTAACGGACGGCAATGACTAGAATTTTTTCACTCCTATGCAAGACTGGCTTGCTTCCAATTACTAATACATCATCATGGGTCAACATTCCAAAGTTAAAGCTAGTGCAAATGGGTTGGACTTAGAATTGCTTTTCCCTGTCGACACAGTGTCGCCTGAAAGTGGATAGACACAACGCATTAGTATGACATAGGCTTGATCAATTCAAAGCATGAGAGACAATTCTCATTATGTAGAGAGAAATTGTCGAAAAATCACTTATTACTAACAAGAAGTTAAGGACATTGCTCATTAATCATGAGACAAAATGGGAGCACTGAATATAAAAAGAACAATATCATGTAATGTTACGGAGAAATTTCATTCTAAATGGTAACATTATGTTCAGCAAAGTTAACTTGCTATCACAAGGAATTGAAGGCACCATGTGAGAGTAACACATAATATAGAAAATTTCAAAAGCAGCATCACAAATTTAATTTCTTTGATTGGAAGATAAGGCTGGGTTACTAACAATACCCAACACATTCTGGAATCCAAAATTTCCTCGAAAAGAAAAATAGAAGGAACACAACAAAGCAAATAGGAAGAGCATTGGAGGAAATCTAGTAATGTATTTAATTATATTACCACTTGTACAAGTAGATGGACAAACAAAAATCCAAAGTTCAGTTCATCTTCAGACTATTAATTGTACCGTGAAATCAATAAACAAGAAAATTAGAAAACCCATCCAAAACAACAGTAATTGCCTTCTTTCGGGTGACCAGCAATCGTGGCAAAAGAAGAAAGTCAAGGTTTCGCAAAGGATAAGGTCGAAGAATATGAAAAGAGGATCCACTTCTATATATTTAGTAGTGAGATCACACTTTTCTACTCTTTTCCAACCCCATGAATAACGGCTCAAGAATCTGCTTAGGCAAGCATCATCACATGAAATAACTCGGGAAGTAGCACCCAAGGTACGATCATGCTTTTACAAATTGACATATAGATACAAGCAAGCATCCTATTATATTCTGTCTTGTCCATGAAGGTTTTACAAATTGACATACAGATACAAGCAAGCATTTAACTATGCAACGAGGATGAAGGGTAAATAAATACAACACTCATCTGTTACCCAACTTTAGATAGAAAAAATCTCAAGGAGGAAGGCTTGATCGCAGACATAATAGAGTGTTTCTGTAATTTGTAATAGAGAATTGACACTCAATAAATCTCAGATGCTTAATATATAATTAGGATTCCATGTTTAGTGCCCATACTGGTCTCCGTTTTTGTTCTGGTGGGAAAGGGGCACAGATTTAGGACTGTTATTGATCTGGACCCATAGGTCTGTAGGTCTGAGATTTATTGAGTGTCTTTCGCAAGACTAACTTAAGCAAGCAAAAGACCCACTTAATAATAAACTATAGTGTGAGCAGACATCATCTCTTTCGACTTATGCCAACGAAATAGGCAGGATACAATTCCTAACTTCTTCAAGTTACATAGTCACCAAAAGATGTGAGGCCTCACCTTCCAGAGTGCAGAATCATCCTCACAAAGCCAACCAGAGGCACTGTGTCCTCCAATATCTTATCCTCCTAATCAACCCACTCCTCCTCCTCCTCCTCTTCATCGTCTTTGCTTCCTCTGCCGCTCAAATTAGTCTTCTCCGCTCAAATTAGTCTTCTCCACTCCTCCAGACGCCTCATCCTCTGCCAAATCCTCGACCAAATCCTTTGCCGGCACACACAATTGGCCTCTGCATGCTGTCCGAGCCCAGCGACTCCCGGCTCTGGACTATGCTGGCCTCGGATCCCATCCTTAGCGCACAGACGTCCCATATACACAAGCAGCATTAGTGAATTAACTTTTTGCTGGAGAGCGAGTGGAGATCAATGGATAAGGAAAGGGACGGAAGAATTTATGGCCCGGGAAAAAACAGAACTCACCACCCCCAACGGGCATGTCGGAGGTTGGACGAGGAGGTCTTGGTTTCCTCAGATTCCCACAATACCGTGAAAAACCTCATTCAAGACGAAGCCAATTTCCACGGTTCCAAGAAACGAACGGCGAAATTAGCAAATTTTGAGAAATTTTTCATGGAGCAAGAAGTGCAAATGCAACAGCTTCACGGTGGAGAGAGATCGCTCACTTGCTTGTTCGGCTGCTGAGGCTTGCAGAAGAAACTTGAAGCTGTCGCAAAACGACAAAGGGAAGCGAACGGTGATGGAGGCGATCGATTACGGCGTCGATTGGCTGGCTTAGATCTAGAGTTTTTTCATCATGCTCTACGCGCAGAGAGGGGAGAGAGAATGGGAGAGAGAGTGAGAGAGGGAGATCGGTCAGCCCAGAGTGTCAATGGGTCGGCCCGACCTTATCCAACCTTAATAACATTCCGAATTTTAGGGCCATATTCGAAGAAGATTAAGGCCCAACCCCAAAATACCCCAAATTTTAGGGCCGAGTTGGGCCGATGTGGTCCGGACCGGGCTAGCCTGGATTTTGTTGACCTCCCCTAATCTGTACAATTCATTAGTCCGCATTCCGACTCTTCCATCATTACTTTGATAGCTACTCCTTCCCCACATCTTCAATCACTTGCTCGATGGAAGTATGTGAATTTCTTTATATTTCATGTGTAAGGAAGGACTGGCGTGCACGTCAAATGGAATCTTAAATAATATATATTGAGTATACCAATTTTTTACATTTTATTTCTTTTTTATATTGCTCTAAGTTTTCACGAGAACAGTTGCTCAAACTTACAAGGAAGTATCGTTTTCACTATCTTTATCTTGTTATTTGAGAATTCAATCATGGGAGTAAGTAAACAACGCCGGGATCAAGACGAAAGAAAAGTATGTGATCGATGAACTTTGAATTGGGGGAAGCGCCCTCTAGCCCTAGGTTGAAGATCAAACCGGAGTTCATTGCCCCTAGGGGCCTTGGCGGCATGTCCTGCAACCAGGCGAGCTCCACCCCATGCGTTCCTTATTTTAACGTATCGGTACTCGTACATGCCTAATCCCTCCTGTTGGGTCAGAATATATTTCTTTCCTTGACCTCGACAATACCCAAACTTATTTTTACACCTCGTGGTCTAGGTGTCCAATATTAGGAACATGCTAAGGTCCAAGTAATATGTTGAGTATACCAAAATTTTAATTTATTTCTTTTTTTTTATATAGCTCTGAGTTTTTAGAAGATCAGTTGTTCATACTTATAAGGAAGTATCATTTTCACTGTCTTTATCTTTGTATTGAAAATTCAATCATGGGAGTGCACCTAGTCGTATTGGACAACGTTGGGATCAAGACGAAAGAAAAGTATGTGACGATGACAAAGAGTCCAGCCCCGATGTTGGTCCGTTTATTTCATGAAAAAAAAAATGAATGATTTGCAAGATGCTTTTCCGAAGGTGAATGCTCATACCGCTTGGAATTATTAGTCAACGTAAAATCCTTTTATTATTGGTAATAATTTATCTCTAAATACTTTTGTGGACGATGAAAATATTTCTCGTTCAATCATTTTTGTAAGCGATACAATTAATTATTTTTCAAATTTTTTTTTTGAATTATTTATTTTTCGTGAAATAAATGGGGCCATTATTTTTTTTAATTAAGTATAGTCGTACTTTGACGGCGTGAAAAAAAGAAATTTACAGAAGCGTCTTTCTATATCATTAATTCGAGAGAGCCGTAATTCAAATAGAGGATGAATAAGGCTTGCTTGCCCAAGATTTCGTCTACGCCGATAGTGTGTGGTCTATTCTTCATTATTTTTTTCGTCGATTTTCTTTCTACCATTAATAAATAGTGAGAAAAGGACACCCAACTTCCCTCCTAAGCATTATTTCGTGCGACAGGTCGCACCATGTGACGGAGTCCATACGGTCAACACGCACGTAACCTTCGTATAGAAAACCTTTCCCACACCCTCGAGCCTCGCCCACGTACCGAAAACCATAACTCGAAGTCGTGAATGCTACTCAGCATCGCCCTAGACCACGCAAAGGTTCGGCATCGGCCGGCACGTCGCTGCATCCTCATCGGCATGTCGACGGTCCCGTAATTCGCCTCGAGAACAAGTTTTGCCGGGTCAAATCCCCGTCGCGATCCGGCAGAAGAAAAGCCCAATCGTTTTCGCCCGCTCGGCTGGGACCAAATGCCACGATTTTACCAATTGGCGAATTGACCGTGCTGACACGTCGTCGTATCTTAATGGTCCGTACGATCGATTCGATTAAATGGATTAAAAGTTTAATTAAAAAAAACCCGGGAACGATTCTTTTAAGAGCCTGTCGCTCCGATCCGAAACCCGAAGTCGGTTGGGTCTTGGTCCGCAGGGGTGGGGGCCCTGCGGGTGGCAATCGCCTGTTCTCGACCACCTCCAAAACCGTCTCCACGTGTCGGCAAGACCGGCCAATCAGTACCTCACCCCGAATCCCCCCCCCCGGGGACGAGCTGTCGGCTGGCTATTGGCGAAAGCTTCGTATCGCGGTGTTCCCGACCGCAGGTGATCACAGCCGCGTGCTGCGAAGGAACGGGGAAGATCTGAGCTGTCCAGAAAAAGAAGACAACGCGGAGCGAAAGAAGAAACGACAGACTACTTCCTTCTCCTTCCTTGTCGCGCGTACTTTACGCCATCCGAAGGATTCCGATTCCCCGGAAGCAAATCGTCGGCACGATGTCGGGCACCGAGGACGGGGAGGCGCCGCCGCCGCCGCAGCCGGAGAAGAAGCACGTCCAGTCGCCACCGCCGTCCGCCCCGCCGGCCCCGGGCGTCGAGAGCTGGGGGGCGGCTCCGGCGGCTCCGGCGGCGGCGGCCGGCGGGGGGTCGGGGATGGGGGTGTCGGCGATCGTGAGGCGGTGGAGGAGGGACGATCTGATCCGGAAGGGGTCGCTGGTCCTCCGGGGCCTGGCCTTGCTGTTCTCGCTGCTCGCGTTCATCATCATGGCGAGCAACAAGCACGGCGGGTGGAAGGACTTCGACAACTACGAGGAATTCAGGTTCGGACTTCGACGTCTCTGTCTCTGTCTCTGTCGCTGTCTCTCTCGATTGATTTTGGGATGTGGACGCCTTGTTGTGTCGTCGATTTTCGGTTTTTGATTAGATTGGAGAGAAAGCGGACTAGTCCTAAATCCTAGAAAGTGCGAATGAGTTCCTAAACTTTGGCGATCAATCGTTTCGGGTGTATTGTCATCACTTGAAGAAATTTTTAGCACTCGAATGATCGATTGAAAAGATTTAGGATTGTACTCCGTACAGAAATTTGTAGGATTGGAGTGCACCTTTTTCGCTGGATTCGGAAATTTTGGGATTGAACTGGGAGATTCGCGCGCAGGTATCTATTGGCGATATCGATCCTGGCGACGCTTTACACGGGACTGCAGGCGTTGCGGCACGTCCACCGGATTTCTACTGGGCAGGAGCTGGTTCAGCGCCAGACATCGGCTATGATCGACTTTGCCGGCGACCAGGTGGGTAATCTGTCTCTGTTGTGCTTTCGTTTTGTGTTCTAGGCATTTGCTTTCTCTGTTGTCCGGAACGTGGCAAGGACAAAAGACCCTTTCTTGCATCCATGTCATTTTCCTAAACAGTGTCCTATGAAAAGCCGTTGCTTTGCTTGGAATGACAGATTCCTGAAATTTTTGAATCAATAGAGAGTGAAGAGAAACAGAACATTTTTGCCATTTAAGTGCCCGAAAGCTTACCAAAATTGGAAGAAAGGTTTGTGTAATGAAGTTCTGGATATGGAGAGAAGGATGACTCTGAAATTCATCGATAACTCATCCTTATGCTGTTGACTCTTCGTGTGCCTTTTTGCGGCCAACTTTCTATCCTTTTCCACCAAGGTGACAAAGTCCCCTTTCTTTTCTTAGAAAAGTTTTCAATTCAACCCGAGTTACATCATTGCCAGTACTCGAGAACAGGGGCCCCAATTCCATCTGTAAAAAGCAAGACCCATTCTTGCTGGACAGCTAGACAAAGAACAGAACACGTGGGGGTTCCAAGTTCTCCCTTTATCATTGGGTATCCCAATCATTTTGCTGGCAGAAAACACACTCTTTGTATGGTCCTAATTTAGAAATGAAATCTAGATTTATTGTTCTGGGTTATGGCAATCACTTGCCAGAGGAGCTGGGATGGAGTTGACGGAAAAGGATCCAGAGCCCATATGTTCCCAGTAGAGCATTTCAATCTTGAACCATGATCTCTTCTGATAGCTTGGCCTTCAACATAGCAGCAATCTGACAATTTTTACATGATACTGGAATGATCATGCTTTTGTTTCTTTTTGATCATTTGCCTCCTTGTATACAATTTGATTATCGCGCTTTAGCCTCGACAACGGTCTCACAATTTCACATGCCCACATGTTCACCTCCCTATGGAGACTGGCTATGTCATTTCACAAGTGCAATGAATCTATGCGATAATATTGTTTTGATGTATTGACTCGGATTTTAATTTTCTTGGGTTGCATTAGGTTGTGGCATACCTCCTGATATCAGCAGCATCTACGGCAGTGCCCATGACGAACAGGATGAGAGACAATGTGGATAATCTGTTTACAGACTGCTTAGCAGCTTCGATAAGCCATGGCCTTCTTTGCCTTCCTCACGTTGGCTTTCTCCGCACTTATTGCCGGATACAAACTCTCGACCCAATCCTACATTTAGTTTGCATGTCCATCGTTTGCAGTGTTGTTATACCTTCATTCTTTGTATGCATGGGGTTTGATTATATCTTGTAAATTGATGATTTCATAAAGAAAGTGCTGTATTTCGGCTTGCCTCTTTATTCTAGTTTTGGGTGTTTCTCTAGGTAAAAATGTACGATGAAGAAAGGATAAAAGTTGGTCACTCTCTCTCTCTCTCTCCAATTCTCTGGTTATGATGTAGAGACGCATATGATGATGAATATCTATCTGTTCCAGATTCTGTTTGACTTCTCATAAACCAAATCATCCACGGACGAGAAGTAGGAACACGTAATGTCTCCATTAGCGTTCATTAACAGTTAAAAGATAATAAGTTGCACCTTTTGTTGTTAGTTGTTATCTTAAACATGTGAAACTGTCTCTTTGCAGAAGAAAATAAGACAAGTTAAATGACCACGAGGATTTTGCAAATGTAGAAGCAGCAATTCATGTACGAGAGTCGAAATTGCTATATTTATGTGACTGCAAAGGATTGTCAACTGTGATCCAGTTCTATAGGTTCTTGCAGATTATCCTAAAACAGTACAAAATACATAAGAAATTGCTCACACGCGCTTCAACTCCGGCAATCATCCGAAGGTCGTCTCATCAACCACCTGCCCAGCGGAATGATCTTTTCAAAATGAATGAGATGCTTACGGACGCGATAAACATGTGAAGTATACAGAATCGCCGACATTGTAACTGCCAGAAAAGATAACAGCATCAACTTCCAGAAGTCCTGATGCAACAATAACAACAATTTGAGAAGTTGGATTCTGAAGCAAAAGATACCCAAAAAGGGAGTAGTTCACAAACGGTATATCATCCATTTAATTGCAGCAGCACTTGGAATCACCTGTGGGTTCGAGATGAATATTCCCATAACATAAGCCATCATATCCAGAATGGACTGGAGTGAGTTCTGAACGCCTCCAATGACGCACCGGTCGGATTCTGGTACCTCATCCTGCCAAAGCCAACTAAAGAAATGAGAAAAGAGAAAAAAAAAAAAAAGGTTTTTGGTCCAAGCAACGAACAACTGCTCCATCTGTCTATGTTCCGGAAATAACAAATCTACAATCATGCTTGTGAGATGTTCCAAAGAATCAACCACTTGGTAATGTCCTTTAGGGGACTAGAATTTTTTCAATAACCAAAGTAAATAACCTGCATCTGTTGAATAACAGCTAAATCGAACATCCAAAGTCCCAGTCGAGATGTTGCCACTCCTGCCATCAGCATGTAGGCAGCTACCAAGCCGTTTTGAACCCAAATTGAGCCAACACATAGAAGCAGGAAGATCCACTGCAATAGGTTTTAACAATATATCCATGTCACGCTTTTAAAATTTATGGATGAAAAATCCCTCCAAAGCCGGAACTCAGAGAACCATACTTGGGACCAAACAGACCAGAGCCCTGTTCTTAGTGTAGAAATGCGGGATTGTAAGAATGGATAAACCACAGTGGCTGCAATGCCAATTGTTGCACTTATGCCGCGTGCTATTCCGATCACAAATGCAGGTATACCTTCCCACTCCAATGTAGCAGTCATCAAACTTCCGTAAACTTGAAACCAAAACAATTTCTAGCCAAAAATTAGAGCAACAAAGCCCAAAATTCTTCAACTTGACGATTGAAATGCAAATGCCTTGAATTAGAGCAAATTGGCAAGACCCTAAATTTGTAACTTTTGCACACATGACTTGATGATTTTCTAAGACAAAATAGTGACAAAAATGCCTGCTCATAGACAGTAAAAAAAAATGAACATTTATAGGCAGATCGGTCTTTTCATTGGAAGGGTGAAATGCAAGGTCCATGACTAGTTCTGGATTGCAGAGTGAACTAATTTCTAGTACATCACCTGAGGACTGTAAAATACAGCAAAGCTAGTGATACCCCAGGAAGCACTACTTCTTGCTCTAAATACACTTTCCAAGCACCAAAGAAGGGAATCTTTGAAATTTTCTCCCTGAAATTCTTTTGGCTGCTCTCTGCTGATCCTGGATCAGCATTTTGAATCAGTGACCTCTCTAACAGATCAACCGGAGAAGGTCTCAAGGTTCTTCTCAGGTTTCTCTCAACAAGAGCTGGAATCCCGCTATATACAGACATGAAAAACCAGTACTCCAGCCAAACACATGTTGTGTTCAAGACGGCTAAAGTCATAGCAGATACTCTTAGCGAAACAAAGCTGATTATGAAGCCGAAACAACCGGAGCAAATAATTTGCAGATCAGATCAATCCTTCTGATGACCGAGTTCATCTGGGTCAGAAGCCCCGGAGGCTGGCCTTCTGACATCACCACCACCCTGCAATTAGAGGCATAGTTATGAGGCAAAATAAATTAAAACAAAAGTTTGTGGCAAAACGATACCAGAAAACTGTTCTCAACTCAATTCGCCAAAAGACTAAAGGCATACTATTAATTAGCCAATACATGGAAGAGACTAACTGTAGATCTAAACTCTGTATTACCATTCTCTTTCAATCAAAATTGTTCCAGCCAGAGTAGAAAGCATGCCCATAGCTCCCGAAACAATTGTCACGATGACAAGCACAATGAACAATCCAGAATTTGTGGATTTCAGATCTGGATAGGCCAGCATACCAAAGACTGTGGCTCCGCCACCACGAATGAGAAGTTTTGTGTCATGAGCCAGAGCTGTAGAACCTGCAACAAGTATGTGACTTTACAAAAACAATTCAAACTCATCCTAGTATTCCTGAGCAATTATTTTCTCTCTGAAAAATGCTTGTTTGGTTCCAAATTTTTGGTTGCGGCATTTGGATGTAAAGTGCCATCAAATTTTTTTTTTTCTGGTCCTGAATTGAGAACTTTGAGAATTGAAGTTTATCGGACCTTGACATAACTCAACTTATCTACCCACTCTCCAATGGTTGGACCAAGCAAGGCAATGGAGCCAGATTCTACCACTCCATAGACAGCAGCCAACAGCAAAGAGTCTGGCCAAATGCTGATCATGTACAAACCTACCGAGAATTCCCACATCCTGCAAGACAAGAAGACATTAAACTACTTCATTTCCTTATATGGACGGATAACACATCCAATTGCCTCTTTTCTGTTTCATTCAAGTCAGATTGAAATGAATCGTAACCTTGCCAAGGTTTGATTTTTCTAAAGAATTGCACATACCAAAAATTTCTGGAACTACTGAATTGGTTGGGTCAAGATATTATTTCACCAAGAACCATGTGAAGGATATGTATGCATGCATAAACAAAAAGAAGAAAAAGGACTGTTTGATTACTAATTCTGCTACATGATCCTGCTATATGCATCTTGCATACTACTGAAAGGCACAAGCTTTTTCTTTTGCTTTTTATTTTTTCCATTTTCGTTTTTACCTGATAAATTTAGGCCAGTAAATCCGTACCATACAGCAGCTACTAGAACAACTGCCTTTTTTCGCTAGATAGAACTAGTAAACATCAGTTTGCCACTGTTTTTCAATTTTTGGCCATGGAAGGGAAACAAATTACCTTTTTTTTGGCTGATATAATTGAATTAAGTAGTTGAAATTCTCTTCTAAATTAAAAAACTATGATGTTGAAGTGATAATAGCAAATCAGCCTTTCTAAACAATGAGAGGAAAATGGAAGAACAAAAAGGAAAAGCTTGCGAAAGTTCCAAACATCTCAAACTTGAATTGTATGAAGAGTAGTATGCTAGATTGTGCGCCAAGAAGAACATGTTCTCTTTCACATTATTAGCAAGTTGTATTTATTATGGAGGAATCCGAACTATTGCCAAAGTTGAAGCGAAATGAGAAGCGTAACCTGGCACCCCATCTGGCCAAGAAGTGGGCCGAGTACAAATATTTGGCGAGGAACGACGGAAAAGATGGCTGTTGAGGACCTGATTCGTGGTCAAGGAGCGGCTCCCTCACCATTTTATGTGGCTGTACTGACTTTCTGAATCATAGCAAGTCGCTCCTCCTCCTCTTCTTCTTCCAATGAATTGTCGATTGGATGGACGATTGGGATGTGGATCTTTACTTTATATCCTGACCACTCACTGCATGCAAATGATGATAGGCTTTAAGTTGTACTGTACTGTTGTAATGAGTGCCCTGTTTATTGGTGTTAATAATGAAAGTGAAAGCAAAATAGAAAGAAGGAAAGCAGAAGGGGGAAGGTCTTGAGGAAGTCGGTGATTCCCGTGTCCGCAGCTGGGGAAGGAGCCGAAGGTGCCAAGAGAGCACCAAAGGGCCAGGGGATCCACCATTATCAGGGGCATGGTCTTGTTAGCTCCATTACGAAACTTTTTTTTTTTTTTCCAATGGGAACCTAAAAACAGGAGTGGACCGCATTGGGCAGAAGACGATCCACAAAGCGAAGGCTTACCCAGCTGAAGGAAGGAGCTTTGGAAGCTTACCTCCAATATCCGTCTTAGAAGACCGAGTGTCGGTTTCACCGAAAAATCGGATCTTTTAAGAAATCAGCCGTAGGGGTTAGGTGTATGCTGCTACTAAGATATTGTCTACAAGCTGTCTGACTGTCGATCTTTGTTTTTTTTCGCATGTGAACAAAAAAGAAAAAAAAAACAAAAACCTCAAAAACAATGTTCAAATCCTAAGATTCGGTAAATGGCTTCAAATAAAAATGGAAAATCCGAAAATGGTAATTTTTTGTGGGACCTTTGTCCAGAAAGAAATCAAGGAGTACATGCAAATCAAATAAAAAAAAAAAAAAAAAAAAAAAAAGAGGAGCTATGAGCAATGGTCAAACCTTTGGATTACAAAATGCCAAATGCCTGAAGTTTGAAGAGATAACAGTGTTCCACTGGAAGATGATCCAAATGGGTTTTGTCTTTTTTGTCAGAAGGTTAGATCCAAGAACAGCGAAACAGATGTTTGTGTCTCATCCCTAACACCAGCAGCCACAAGGATCCAATGTCGGAATTAGCAAGCATATGGTTTTTCCTTTCTCCATTTTGTTTGTCAGATTCCTTTCGTTGTCCTGAAGCACATTCACTTTGTGGGTATCTTTTAATTTGGACTTCTTTGAGCCTGCCATGCCCAGACAGTTAACCTGGTAAGACACCCCATTGTTGTAAGGAAAGGAGCCCAGCTTGAGAGGACAGAATTGCTGGGGAATACTGGAGAAGAAGTTGCAATATCAATTCGCTGATTGTTGATACAGATCAAGTAAGAGTTGCTCATTTCTAATAATAGGCCATTAGATGACGTTGATAGAATAATAAAATTAAAGACAGAATGAGGAATAGTGCATTGAAATGGTTCGATTGGAGTGACCTATTACATGGAGAGAGCAGCATAGAATTTTAATATCGATAAAGTGATGCAACATAAATTACAACCACACTCGAATTATTCTAACTTTCAATAACTCACATTTGTCTCTTGAATGCAATCCACAAAGAAGATCCACTTCTTACAATTGAGAAAAAACCTCTTATTTATAGAGAGGCTAAGACACCAAACTAGAAAACATCAAACTAGAATCCTTACACTAGGAAATATTAAACTTGGAAACATAAACTTAGGAAATCTTAACTAGGAAATTTCAAACTAGGAAAAATCAAATTATAAAACATTAAACTGGGGAACTAACTTTAATAGGAAACCTTTGACTCCAAAAGGAAACCAAATTTTAAACTAGGAAACCTTTAACTCAAAAACTTGGGATGCAAAATAGAAAACCTCAGCACAAAGCCTATTTGGATCAGATTTCTTTACAACTTTAAATTCGAGACATATTTTTTTAACAAATGATTACCAAAAATAAAAGGAAAAAAAAAAAAAAAAAAAAAGAGCTATCAGATGATGAGTTTTAGACATTCATCTCCTAGTTTCTCGTGTACAAATTCGACTGGAGCAAGAAACCATTTGGATGAGACCCTTTTTAATCACAGTTAGATCACTTTCATGTACGAAAAGTTGTAGCACGAAGAACATGGAGACGTCTGGAGATGATAATACTTCCGGTATAATCATCATTTCGATCGCGAAAAGAAAAGGAAATGCTACAAAGTCGGATGTTATTTATCAAAACCTAAAAGAAACAGGCACATACATATCATTGTGGCTCGATCATGACGCAACCAATCGACCTTTCTTAGGAAGTAGCTGTTTTATCATCTCAATCAACCTGAGCCGATTGGCACCGGATCGTTGTCGTGGATGAATCTTTCCTCTGGGCGAACTTTGTGGGTAAAACATTTAAGATGACTAGCATCTGATAAAGCCGCCATCATAAACTAATTGTAGATGAATATCAAATCAGAGCAAGTAAAACATACATATCATGACAAAGACATCCATGGATTCTTTGCACGTAATAAGGAGAAAAGAACATTACAAGTGCCAAAAGATGTGTATGGCGTTCATTTTGTTGCCAAAAGTTTTATTTGGATCATTTAAGTGCCAAATTTTTTGAAAAACGATCTCTTAAATGTTAACTCCAGTCTGATTGGCCGGAAATCCGACGTGGCCTTTTTGTTTTATTAATTTTTTATGCCGACGTGGGTCGCCGGAGGTCCAGTTAGCATATCAACAATAAAAACGATGTCGTTCGGCAGATTTTCCCCAAAGAAGAACCCGAACCCTAATTTGAAAACCCTAACTGGCCAATTTGAGCATCTATTTCAATTTGCTCCCAAAATTACTAGCTCATTCTACCAAATGGAGGGCATGAGCTTCTACAACAGCTCACATTTGTCCCAACAAAGCGTACTACACGGTGAGTGTTATTGTTATTGTGGGTTACCAAATCTAATAAGAACATTTTGGACTCGGTTGAATCCCGAGAAAATATTCCATGGATGCACCAGGTATAGAGAGGCTCGAAGTGCAAATATTTTGTGGGTCGATACATTCACTGGTTGAATCCCAAGAGGTGATCTTAGAGCTACTTGAAGGAAACATCAACCTTCATTTACATTAATGGATTTGTTGGAGGATGTTGACTCAATGCAAGCTCAAATGAAGGCCCAATTAACATGTTTGGCCAACCATTTGAAGAAGGAAGACAAGGTTAAAAATTGAAAAAAAAAAAACTTTTATTGAGCATTGATAGTATTATTGTTCTCTTGTGTAGCCTATTTTATAGTGAAATGTCAAGTGAGTAGTGAGAAGAAGTTTGTAAGTTTACCATAGTTGAAGATTAGTGGAATATGTACTTGTATTGGGTTATTTGTAAGCATATTTGTGTTGTTAATTTGTTGCAATTGTTGTATGGAACAAAAGGTTTGCTGCAATATATGGTGGAAATTGAAGGTCGAAATTTATTGGTTGTGAGCATTTAAAAGTTTTCTTGCTCAGGGGAGTGTATTGTCAATGTTAATTTGTTTAGTTTTTGCTTTAGATGTTTGGTTTGCTCCACATGTAATGGTTTGCTACATGTTTTGCTTGGTAATGGTTTGCTAGTTTGCTGCAAAACCATGGCCAAATTAATGAGTGGTAACAAATTCACGAGTGACTATTTTAGTGCCATAAATTGTAAATAATGATCGCTTAAGTGCCAAGTTTTTCTAAAAGTGATAACTTAAGTACTAATCATGGTTGAAAATGATCATTTAAATGTTAGTCGTGGTTTAAAAGTTGCTAGTACACAAGATGCACCAAGTAAAGTTGCTGGTGCATACCCAAAACTACACCAAACCAGTTAGAAGATGCATCTTGTGCTTGTACCAAGACATAAAACTGTTGGTGCAAACACCGACCAGCACCCACAAACACACCAGTATCCATAATTTCCACTAGTACCAAAACATGAGCCCATCACTTCCAAAAACAACATCAGCCTTGTCACAACCTTACACTAACATACAACATAATAATCATTTTTGATCACCATCCAAAACCACTAAGCGCCACTCTTGGCCACTAGCACCACTAAACCCAGATGCGATCTTATGCTTTCTAGTGCAAGCACAATACTCTACACTAGCATGTTCTGATGCATCTCGTGCTTGGTCCGCACATAAAATCAAGCATAACTTGTACAACCCCCTTAGACACACCAGCACAACTAGCAACAACCAGGAACATCAATACACAACCAAAAGCAAAATATGGAAATGGCAAAAACATAGACAAAATAAATATCGGTCCATTGATATTGAATATAGTCTTTACATTTGGTCAATCTGAATAATTGACTAAAAATATGAACCTCCCAATAAAAAACAAAAACTACCATATGTACAACCTCCCAACAAAACACAGAAACTACCATATCCAGCACAACCTCCCAACAAAAAATAAAAACTACCATATCCAACACCCCCTCCCATTAATTGTCAATATGCACAACCCCCCAGTCTCTATCCCTTTAGATGGACCTCTGGCTTGAATATTTGCACTCTTTCTAACTAGAACTGGATTTGGAGGTTGTTGTATTAGACTTGAAGATTGTTGCACTAGACTTGGAGGTTGTTGTACTGAAACTACAATTGGCTTTTTCTTTTTAGCTTATGCTCTTGTCTTTGGACTTGCTTGTGCTGTTGTCTTTGGACTTGCCTGTGCTCTTGCCTTTGGCCCTGCCGATGCTCTTGTTTTTGGACATGCCGTAGTTGTCATTTGTTTCAGAGCACTTTTCTTACTAGATTATGCTCTAGTTAACCTTGGTTCGGTTCTTCTTTTAGGTGCAACCCTTGACTCTTGACTTAGGCCACCTTGAGAGATAAGCACTTTGAAGTTCTCCCAGGCTTTCAATATATGACCATATTGTCAAAAACTGTTGTCATTTAGTGGAAAAGAAAGCACATACATTGTTTAATGGGAACAAAGCAACATCGAATTGTTTAAACAAATTGAGGTCCCCACCTACAATTGCAACATCACTAATGATACTATGATTAAACAAATTGAGGATCCCACGGCTGCAAGTTGATACCGTGATCAAACAATTCGATGTGATTAAACAACATTACTATGATTAAACAAATTAAGTTCTCCACGACTGCAAGTACCATTGTCCCCACGAAAGAAAATGATACCATGATTAAAGAAAATGAGATCTTCACCCACAATCACAACCTTACTTTTTCCCGAGCCCTAAATTTGCTCTCCAAGTCCTAAATTTTCCCTCTGAACCCTAATTTTGCCATCGGATCCCTAATTATTGCCTTATAGCCCTAATTTTTCCAGCAACTAAGCCAGGGAGAGAAGATCACAAACCTGGGTTGCAGAGATGCCACGGCGAGTGACGATGGTGATCGAGCAATTGACGATGATAACAAAGTGAGTGACAACGACGATGAGCGACGACGAGCGATGTTGACAACGATCGGTTTGAGATAAAAAGATCTCAAAGCCATGCGACGTCATCTAGGTGAGGGAGAGGAAACAACGTCGTTTTGAGGCAATGTAGGAGAGTGCAACGTCGTTTTGGACATCCACGTGGAGAAATTTTTTTAAATGATATTCCACGTCGTCATAAATTTATAATTATAAAGGTCACGTAATTAATTTAGCCGGAATTTCTCACCGTTGGCACTTAAGTGATCGTTTTTTCTTCAATTTAGCATTTAAGTGAGCCGACGAAAACTTTTAGCACTAAAGTCAATGTCATACACAGCTTTTGACACTTCTGGTGTCCTTCTCCCTATAATTAGTCATCGAGTGTTTTGGCATCTTCTGTACTAATGCATGCACTATGACCTTTCCAGGATGCTGTTTCTTACCATTTTAATGCACGTATGACTGCATCGACCTCTCGTTTGCGGAGTTTTGGGCCCTGGATGCGCGGTTTACCTCTCTTTGGCCCGCTCTTCAAATGCTTTTGAAACTTTTTCTGCGTGCTTTGGACGACAATGACCTGACTTAAGAACCACTTTACACGAAAAAATGCCAAAGCCAGCAGATCTTGCAATTCAAATCTAATGCAAGATGACAAAATTATCAAATAAATTAACAAAAAATGACAAAATAAATCGAAGATTTAGGTGGTTCGATCTGAGTGTTAGTATCTACATCCCATATCAATCCAAGAATTAAAAGAGTTAGGAATAATTATCCAAAAAGTTATAAACTTATTATAGGACAGTCAATTCAATCATAAACTTTTAGTCTTAAACCTTTAGATGATTTATCAATTAGTTATTCCGATCAATTTTGATAAGAAATTGTTGACAGTTGAATTTTGCAAATTTTTTGAAGTTTTTCGATATTATACTTTCTTTTATTTTTTTTCCTATTTCCCTCCGTCATCGCTAGGTCTTAGCGATAGCCAGTAGAGCATCATTCGGATGTGAACCTTTAGGAGTAATTCATCTAATTGGTTAGATCCAATTGGTTAGGTCTAAAATAAGAATATCCCTTTTCTATGATCTCCTATAGATATCCACATATAAATATATTGACTTTACATTTCATACATCCACCTTGGGATTCCGATCTATTTGAAAATTGCTATAATTTATTTACCCATATATTTACACACATACATAAGATCTATGGGCAAAGTGAGGGTTGGGACAAGGCCTTCGCCCTCGTTGGCGATGCTCCTCACCATATTTGGGCAAGGGTGGCTGGTAGTGGAGGGATAAAGAAAAAGAAAGGGATAAAAAAAAAAATTTCAAAAATTTAAAAAAATTGCAAAAAACATCCATTTCAACATTGGTCGTGCCATGTAGGAGGCTATCAATGATTGGACCTCCACGTCAGCAATTTCAAGCTAGAACTAGCGAGAAGAACTAAAATGACAAATCATCAAAATATTTATAATTATATTGGCCAAATTGAAAAATTTAAATTTGAATTGATTATCGTACAATAAGTTTAAGATTTTTTTGGATAACTTTCTCTATAGAGTTACAATCAATCAATCTCTTGTGTTTCCAATATTCCAATATACAAATCCTCACAAGCCTCGTGATTATCACACCAAGTTCCGCTAGATGATAAGAAAACACCTCCGCTGCATTTGTGTTCTCGAAAAAGAAATGGTAAAAATCAGAATTTTAAGCCTTAGTTCAGGATCCATACGACTACTGGGCGATCGCTGGATGACCAGTAGCGAAATTAGGAGGCTAGGTGCGGTAAGGCAGGCAACTCGGCCACAAGCTGGCCGGCCACCTGGCCCTTGCCTCCTAACTTCAGCTACTAGGCTTAATCCAACCGGCATCCCTGGCCTTTTGGCCTAGGTGCCGAGTCCTTCCTTTTATCGCACCCCGAACACCTCCAAACTTGTCCTCAGGCTCCGATGTAAACTCCAATACAGCAAGAATTTGAGCCACAAACTCAATAGGCCGGATGGCTAGGTTCAGACCGTGTCCAATTAATTCTGTTATATGAACAGTGAAAGCAGTTTCCTTCTTGTCCCAACCAACCCTGTCCCGATCATTTTTGTCCAGACACTAGTCGATGATCTTCATGGACAGAGTTGGGCAAGCGTTTTGAGGCTACATTGCATGGCTTGTCCTTTCTAGGAGCTCAGTCCAAGCCCCCCTCATTGATCAGATCCATCCAGTGGTCCAAGTACTCATGCAAAACCACTACTTGCTAACAAAATCACAGAAAAGTTTCTTAATCGACAATATGGGTCTATCCAGGAGATTTCGATGGAAATAGAGTAAATCTGCAACGCAATTAATGGAACGGATTTTTCCAAACCTCAGCTCATCATGCATTAGGAATTGAAGTTGAATAACTTCATCAGAAGTTATATAAGGTGTCAGGAAATTGAAGTTCAGTGGCTTAATAAAAGTTACTCAAAGTACAGTAACCGGAAGTGTAATTTTTTCCGGATTGCATCTTAAGCATGTGAAACAATCACTCTGCAGAGTGTAGAAGAAAGATTGTAAAATGAGCAGATAAATTTTGCAAATGGAAAAGCAGCAGCCCATATTTTTATAAACATCCCAAGTCTCTGACTGTATTTTCCAATCCAATATCAAAATCCTATTAGGACAGTCTGAATTGTCATCCTTTTCTATTTTACACAGGGTCGTCAGACGTCATGACATAAGCAGCTTGTCCTGGAATATGATATCGATCGACAAACACAACAAGATTCTTAAGATGTCCTAGAAAAGCACTCAATAAAGTTCACACGTTCTGACTCTGGTAGGTATCCGTAGACCATATGATCGACCAACTTCCCAGCAAAATGAGCTTCTCAAAATGGATCAGGTGCTTGCGGACACGGTACACATGTAAAGTATATAAAGATGCCGATAGGGTAACAGACAGAAATGATAACAAAATCAACTTCCAGAAATCCTGATGCAGTAGCCATAAATTAATGTTCAGTTAAATTGTAAATCAAAAGTAAGACAAACTTTAGGTAATTACAGCACATGATATAAGTAACATATTATTAATACTAACATAGGAAGTAGAAGCAATGGTGATCACCTGTGGATTTGAGATGATTATTCCCATACCGTAAGCCATCATATACAAGGTGGACTGAAGTGAACTTTGAGCACCTCCAACAACACAACGATCAGATTCTGAAACCTTATCCTGCCAAAGATGATAAAAGGGCCGGAACAGAAAGTGAAATTTCAGGTATGAGACTTTGAGAACAACTGCAAGAAACTATTTTTGGGTCGAACAGCATCAAAGTATCCCACCAAAAGTTTAAGCTAGTAAATGTGATGAAACCCTTTGAAGAACGCACAGGGAGTTGAGAATGGGGAAGAAGATGAATAAGGAATTGACTCACAAGATGAAATACCAAATGGTGAGTGAAGATAACGAATCTGTGGGTTTGATACCATGTAAAAGGATCCTAACGAAAAGCTTAAAAAAAGTAGGTGAAAGAGGTCAAGCTAAACCTCAACCAAAACTACATCAAGAATGCTTGTGAGATGTCTAGGCAATGAGCTACTGGCGCTATTCTTTAGAGTAATAATTGAAACGAAAGTAGATAACCTGCATCTGTTGAATGACGGCCAAATCGAACATCCACAATCCGAGTCGAGATGTCGCCACTCCACCCATCAGCATATAGGCAGCTATTATGCTATTTCGGACCCATATTGACCCAACACATAGAAGCAGGAAAATCCACTGCAATAGTTTCTCATAATGCAGAGTTCAGTTGTTTTCACTAATCCATACACCCAAAAAAGTCATAATAAAAGTTGATACTCGAGAATTATACCTGGGACCAGCTGGACCAGAGCCCAGTTCGGAGCGTGAAAATATGAGAATGTAAGACTGGATAAACCAGAGTAGCGGCAACACCGATGGTTGCGCTTATTCCGCGTGCTATTCCAATGACAAATGCAGGTATACCTTCCCACTCTAATGTAGCCGTCATCAAACTTCCGAAGCTGTAAATCCATACAACAATCCTCAAATTGTCAATGCATTCAAATCAGAGCAAGAAAGACTCGAGACCGCCAACATTTTGCACAGTTCCCAAATGATGTAGCAGTGCAATAGTTACTGTCTAGCAGATGATACCAGAAATGACATTACAATTAAGACGGCCTTAGGTTTTGATGCATATGAAAGTTTCCACCTAATAATATATCAGGAACTTCAATTGGTCACCCTGTTTTTTACCCTTTACCAAGAAAGCAAAACGTCAATCGTAGAAGATTATAGGTAAGTCCCGTAAACAAGGGTGAAATATATGAACTTTGAGGGTGCATCAGTTTCCAGGGTGTTACCTGAGAACTGTAAAATACAACAAAGCTAGTGCGATTCCAGGAAGCACAACTTCTTGATCAAAATACACTCTCCAAGCACTGACTAGGGGCAGATTTGCAATTTTCTCACCAAGACTTCTCTTTTGGCTTTTTTCTGCATTTGCTGGATGATAATCATCTGGAACAGAAGAGCTCTCAGCCAGTTCAGCGGGAAAAGGTTTTTGGGTCCTTTGTTGGTTTCGCTCAGCTAGAGCAGGAATCCCCTGATATACTGACATGAAAAACCAGTACTCCAGCCAGACACTTATGGTGCTCAAAACCGCCAAAGTCATAGCAGATGCTTTTAATGAACCAAAGCTGATTATGAAGCCTGAAACAACAGGGGCAAACAACTTGCAGATCAGATCGATCCGTCTTATAACCGAATTCATCCGAGTAAGGAGTGTAGGAGTTTGGCCTTCCGACATCACCACCACCCTGCAATTAGAGGCACATTAAAAGAAAATTTGAAAAGAAAAAACAAAAAGAGAACAGTATGCCTTTGGATGCAAGTATTTAAGTTCAAAAGTATTACCATTCTCTTTCAATCAAGATTGTTCCAGCAAGAGTGGAAAGCACACCGACAGCTCCAGAAACATTGGTCACAAGGACGAGCAAGACAAAAGCTTCAACACTAGTGGACTTCAAATCTGGGTAGGCTAACAAACCAAAAACCGTGCCTCCAGCGACTATGAATGAAAAGTTCTGTGTCACGAGCCAAAGCCGGAGAACCTGCAACAAATATTTGCCCCTTCATGAATGTAAAATCACTCAATTATCATATTCAAATAAATTCGTATACTGTGAAATTCGGAACTAAAGTCCCGTTCAATGTTTTCTCAGGTGCCGTAGTACATGGAGAATTGTAAGTTCATTGGACCTTGACATAACTCATTTGATCCACCCACTTTCCAATTATTGGGCCGAACAAGGCAGTGGAGGCATTTTCCATGACTCCATAAATAGCGGCCAACAGTAAAGAGTCTGGCCAAATGTTGATCATGTATAAGGCTACAGAGAAATCCCACATTCTGCAAGACAAGCGGACATGAAGGATAATTCTTTTCCAAATGGAGAGGTATCAATAGAAAAAATAACCTGAGAATAGAGCCATCAGTTTATTGAGAATTGCCGCACTTATATGGTCAATTAAAGTAAGGGACTGAAATGAAATTTAATCAGTAATAGGATCGATTTTCCTAATGAACAGCATAAGATTAAGTTTTCACTGTCTGTTCATTAATTGGGGCAAATTTATGTTTTCACCATCAATCATGTACTAGTTATGAATTGAGGTATAGCGGAAAACAAAGATGCTATCCTGTAACGCGAGTACTACTGAAAGGAAAGTAGTATATTCTCTTCATCATTTTTCCTATCACTGTTTACCAGATAACTTCAGGATTTATACCTAGAGCATGTAATTTTTTTGTCAGAACAAGAATTATACTACCATCCGCACTTATCACAACTAGGACAACAACTTGTGTATTTCCCACTAAACAGGAAGTAACCTCCCATCTGGCGACTAGAAAGCATTTCTTTGGTTGAAGTGATTACGTTTCATAGTTCAAACAGCAAAACCTTCGATTAAATTCAAAAACTTTGATGTTCCAGTGATAGTACATCAGGCATGGAAGAGAAGGACGGATAGGTGATGATACCCATTGGGACAATTTGAAATGATGGAAAGGTTTTGATATATCCGAAATAGGAATGATACAGAGAGTACGCCAATACACTAGTATAAAATACTCCAAAATATTGCATAGCCAAAATTAAGAGCAAGTCATCATATCCTGAGGGAAGCATTTTCAGAACAGCAACAGGAGTTTTAGGAGAGTTGAATCAAAGAGGATCGCAGAACCTGGCACCCCATCTGGCCAAGAAGTGTCCCGAGTACAAATATTTGGTGAGGTGCGATGGGAGAGAAGGCTGTGGAGAAGACGTTTCATGGTCAAGGAGTGGCTCCCTCGACATTTCTGTAGTAGGTTAAGTGACTTCCTCCTCCTCCTCCTCTTCTTCTTCTTCTTCTTCTGCTTCTTTGTTGCAATGAAATCAGAATCGACCGAACCAAATAGCTTACGTGTTGATCTTGACTTTACCGGTGCATTAATATGATGAGTACCGGTGTAGGTTGTCTCTACCAGCCTTTACAACTGTTGAAAGGGTTAAGTCACTTTGTTCTTCCCCTGTAAAGAAGACGAACCCTAAAGAATTCAATTAAAGAGTTAGGCTTTTGAAAGGGTCATGTAGGTTATATCGAGGAATGTGTATTTTGCATAAACTAAACTCCACACCTTGACTTTTCCTTTTTTGGTCTGCAAGACAATATCTCTTTCCGCTGTTTGGATTGTAAGGCTGCGTTTGGTCGTCCGGATTTCTAGTCAGGATAGGACTGGATAGGATAGGATAAGAAATTCATGGATTTTGTTGCATCCTATCTACTGTTTGGTGAACTACGGATTTAAAGTTGGATATTTTTATATCATATCCTATTTATTATTTGGTAGAAATTGGATATCAATATAAAAATGGCATGAACATAATAAATCCAGCAAATTTAAGTCACAAACAGCATATTAAAAACATACACAGCATTCTTAGCCAAGAATCCAGCATATTCTGACTTATACAACACTCATAGCAAGAAATCAACATATTTTTGAACATGTACAGCAAGAACAACAATGAATCCAGTAAATTTGAGCCATATACAGTCATATTCAGCCAGCATACAATGCAGCAGGTGTACAAATTGAACAAGTAGCACATCCTGAAATCAATATTTTGAAAGCTAATAGTGATAACTGAAATAAACCACCATGTACTTGCACGTACATTGTGAGCACAATATAAACAATAATCAGAACATATCCATCGCATGTGAAGTGGATTCTCAATCCGAATCATAGCAGCAATTAGTATTCGGAAAAAACAAAAACTACAACTCCACATGTGAACAATTTGCGATTATAAAAGATTTCTCTACGTCAACACCTAAACAATTGTGATACGAGCAATTTGAACACCTCGAGCTCAAAAATATATCCTGAGGCTCTCGGTTTAGACCACAATTCAGTCACATAACCAAATGAGTATTTAATTCACTGAGAACTAAGTAAACCGAAGCATTGAGGGAAAGAGAACTCTCATGAACATTTCATCGAATAGGTTATGTGGCCATCTCATATTCAAATTCGCAACCTGAATCTATCTAGATCAATACACGACGTTTGCAATTGAAGCAATAAACTTAGACGTAACATAATCACCGAGTGACAGCAATCTCATTCAAAGCCTATACATTGATTGAATCTTTGCTTCGGATAGCTTCCATTGATACCTTAGTTCCCTCGTTGTAAATCCAATCCAATCCTTCGCCGATCATCGCGTGTCGCAGAGAGGAAGGCTATGAGGACAGGAAAGTCCTGGAAGACGACATGGAATTTGAAGAAGTGGAAAAAGGCTGCGGCAAAACTGGCGTTGGCAAGAAGCGGAGGAGACAGGGGAAGAGGCAACGTGCGAAGAAGGAGATCGAGGTCAGAGTTCTTCGATCTCGAGCCTCAGGCTGACAGCGATGAGAAAGAGGATGAGGACGATGTTGAGGTCAATACGTAAAAGAGCGTTTTTTCACTAGAAATCCTATCGGATCTGCGTCACCTCCCCTGGATTTTTTTAATCCGGGTTATATTCTTTTTATATTCCTCTTCATTCTATCTTGAATAGTCACCGAATATAGGATAAGATAAAATATATCATATTCTGAATTTTATTCGGACGACCAAACACAGCCTCAAAGTTTTTTTATGAGTTAATATCACCAAAAATCCTAAATTGATACACCTATAGTAATTTTATTCCGAACTATTTTTTTGATCATCAAAAACTCCAAACTGATACACCTATGATAATTTTACCTCGAACTATTTTTTTGACCATAAAAAACTCCATGCCGGTACATCTGTGATAATTTTACCCCGAACCAATTTTTTGATCATAAAAGCCTCAAGCTGATACACCTTTGATAAATTTACCCTTCGTTAGTTTATGTTAAATTTAACTGTCAAATTGCACACTTCCAGTTAATAATTGAACTTAATGATGTTGAGAAAAACTCCTACTGATTTTGAAGTTGACAAAACCTTCCATGATAATTGTAAATCTGATACTTATTCTCAACCATTTTTATTCCAGGATTATATACATGTTCTGGAAACTCAGAAAGAAGTTTTTCAGACTTTACAATCAGAAACAGTAAGTTCTTGAAGACCCACAAAATCTAAAGTTTTGAGATTCAGACTCAAAATGAGAAAATTCAGAAGCAGACGTAGAAGCTGAAATTTTTCAGAAGCAAATGCGTAAGCTGAAATTTTTCGTGGTTGCGGTAGCGCAGAAGATGAGATTTTCGTAAGGCATTTAAGATGCAGAAATTCTTCAGATACAAAACTCAGAACGAAAAACAACAGCTAGTGATCTAGCAACGATTTCACAAAAGGAAACCTTTGATTGTTTCGAATCTCAATTTAATTGATTGACAATCAAAGATCTCGATAAGAATGCATTACAACGGACAAAGCTCTACTTATGGAAACCAATATTCTGATTGTATGGGCGACCAGAATCAGTGGGATTCAGAATTTGTCATCCAACGGCTACTCAATCCTTAGTATTCAAATCTGTTCAAGGTGAATATTGGAAGATAATCTTTTGAAGGTTGTCCAACGGCTAATTTAGAAGTAGAAGAGTATTTAATGAGATCAACAAGCAGCAGAAGGAATAGAACAGAATCAAGAATCAACAAGTGCAAAGTCTGAGCATAATCCAATCATTTCTCTTGTCTTTCTGAGTCAAAAAGTTTAGAATTTGAGGGTTACTTTGGAAGAGTGTTTGTGTAAGATAGAGAGTCCTATCATACACGAGAGTGATATCACTCAGAATTTGTAATTCCTCTTGATTATTTTAGTGAAATCTAGCCGGTAGGCTGTAAGTATGGGAGAATGGACGTAGGCTTGCTATAAGCCGAACTACTATAAACTTGTGTGCAGATTCTCTATTCCTTATCTTTTACTTTACATTCTGCACATCAGAACATCTCCCATATGATCTGACTTGAACTGAATTTTATTCAGACTCTTTTGTTATTTGTTTTATTTCCGCACAAATATTAAAGATCTGTTTAGGATCACCTATTCACCCTCCCTCTAGGTGACCCTTGCTAGCCACTTCAATTGGTGTCAGAGCAAGTTGCTCATTTTACTGAAGTGTTTTACTTCTGAGCTAATAATCTACATGGCTAGCTATGGTGCTCCAAGGCTCATTGAAGGACAGAGCAACAACAGACCACTATATTTCGATGGCAAGGAATATAGTGTCTGGAAGAACAAGATGAAGGCATTCATAAAGTCAATTGATCATATGCAATGGGATGTCATCATCAAAGGAGTCAACCCAAAGTCTTCAGACTCAAAAGAAAAAGCAGATGCAAGCAAAGCAGCAGATCTTCCATTATCTCAAACTGAGATATCTAAAAGAGAAACTTTAGATTTCAAAGCAATTTATTCTCTCTACTGTGCTTTATCTCTTGTTGAATATAAAAAAAATTGCTACTTGTGAATCTGCTAAGGAAATTTGGGATACTCTCTCTATATTACTTATGAAGGAATAGATCGAGCCAAGGAAACTCAAATCAATATTTTGCTTGGTCAATATAAGTCCTTTAGAATGAAGCCGAGAGAATTAATTACTGATTTTTATGACAAGTTTACTGATATAGTAAACGGTCTTACTTATCAAGAATAACCAGTTCCAGATGCAACGAAAGTCAACAAACTTCTGAGAGGACTGACAGATCAGTGGGATAATATCAAAACATCTCTTCGAGAGACACAAAGGATCAAGCCTCTATCAGTGAATGAGTTAATTGGAACTCTTCAATCATATGAGACTAAGAAACGGAATGAGGAGAATAAAACCAGAGGTAATAAGTCGATTGCATTGAAAACTAACATTGATTCTGATGCAGATTCTGAAGATGAAGATGTTGATAATGAATAACTAGTTCTCTTCGTAAAGAAGTATAAGAAAATGAAAATCAGAGGAAGAAACCTCAAAGGGAAGAAGCCTTTTGAAAATAAGAGGTCTATCGATGAGACAGAGAGATCAAAGGATATAATATGCTTTCACTATAAGAAACGTGGACATATCAAGCCCAACTGTCCTCTTTTGAAAAAGAAGACCAAATTTGAGAAAGCAAAGAAGGCCTTAAAGGCAGAAATCTGGAGTGACACAGAGTGCGAAGATAGTGATGAAGACATCTCAAATTTCAGTCTAATGGCAAAGTCAGATTCAGATTTAGATTCAGATTCTGATCTTAAAGTTGAAATCGGGGTAAGTCCTTCAGAAATGTCTATTGAAGTATCAAATTATATTGATGAATTATGCTTTGAATTTAATACTGCTCTTAAAAGAATCTCTTCTTTGAAAAAGGAAAATTCATCACTTAGACAACAGGATATTTCTCAAAAAGAAAGAATCGATTTTCTTCAAAAGGAATTTCATCAAATCAAGGAAAGCCGAGATTTTCTTTCCAAAGAAAATGCTGTTTTGAAAAAGAGAGTTTCAGAAATTACTTCCAAGTTCTCAAAAGGTTCAGAAACCTTGAAGCATATCCTTTCCATTCAAATTCCTTACTACAACAAATCTGGTCTAGGATTTGTGAAGGAAAGTGACAGCTTAATTGATTTTCCAAAAGTCAAGGAGAGATTAAGACAAAGACCTCCTCGACAAGCTTATAAAAACCATTTAAAATTTTTTTTGTAAAACCTGTTGGCCGAAGTGCACTCAGGTGCTCAAAATGTGGAAATCCACAACATTTTGAGAATGAATGTCCTAAGGTCTGGAGACCTGTTCGAAGAGATTTTGTTAAGACAGCCCATACTAATACTCAAGGACCCAAGTAAATTTGGGTACAAAAAAAAACTTGAGATGTTGTGATTTTTGCAGGTTATCACAAAGAGAAAAAGAAAGTGGTATCTAGACAGTGGATGCTCTAGACATATGACAGGAGATCCAAGCATATTCGCTGATCTACACAATCTAAATGGTGGAGAGGAAATACCAAAGTAAAAATCATTGGCAAAGGAACGGTTGAAATTGGAGGACTCACAATCTATGATGTTTCGTTGGTAAAAGGACTCAACTACAACTTGATAAGCATAAGCCAGCTATGTGATACAGGCTTGAATCATCTTTCAAGAAGATACATGCTCAGGATCAAACAAAGATTCCTCTCAAACATTCACAGGAAGAAGACATGGCAATATTTATCTTTTAGATGTTAATCCAAACTCCATTCATTGCTTAATTTCAATCAAAGAGGATAAAGATCTGTGGCACAGAAGGTTGGGCATATCAATATGAAACAGATCTCAAAGATCTCAAACAAAAAAACTGGTTCGAGGATTGCCAGATCTGAAATACAGGAAAACAGAGTTATGCAATGCTTGCACTCTAGGAAAACAAGTAAGAAGCTCTTTTAAATCTATACATCATGTTTCTACTGATCGTGCCTTGCAGCTTCTTCATATGGATCTGTTTGGACCAACCAGAATACAAAGTATTGGTGGTAAGAAATATTGTTTAGTTATTATTGATGATCTCACAAGATTTACATGGGTGTTCTTTCTTGCACATAAAAATGAAGCATTTTCATATTTTTCAAAATTTGCAAAAAGAGTTCAAAATGAAAAGGGCTATACCATTTCCTGCATCAAAACTGATCATGGGGGAAAATTTGAAAATCAAAGTTTTTTAGATTTTTGTGAGGAAAAAGGCTTTCAACATAATTTTTCTACTCCATACACACCAGAACAAAATGGTATTGTGGAAAGGAAAAATCGTTCCTTGCAAGAAATGGCAAGAACTTTATTGATTGAAAGCAGGATTCCTTTTCATTTCTGGGCAAATGCAGTTTTTACAGCATGTTATATCATTAACAGAGTTTTTCTCAGACCCATTTTTTAGAAAACTCCCTATAAGTTTTACAAAGGTAGAAAGCCCAATATCTCATATTTTCGAGTGTTTGGTTGTAAATGCTTTATTCTCAAAAATCCAAATGATCGCCCTAGTAAGTTTGATGATAGAGCAGATGAAGGATTCTTACTTGGATATTCTACTACAAGCAAAGCATACAAAGTATTCAACAAGAATTCTCAGACTGTGGAAGAAACAATGAATGTAAGGTTTGAAGAAAACACTCAGACTCACAAAGATGAATCTGAACCATCTCCCCACATTCAAGTGTCATCAGAAGGTCATCTAGAATCTCAAAAGATCTTAGATCCTATAGAAGAAGGAAAAGAAGACAAAATACAGACTCAATCAGAAAATTCAGAGTCTGCAGATATTCAGAAGGAAATATTTGACAAAAACTGGAAACATAAATCCAATCATCCGAAAAACCTCATCATTGGAGAAATAGAAGATGGTATCAAGACTAGATCCAAACAAAAGGAGAACATCAGCAACTTGGCATTGATATCAGAAATAGAACCAAAAGAGGTTGGAGAAGCCTTATCAGATGAAAGCTGGATAGAAGCTATGCAGGAGGAAATTCAGCAGTTCAGAATCAATGAAGTATGGGAGCTTGTGCCAAGACCCAAAAACCATCCAGTAATTGGAACAAAATGGGTGTTCAGAAACAAACTGGATGATAAAGGGAAAGTCACAAGAAAACAAAGCAAGACTAGTTGCAAAAGGCTATTCTCAAGAAGAAGGCATAGATTATGATGAAACATATGCACCAGTTGCAAGGTTAGAAGCCATTCGGCTATTATTAGCTTATGCTTATTTCCATAACTTTAAACTGTTTCAGATGGACGTGAAAAGTGCCTTCTTGAATGGATATATTAAAGAAGAAGTATATGTGGAACAACCACCTGGTTTTGAAGAACCAAGGAAGACTGATTATGTCTACAGACTCAAAAAGGCCATTTACGGTCTGAAACAGGCACCCAGAGCTTGGTACGAAAGGTTAAGTAGTTTCCTTCTGCAAAATGATTTCACCAAAGGTAAGGTTGATACAACTTTATTTGTTAAGAGAAAGGGTAAGGATTTTCTACTTGTTCAAATCTATGTTGATGACATAATCTTGGGATCTTCTAACGAATTGCTTTGCAAGGAATTCTCTAAGAATATGCAGAACGAGTTCAAGATGAGCATGATGGGAGAACTAACATTCTTTCTTGGCTTACAAGTGAAATAAACCAAAGATGGTACATTCATTTGCCAAGAAAAGTATGCCAAGGAGATAGTCAAGAAGTTTGGACTGCAAAATTGCAAAAAGACAGACATTCCAATGTCTCAAACATCCAAGCTAGACAAAGATGAAAATGGTAAAAAGGTTGATCAGAAGGTATATAGGAGCATGATAGGATCTTTATTATATCTTATTACATCTAGACCTGACATACTTTTTAGTGTCTGTATGTGCGCGAGATTTCAATCAGATCCAAAGAAATCGCATCTTTCTGCGGTAAAAAGGATAATCAAATACATTGGAACTTATCCAATGCTAGGTCTTTGGTATTCCAAAAAAATCAGATTTTACTCTTACTGATTATTTAGATGCTGACTTAGCTGGATGTAAAGTTGACAGGAAAAGTACAACAGGTACATGTCAACTGCTTAGAAATATGTTGGTATCCTGGTACTCAAAGAAGCAAAATACAGTTGCACTCTCAACAGTAGAAGCAGAATATGTAGCCTTGGGAAGTTGCTGTGCACAGATTCCGTGGATGAAGCAGCAGTTGCGAGACTTTGCTGTTGAAAACTCAAGTGTTGCAATCAAATGTGACAACACAAGTGCTATTAATTTGTCTAAGAATCCCATTCTTCATTCTCGAGCCAAGCATATTGAAATCAAGTATCATTTCATTAGAGATCATGTTCAAAATGGTGATGTGAATGTTCAATTTATTGATTCTAAGAATCAATTAGCTGATATATTCACAAAACCTCTTGACAAATCTTCTTTTGAATATATTAGAAATAAACTGTGCATTACTTATCCATTCTGTTAAAGTGTTTGACAGACAGGAATATTTTTCAGACTCAAGTGATCTCAGTCTGAACATTTCTCAGACTCTCAAAGAACGTGATCAAAATGCCGTTCAAAAGAAGATCTTCACGTATTCTGAACCAAGACTCGAAATGTACTGCACCGGCAGAGTATATGGAGATCTCGGATACAGAATCGGACTATCGTGAAGACCCTGTTAAAGCGACACCTCAACGATCGTCTCCACCCAAACCTTCTGGGCATTACAGAAAAACAAGGGACAACTGCCATATAGTGCCTTAATCACCAGAATTTTCATGTTCCTAAATATATCGATTCCTGATTAATTGCGCCAGAACATTATTCCCTGTATGTTTGTTGGAGAGAAAATGCTCTCCAAAATGAATCAGTTTAATGATGTAAGGGAAAGAATAAAGGGAAAAGAGGCTCATCAGTCTGAAGCAAAAGCTGCTGAAAAGTCAAGTGTCAAAAAGACAGGGTAGAGAAAAGGAGCAGGATCAACAAGCAAGAAGAAAGAATCGCTAATCCCACTAAAGGTATATAGCAAGAAAAGAAAAATTCTTCTGCATGACGAAAGTGATGAAGCAAAGCAAAACATCTTGATATAGGTCATGTTGATGCTCCTGAACATGCTTTTGAACCAACTCCAAATGTTTCAGAACCAACTCCTACAGATCATGTCTCAGAAGAACAAGCACATGTTCAAGGGGAGATTCCAGAAGAAACAACCATGGGGTTTGATCAGTCTGAGCTAGAATAATCTCCAAGAACAGCCCTCAGAAAATCAGACCATTCTTGACCTTCTGCTCGAAATCAAGGATAAGCAGGCTGCACTTGAACTAGATGCGAAGAATCTACAAAAAATTGTTGAGGAAAACAACCAGTCTCAACGTCTCCAAGCAGCAGAAGACAAAGCAGAACTCAAGGAAGCCATTCTATGGTCATCCAACATGGATAAGGCTGTGGGTCTATGTCGTTCGAAAATTGAGGAGACTGTTTCAATATTGGACAATTTTCAACTGATTCGAACTCCTTCAAAAAATTAGCCTTTTTAAAAGAAAAAAACATTTCTCTTCAAGTCCTACTTCTTTCAATCGGTCTGTAATATACACTAACATTTCTTGTTAGACTAATTGATTGCTTAATATAAATACTTTATTATTGCTTTTTTGCTGATGATAAAAAGGGGGAGAAATTATATACAGATTTAATATGCAGGTTCAAAGGAAGCAAAGACACAGATATCAATAGAGTTTGCTCTCTCAACATCAAACTCTTGATTCATGCGCTAAATATGCTTATTTACTTCCAATTAATTTCAAATTGATTGAATCTGCAGAAAAGTTTTGTCACCATAAAAAAGGGGGAGATTGTTGAGGAAAACTCCTACTGATTTTGAAGTTAACATAACCTTCCATGATAATTGTAAATCTGATATTTATTCTGAACCATTTTTATTCCAGGATTATATACATGTTCTGGAAACTCAGAAGGAAGTTTTTCAGGCTTTACAATCTAAAACAGTAAGTTCTTGAAGACCCACAAAATCTAAAGTTCTGAGATTCAAACTCAAAACGAGAAAATTTAGAAGCAGACGCAGAAGCTGAAATTTTTCAGAAGTAGACGCACAAGCTGAAATTTTTCAGAAGTAGGCGTAGAAGATGAGATTTTCAGAAGCAGACAAAGACGCAGAAATTCTTCAGATGCAAAACTCAGAACGAAAAACAACAGCTAGTGATCTGGCAATGATTTCACAAAAGGAAACCTTTGATTGTTTCGAATCTCAATTTAATTGATTGACAATCAAAGATCTCGACAAGAATGCATTACAACGGACAAAGCTCTACTTATGGAAACCAATATTTTGATTGTATGGGCGATCAGAATCAGTGGGATTCAGAATTTGTCATCCAACGGCTACTCAATCCTTAGTATTCAAATCTGTCCAAGGTGAAGATTAGAAGATAATCCTCTGAAGGCTATCCAACGGCTAGTTTGGAAGTAGAGGAGTATTTAAGGAAATCAACGAGCAGCAGAAGGAATAGAACAGAATCAAGAATCAACAAGTGCAAAGTTTGAGCATAATCCAATCATTTCTCTTGTCTTTCTGAGTCAAAAAATTTAGAACTTGAGGGTTACTTTGGAAGAGTGTTTGTGTAAGATAGAGAGGTTTATCATACACGAGAGTGATATCACTCAGAATCTATAAATTCCTCTTGATTATTTTAGTGAAATCCAGTCGGTAGACTGTAAGCGTGGGAGAGTGGACGTAAGCTTGCTATAAGCCGAACCACTATAAACTTGTGTGCAGATTCTCTATTTCTTATCTCTTACTTTACATTCTGCACATCAGAACATCTCCCATATGATCTGACTTGAATCTGAATTTTATTCAGACTCTTCTGTTATTTGTTTTATTTCCGCACAAATATTAAAGATCTGTTTAGGATCACCTATTCACCGTCCCTCTAGGTGACCCTTGCTAGCCACTTCAAATGACAGACACCTCGAGGTCCGGAGGCCCCGGCATACTCTTTATATACTCTGAAGGGTCAATGAAATACGCTGTTGACCACGGAAATCTCCTCTTACCAACTTCAAAGCAAAAACCACCTCCCAGCATCCAAGCCGCCTATGCACATAAGGCGCACAAGCACGTCTGACTAAGGTACGGAACCAAACAAGAACGAGCCTCTGTAGCTAAGAAAGAACAGAGCAGCTCGAAAAAAAAAAAAGCCTAAGCATTAAACTAGAAAAAACCTCTTATTTATAGAGAGGCTAAGACACCAAACTAGAAAACATCAAACTAGAATCCTTACACTCGGAAATATTAAACTTGGAAACATAAACTTAGGAAATCTTAACTAGGAAATTTCAAACTAGGAAAAATCAAATTATAAAACATTAAACTGGGGAACTAACTTTAATAGGAAACCTTTTACTCCAAAAGGAAACCAAATTTTAAACTAGGAAACCTTTAACTCAAAAACTTGGGATGCAAAATAGAAAACCTCAGCACAAAGCCTATTTGGATCAGATTTCTTTACAACTTTAAACTCGAGATATATTTTTAACAAATGATTACCAAAAATAAAAGGAAAAAAGAAAGAAAGAAAAAGAGCTATCAGATGATGAGTTTAAGACATTCATCTCCTAGCTTCTCGTGTACAAATTTGACTGGAGCAAGAAACCATTTGGATGAGACCCTTTTTAATCACGGTTAGATCACTTTCATATACAAAAAGTTGTAGCATGAAGAACATGGAGACGTCTGGAGATGATAAATGATAATACGTCCGGTATAATCATCATTTTGATCGTGAAAAGAAAAGGAAATGCTACAAAGTCGGATGTCATTTATCAAAACCTAAAAGAAACAGGCACATACATATCATTGTGGCTGGATCATGACGCAGCCAATCGACCTTTCTTAGGAAGTAGCTGTTTTATCATCTCAATCAACCTGAGCCGATTGGCACCTGGATCATTGTTGTGGATGAATCTTTCCTCTAGGCAAACTTCGTGGGTAAAACATTTAAGATGACTAGCATATGATAAAGCCGCCATCATAAACTAATTGTAGATGAATATCAAATCAGAGCAAGTAAAACATACATATCATGACAAAGACATCCATGGATTCTTTGCACGTAATAAGGAGAAAAGAACACTACAAGTACCAAAAGATGTGTACGGCGTTCACTTTGTTGCCAAAAGTTTCATTTGGATCACTTAAGTACCAAATTTTTTGAAAAACGATCACTTAAGTACCAACTCCGATCCGATTGGCGGAATCCGACGTGGCCTTTTTGTTTTATTAATTTTTTATGCCGACGTGGGTCGCCGGAGGTCCAGTTAGCATATCAACAATAAAAACGACGTCGTTCGGCAGATTTCCCCCAAAGAAGAACCCCAACCCGCAATTTGAAAACCCTAACTAGCCAATTTGAGCATCTATTTCAGTTCGCTCCCAAAATTACCAGCTCATTCTTGCAAATGGAGGGCATGAGCTTCTTCAATAGCTCACATTTATCCCAACAAAGCGTACTACACTGTTATTGTAGGTTACCAAATCTAATAAGAACATTTTGGACTCGGTTGAATCCCGAGAAAATATTCCATGGATGCGTCAGGTATAGAGAAGGCTTGAAGTGCAAATATTTCAAATGGGTCGATACATTCTTCGATCGAGCGAAGGAGGTGATCTTGGAACTACTTAAAGGATACCATCAACCGTCACTTGCATTAATGGACGTGTTGGAGGATGTCGACTTAATGCAAGCTCAAGTGAAGGCTTTAACATGTTTGGCCAACTATTTAAAGAAGGAAGTTTCAAGGATGAAAATTGAAAAAAACTTTTATTGAGCATTGATAGTATTATTGTTCTCTTGTGTAGCCTATTTTACAGTCAAATGTCAAGTGAGTAATGAGAAGAAGTTTGTATTTCTACCATAGTTGAAAATTAGCGGAAAAGAGCAAATCAGACAAATCAGAATGAATCAAAGCTCACCATGGAAAACAACATTAAAGTCGACGTTGACTTCGTGGGAGATGTCATTTTAATTCTAGATTATGGTTTTAATTTGATGTTAATATACGGTTTTTATGTACCTTCCTTTAGATGGAACTTAGTTTCCGTACCATGTTTGGACATGTGTGTCCACTCTTTTGAAATAAATGACAATACTATTTCTATTTTTTTAAAATTATAATAAGGTTAGATGCTGTAATATGTCCAATGGATTATACATATTGTTTTTAACTTCCAATGATATATACGTTGCTTATGCGATTGAAAATGTTGTTTCCAAAAGAGTTATACCTAATGAACATTCTTATGCATATATCTCTAGGGAAAGAGTGGAAAGGCTGATAAAGGCTAATATCATGCTTGCTTTTAAAAGTGACTTAAATATTTGCGTAGATTGTTATAGGAGTAAGATGACTACACTAAAGAAAAAAATTACAGTCCATAGTTCTAATATGTTGGGGGTCATCCACACTAATAGCAATGGACCCTATACAGTAATCTTGTATAGTAATTTTTATTTCATCTCAATTATTGACGACTATTCCTGATATGGTTATCTTTACTTGATCATGGAAAAGTTTTAATCTCTTGACAAGTTCAAGACTTTTGGGACCAAAATCGAGAAACTGTGGAAAAAAGCCACAAAGGTTGTCAATTTTGACTAGAGTAATAAGTATTTTGGCAATCATGGCGATGTTGGAAAGCTTAAAGGGTCATTTGCTAAATACTTGGAAGATTTTAGGATAATAGCTCAGTTTACTATGCTTGGAAGTCCTGAACAAAATGATGTGGCCGAAAGGCGCAATCGCACTTTTATGAAAATGATGAGGAGTATGATTATTAGGGCCAATTTACTTGATTTTTTGTGGGGTTAAGTTTTGAAAACAACCATTTACATTCTAAATTGGATTCCTACTAAAGGTGTTTCATTGACTCCTTTTGAGTTGTAAACTATACGTAAACAGAAACGGAGTTTGAACCATCTTTAGGTTTAAACTTCCGGGACAAATAGCATAAAAGTTTCGTGGTCTCACTCCACTAGAGCTGATCGGCTCCTTAATCATCATGCATCACGGATTGACGAGTGCAGACCTTCCCTCATATGCTTTGAGTCAAGCGCCTCGAATGGCTGGTAATTAGCATCTCAATAAGCTAATATCATAAACAAAATTGCAGCTAAATAGTAATCAAATCAGAGTCGGTAGAACTTATACATCATGGCAAGGACATCCCTGAATTTGCACATTATGATTCAACAACTACTCCTAGGTCCTCTGAGTAAATGCATGTACTTGGGCCTTCCAAGTTTTAAATATGTAGTCTTTTTGGAACTGCTGTTATATACAATTTTTAACGGGCATGATCCCTTAAATCGTCAAGTTTGGGTCTCAACATTCAAAGAAATCCTTCATCAAACAACTGTGAATGACCAACATCTTTCATTACAATCCTTTCGACCATTGCTCCTCACGAGGGTTTTCTGGACCATTTGACCATAATCAATAGCTTCTCAATATGAACAAGGTGCTTCCGGACACGGTAGACATGCAAACAGTAGAGAATTGCAGCTAATGTTACCGCCAGAAATGATGCCAATGTCAATTTCCAGAAATCCTGTAGCAAAAAAAAAAAAAAAAAAAAATGAGCGTAACTGAAGGTAGGTCCAAATGGGCTTTATTTGAGAAAAGAGAAAATAATTTACATGTAATATATTAAACTAATCTCATTCGACAAATATCATCAATTTTAAAACTATATTAACCACCAAACAAAGCTCGCTCTCTCCCTCACTCACTCTCATGCGGGCATGTGCAATTGTTTCATAAGTTCCAAAGTGTGCCCATTAATGGTACCTTAGTGAGCAACAGTTGACCCAACGATACTTAAGAGTGTCCTGGTTCAGATAATACAACAGCAGAAAGGTAATTTTACCCGTGGATCAGATACTATAATTCCCATGACGCTGGACATCAAGTCCAGAGCAGATTGAAGAGAGTTCTGAACTCCTCCGACAGCACCACGGTCACATTCAGGAACATTGTCCTATACAAAGTTTAGAAAAATGCTGAGCATGCCGGTTCGATGTATTATTCATGGCAGAAAAAGTTTCCACTTCATTAGAGGGATTCAGCTAGATTGACGCATGGTATCCTCACCTGCATCAGCTGTGTCACAGACAGGTCAAACATCCACAATCCTAATCGAGATGTTGCCACGCCCCCCATCAACATGGACACTGACAAATGCTTGTCTTGAACCCAGATTGAGGCAACGCATACGATTAGGAAGGCCCACTGTGTCATTATCATGCAGTATCAGACAATTTAACTGTGTGTCTGAACCTAAATCAGAAGTTGCAATGCCAAGCTGAAAGTTGTGCAAGTACCTGGCACCAAATAGACCAAAGTCCAGTACGAAGTGTCGAAATGCGAGAATGCAAGAAGGGGTACAAAAGAGTCGCTGCGATTCCGATTGTGGCGCTTAATCCACGGCCTATACCAATAACATAAGCAGGTATTCCTTCCCATTTCAGGTCCACCACCATCAAAGTCCCATAACTGCATTGAGAAAATTAATAAAATAACAACACTTAAAAACGGGAACTTGAGTCACAACCACAAGGAAATGATTGCTTAAAAATATCACAATCAACTATGATCTCAAAGCAAGAGAAAACGGACCAGGTAAAGCTAATTAAGCTCAGCACAATACAGTTTACCTAGTAATATATTCATACTCCGTCTTCCAAAGTAGATACTACATACTGCACAATTTGTACTAAATGCTAAACGTACATCAACAAGTTGAAAATCATGTCGCACCTACAAGCTGCAATTGCCAGCACAATTTCCAAACCGCATACTATGAAAATGTTGTTACCTGAGAACTGTAAAATACAACAAGGCAAGAGCTACGCCAGGGAGTACCACCTCCTGCCTTAAGTATGTCCTCCACGAAACCATGAAAGCGCTATTCATGACTAGATTCATTTTCCTCCTCATCAAGCTTTTCTTTTCCGTCCCATGAATACTTGCCTCATCATGACGCGTCCCACCTTCTAATGTAGATACTCCACCTTCAGTGCCACCCAAAGGAATCTGCTGTCTTCTCCTCTGGTTGCTCTCTCTCAGTACAGGGATGCCGCTGTATACGGAACTCATAAGCCAATACTGTAACCAAACAGCTGCGAAATTCCAAAGTGCAAAAGCTGCGGCTGAAGCCTTCAGCGATGCAAAGCTGACAAAGAAGCCTGACACTACCGGAGCAAATAGTTTGCAGATTAGGTCGATCCTTCTGATGACTGAGTTCATATGCGTCAATGTTTCTGGTGGATGCCCTTCTGATATCACAACCACCCTGCAAACTGTCTTTCATCAGGTTTCTTAGTTGAGAATTTTTGCGTTTTATGGTGACAAGCATTTTATGGTTCCACCTTGCCTGTTACGTGCTACACGAGGGAACAAGAAAGCTGTAAATTCTTAATTTTCAGAGTCATGACCCCTAAACCACATTCAACGGAACTTTTGATGGAATGACAAAAAATGTTTAGAACTCAAATATTGGACAGTAACAATTAGATGCAATCACCATTCCCTTTCGATCAGGATGGAACCGGCAAGAGCAGACAGAACACCAACGGCTCCAGAGAAGCATATTAATATGACTAGAGAGATAAAGGCCACAAAGTTTGTTGACTTTAAATTCGAGTGAAATAGTAGCTCCATCACTGTTCCCCCAGCAATGAAAAAAGGAGAAGTTCTGGGTCAACAACCATATTCGAAGAACCTGCAAATAATTGAAGGCATTATATTGTTGCCAGCATTTGTGACAAAACCAATAACCCAAACCACAAGAAATAAAAAAAAAAAACTGCTTGAATAAGATTAGAATACAAAATCAGACTTTGGACAACTATGTGCATATTTTATCAATCAAGAGAATTCCTCCAAAGTTGCCAAGAGCAGCCGAAAACATGGATATGTTGAACGAAGCTGATTTTCTCCAGGTTATTTTTCAGATGTGAGAGATGTCAGTTGTAAGAGATGTCAGTATGTGGCCAAGGCTCAACGTAAGTAATGCTAATCTTGAATGAAAATATTATAAGATTCTTAAACTATGAGGAGTCACAATTGTATATGGAAATTCAGAAAATATTAAATAGTTGAGAAGTTATTCAGTCTCAATACGGCATGTATTTTTTAATGGAACATATCTGCAATTGTAACAAGCAACCTTTGCAAACCTTTGTATAAGTCGATGTATCCACCCATTTTCCAACAACCGCCCCAAATAGTGCAGTAGAGGCTGACTCCACTGTACCGTAAATAGCAGCGAAAAGTAAAGAATTTGGCCAAAGAGTAACGAAGTATAAAGCAACAGAGAATTCCCACATCCTGCAAGCAAATGACTAGTGTCGATGAGCATGGAATTTAAGCTGCACGACCTCCTGATAATCTGACTATTATTCTATATAAATGTAGACATTGCATGGAAAGGGCCAGATGATTTGACACATCCGTTATCTGCTTAACAGTTTTAGAAAGTTATTGACAAAATAATGGAATTCACCAACATGAAACTGCTAAGACATTCGAAAAAATTACCATCACCTACCAAATCGCAGATATTCAGCTCATGGAAATTTAAAGTTTTGTGCTGTTATATAATAGATTACCTTATTTTCATTTTGTGTTATTTGCTGCTTAAATTGAATGTTACCTACAACATATTTGCTGCGTAGTATAATGAACCATGAGAAGATACTTCAATGTTCGCTATACGGCACATCATCAGGTAAATGAGGGGTGTATGATGACAAAAATATTATGCCGGAGGTCATTTCGCTTGCTCTTCTTGGCTGTCTTAAACCAGAAGCTGATGACATGGTGTACGACTGACCCCAAAACATTTTCTCATAAACCACAGGCAGAGAATGGCAAGGAAAGGACACAACAAGAGAAAAGACTGAAGGACTGATTGAGAAACTTGTGCATGATGTAGATACCCTCTCAGCTAAAGAAAGCAGTCTGGTGCATTTCCCAACTCATCGTTATTCCATCTGCAGTGCGTCAAAGACAGCTCTCATCCCACATTACCCTTGTTTAGACTGTTGCACCAGTAGACAAGCCTCGCCCAACATCAAATTAAAAAATTGCGATTTAAAGCCATAAGGACACGGGTGAGTCCAGACCAGAGCGAGCAATATGGTGTTAGCGACACACTAGGGCTTTGCCTGCCTATGGTGGTATTAGAGTCATATTAGGCGTCATACACACCTCTATTCCCAACAACAACAACAACAGAGCCTAGTCAAAGCAAAACCAGAGAAACAGAATCATAGTTGATACTCGAAATGTCAGTTTCTGTTTTCGTTCTACGGTTAGAGAGAGAAAAAAACCTGGCACCCCATCTGGCCAAGAAATGGCCGATGTACAAGTATCTAATGAGAAGTCGAGAAGGTGGAGCGACTGTTTCTTGACTTTCTATCATTTCTCGCTCTGGGTCTTGATGATCAACAACATTAAACTCTCTAATCGCCACATCTCCACCTGTTCCAACTCCACTTTTGGTGCGCCCAGAAGCTGAACTCTGAGCAATTGCACTAGCAATTCTGTTGCTTTGTCGAATTGCATGATCTTGATCGCAACCTGATCTCTCCATCTCCATTCTGAGAAATTGCACACGGAATACAGAAATGGGTCACCAATACATGTAACGGGTGAACCTGAAATCATCGCCTTGTTTTCCACTTGTACGTTGTAGCTCCATGAGAGCCTTCACGTGTAGCAAGTTAAAGCATATTGTAAAGAGCCAAGAAAACAGGGGAATAGCAGAAAAGTTGGCGGCGGCAATATTTTATGGTTGACTTGTGGTGGTGAATGAATATTTTAAAAGATGATAGAACTAGAGATGAATGAATCTCCCGTTTGTTCTGCAGTTTTTCCGTTGCTTATGATATTAATGGGGCTTTGGTTTGAACAGTTTAATCTGGGTAGCACTCAGACTATGATTGGAGCATGAAGAGATCTGTTTCGTGTTCAAGTCCACTTTCAAGACTCCAAACAGGAGGTCCCCACCAGAACCTGAGTGGGAAAGGACCACCACGATCCATTCCACTGACTGAGATTGCTCAAGTCCAGAATAGCTTTTTCCATTCGCTGTCGAAAGTGGCCTGTTCGTTGGATTCGAAGCTTAATCCGAGATGCCAAGTTGCCATTGTCCATTCATTCCGAGTGGAGCAAATGAAATGCCTCAGATGCAATGTCAAGGAGCATTTCGACAACGACCTGCATTTCTCATCTTGTTCGGGTTTGCCATGGACCGGACCAGATGACCATGGTTGAATGGTCTAAGCCCCGAATCAAATAGAACCCACCAGATCAACGGTTGAGAGTTGATCAGTCCATGGTGGATTTCGGGTAAGAATTTCCTTTGCGCGGGCAGAGTCGATTCTGTATTTCTCGAGAGCATCCGAACTTGCAGAACCAACGAGCATTTCTGCATTTGGTGCAGTCAATGCGAGGACAAAACTCACGTACAGACCAAAGCTACCTTTCTTACACTGACAACAAAATGAAGCTCGTCATCCTGTCACTACCGAGCCTTGTTAAGACATTAAGAAAAAATAGCAGCTTCTCCCTTCTATCCCTTCTCATTTAAGCCTTAGAGATTCAAACATTTCACAGAATACCAGGTATTCATTTTCGTGACTGCGAGGTACCCGAAACATCATTCAGATAGCTAACTCCCACAAAATATGTCAAATGATGAGAAATCTAGTAAAACTGTTCCAATCGTTCACCCACCTTGAGTCTAACACCATAAACGTAATTAAAATTTAAAATTTTCTTTCCCACAAGCTGCTAAAATTGTACTTGGAGATCGTCAAGACCGTTCCTTCAGGTTAAAATGGCACATTCCGGCACGAAGCAGATTTCTGGGCATAGTATGACCGAACCAAATCACAAAGTATGCCAAATGATGCATGTTGACATCGAAATTTTCACCCTCTTTTTAGTAAGGATTAATATTATGAAAAACTTCAAACTGGTACACCCATGACAATTTTACCATTAACTATTTTTTTATCACAAAAAATCCTAAACCGGTACACCTGTGACAATTTTACCCAAAACTAATATTTTGACCACCAAAAACCTCAAAGTGGTATACCTATGACAAATTTACCTTGAACTAATTTTTTTACTACAAAAAACTCCAAACTGGTACACTTATGACAAATTTACCCTCCGTTAAATTGAATTAATACAACGAAAAATCACAAATTGGTAAACTTGTAACAAACAGAGGGGTGAAACCCCAAATTAGTACACCGGTTAACTACCACATGCCATCAAACTTAATAATTTGACATAACATTTAACGGAACCTAACGAAGGATAAAATTGTCACATATATACCATTTTGGGATTTTTGGTGATCAAAAAATTAGTTTGGGGTAAAATTGTCACAGTTGTATCCGTTTGAGGTTTTTGGTGATCAAAAAATTAGTTCGGGATAAAATTATCATAGATATATCAATTTGGGGTTTTTTATAGTCAAAAAAATAGTTTGGGATAAATTTGTCACAAGGGTACTAGTTTGAGATTTTTTTATGGTGTTTATCCTTTTAGTAATAGCTTGCATAGAAAACTAGGGATTGAGCCCAATCCCTATACAAAGATATTAAAGCTACATCTTGGCAATGCATTTAGGATTATTAATTTGATCAAGCAAATTGCAGAAAAGGATTCAGAGTGGCGATACTTGGATTGGCCGGCTGAGAGAGTGGGAGTTTTAAATTCAAAGCAAATGGCCGATTCGGCCTGTCAGTTATCCTTGTGAATTTGAAATGAGGCCACGATCTCCCTCTTTCTCTGGATAAAACAAAACTCAGATGTTGTGGCAACAACTGTTTTGAGCGAACAGCGAAGGGGTTCAAATTTGAAAGAAAAGGAAAATCAGTTGTTATCTCTTGGAGGAAGCAACCGCTTGGAGATCGAGATCAGAGAACACACGTCCAGAAAGGAGAGGAAGGTTGCGAACGACAACCATTCTATTTCAGAAATCAATTTTGTTCTCAAAGGAGTTTCTGAGCAAAAAAACATGTTTGATAACGACACAAAATTTCCATTCCAGAAATAGAAATTTGTTTGATAACGGCATAAAATTTCTCACTCTTGGGTGGCCGGAGAGTGGACAACGGGCAACGAACCGTGGCAGTGGACGGCAGGCAACGAATGGTGGCAGTGAATGGCGGGGGGAGGCGGTGGTGGACAGCGATGCGGTCAATGCGGAGGATGGCGGCTCGAGGCAGCCGGTGATGGGAGGAGGGTAGTGGTGGGAGGAGGGCAACTGGTGGCTAGTGGACGGCGGGTGGTGGGCCCACGGGAGGCAAGCGGAGGCGGCGGTGGTCGGTCGGAGTTGTGGACGGCGGCCCATGGCGGGTGGCGATCAAAGGCGGACGATGATAGAAGGAGGGAGTCGGTGGCGGGAGACAGTGGCCGGCGTTGGGAGGCAAGAGGAGTGCGGCCGACAATGGGAGACGGTGGCTGGCAATGGGAAGCGGGCAGCGGTGGGAGGTGGGAGCAATGGCCTATGGATGGCAAGCGGCCGTCAATGGGAGGTGGGTAGCGATTGAAGGCAGGTGATTGCGGGAGGAGGGAGGCCGGCGGTAGGAGACGGTGGCGGGCGGCAGGAGGCAAGCGACAGCTGGAGGAGAGCGGCGGCGGCGGTTGGCCGCGACCGGCAAGCAAGCGGTGATGGGCGGCGGGTGGGTGACCAGCTAATAAGGAGGACGAGCGATGACAAGAATTTTAACGTGCAAAATATTTTTGCTTCTGATTTCTGTTTCAAACATATTTTTGGAACAAAAATTTGTTTCAGAAATAGAAAATGGAATTGCATTACTAAATGGATTTATGTTCTAATCCTATTTCTAGAATAGAAATAGAGAAATAGAATGGCTATCATTTACGGCCGAAGAGTCTTGAAATTTCTCCAGAAGTGGCAAGGTGGTTATGCTCCCTTTCGGTTTGCTCTGAGGTTGTTCCCAGTGGTGTTGCTCTTACACGCCGCCACTTGGACCTCCTGGAAGCCTTGCGGTGCCGAGAGTTCCTCTACTGTCCTCCGGTTGCTCTTTGCTCTTCCGAGACAAATTTCTTGTGCCAGCCAGCCACTGTGATTGGCCCCAAACACTCGAGGAACATCAGAGAGAAGAATGGCGTTCCCGAAAGAAGAAAACAACCAGCGACCTCTTCTCTGAACATTGCTGTCTTACCTCCGTCGTCCCCAGCAGACTCGCGACACCAACAAGCTCCCACTTCCTTCCCGACGTTGCTGCCCAGACCTGCAACTCCAGACGAAGTCAGCAGCTTCGGCGACCACCGTGGCCACTGACAGTATGGGGCCAGATCAGCCCAGCGCTCTGTCGCGACCGGCGGCGATACTAGCAAGCCCGATGCTACCCTCAACCAAGATCCACCGCCTCAACGAGCCACTGCACCTTTGCTGAGCCGAGTGCACCGCCAGCCTCGGCAATACCGTGGCACCAGCCGAACCTGTAGTCATTCCGTTCCATGCTGACGATTTTCAGTTTCGCAGGTTGTCCGACAAACATCACACCGAGTCACTACCCATTGGCAACATCGGCCTCATTGTGAGTGTCCTTGGCCGAACCAGGTTTCCATGAGCAACGCCGAACACCACATATGCCGGCCAGCCGTGAGCCCCCATCCGTGATCCGTCCGATTCCGATTCTGATTCAGATTACGCGCATTTAAATTAGGAAACAATCTAATCCGATTGGATTTAAACGTTTGATTTCTTATTTCTGATTGATTTTGTTATTTTATTGTGGTATTCAAGATTTTAGGCATTATCCTATTAGAGTTTGGGTTATTTTATATACGCGTCCCGATTAGGTAAGTTTTTATCTTTACTTTAGCTAACTTCCACGATTTGAAAAAATACCAAAAAGATTGCATGATAGGATAATTTATATATTTTCCTAATTCAATTAAAATTGCATGTTTAGATAATATGTAGGTTATATATATATATTGTTTTTCAGATAGAATTGCAGGCTAAGATAGGTTTCTAAGTTAAGATAGCATTTATGTTAGTCCATTTGCTAGTTTAAATTAGATAATATCTTAATTTAGATAACTTTCATTTTTATTAATTTCTAATTACAAATTTTAATGAAAAATAAAAAAAATTGCGTGCCACACTACGTGTTTTCTTTAGTAGTTTTCATTAAAAGAAAAACCCAAAGAAAATTAATTAGAATTCTTAGCTAGATAGAAACGTAGCTTAGGATTATTTAGATTTTCATAGTCATAATTTAGAGCCAAGTTTAGATAGTTTGATAAAATGAAAAGCAAAAAAAAAATCAATAGTTTAGAACTTGAGTAGTAAGTTCTCTCTTCATCATAATTTATTTATTGATTTATGCTTATTGAGTGTTATTTTTGTTGGTTGCGCACCCGCATAATTATGTCACATGTTAATGTCTAAGTTAAAATCAATCCAAGTTGCATGCAAAATATCTTTTTGATAATAAAAAGGAGAAAAGTTATCAAAGGGGCATTAGGGTAATTTAGTGTAATCAAGTACTTGAATTCATAATCTCTGTTCGTAAAAATAAAGTAATGCTCACATACTTTACTTGAGTTTCTAGTTGATCCATAAAAAATAAATTAGTGGCCACTCCAAAATGAAATTGATTTGCATTTTAAGAACTTGAACCAAAGTTGCAAATTGGTAAGGGTTTGGGATAGTCAGAGCTAAGTCTAGGTTTAGTAATCCATTAGCCAACCCCTAAATGGTTCATCTACAGGAGGGTTGTGACACACGACATTCGATTTTTTTTTTTTCCCCAAAGAACCAAAGGGAAGTGATTTTCTTTTGAAAAGGAGGGCATGAATCTCTTTTCACAAGATTATGCAGGCCCTTCACAAAAATTTCGCAAAATACAGGAGTTTTAAGGTAGTTTTACATAAGAAACTCTGCATGTATAAACCGTCATGACCTCAATCAAGTTCATAAGCAGTTTAGGAACACAACTCCACATAAATCACTGCATTGATTTGGATCAGTATGTGAAGAATTTGAGCAACTATTAGTAATTTGGATTAAACAAAATTTGCAGATTCATCCTTAAAGAAGATAATGGGAAGAGTACTGGATGGAAAAGATTACGAGAGAAGCTCTTACGAGTGTAATGAATTGGATCAGAACCACCGTTGCTTCCCAACTTTCCAGCCAAAAATTGCAACAAACCACTCCTATAAGATCATGAGAAAAAGATCCCTCCCACTTCAAGTTTCGTTGTTCCTGTCTTATACATTCCTCTAGCAGCACAGACAATGTTTAGAATACCTCAAACTATCCTACTCAAATCAGCCATATAAAAATACAGACTTCGATGTACTTTTTGCCTTTCCCAAATCTAATCCATTTTAATCTACAAGTATCTAGTCAAAACATGCAGCCAAAGGCCCCAAAGCGCAGCATGAATTTTTCTTCCAGATGACGTTTTTCATTAGAGCACGGATCTTGGAGACATACCATTAAACTGTAGAAGTAGGGTCTAGCCTCTCGGTGCATATTGATATTAAGAGCCTTTGCTAGCAAGTTCAAAACCCCGAAGATTAGTCCTCATTTTAGAAAAAGTTCATTTCTAACTAGTGGAAGAAACTAAAAATTAAGAACAAATTACGAACTACAAAAGCTCGCATTAAAGAATAAAAACTCACCTTTCGGCCGGGTAACTCCTCAACTCAAAAATAAAATAAATTCCTCAGATAAAAAAATCAAGAAAATGCACCCCTTCAACCAGCACAATGAGCCTCCTAATCCCAAGCCCACTAACAGCCCCACTAGTGTCCCCGGCAGCAACCCCTCTCCGAAGAAACCGATGTCCTTTTCATTTTCAGCTTTTAACTGCTTGGTTGCAACTACTTTCTTGTTGGAAAGCACTCTCTTATGAACATAACCAAAATCATCTTAGCCAAAGAACTGCTAGGCCGTGACACTATTTTCAACAAAAGGTCGATTTTTTGTCAATTAAATCATGTTCAATTATCAACTCTAAAAGCATGACATCAAAAGAAAAAACATATGATTTCTCAGTGAGCTCCCCACCGGACACATACTCTGGAGCAACATAGCTCCATTCGGTAGACTTACATTAGCAAAAGATGACAAAATCAACATATGCTCAAAGAGGAAATAAATGAACTCAACCATCAATAGTACCAAATTAGACAAACCGTATGCTCGAGAAATGGCCTTAACCAAAAGTTCCCATTACTTGACTGGATACACAAGTATCTGTATCAAAAGCAAACTTTGCAAATCCAAAATCTGCAACATAGAATCAGTATGTCAGCTTTTATAATCCACATCCAAATAGCTTCACACGACAAGATTAAATCCTACATTAAAATTTTTATCCCAACTCCAAAAATATTTGTAGAAGAAAAGTCTATTATTTCGTTCTCCTAATGATTTCATCAGGAAACCAACTTTTGTAGCCAAATATCTTTTGCCGTTTCTCTTATATTCGGCTTATAGTGAGGACCTTCGAGGGATGCAAATTGCTTTTCAAGATATGAAGCGAATCAATAACTTAATGAATTAACTAGATCATGTGGTAAAGAATTCAATAAATAGCTTAGATGACCGATATTATCATGTAGTGATTAAACAATTGCACATCGTGCCTTTGCCTCAAAATTGAAGTCTACCTTTTGCCAAATATCTTTTGCACATCATATCTTGATATCACGGTGAATGATTTTGGGATTACCTAAGAAGTGAATCCAATAAAAATGCACCGCAAAACTTATTAGATAAGGTTTAAAAAGCATACTTAAAGTCCTCATGCAAAACACAACCCTCTTGGCCCTAAAGCAATCTTTATCCTCATTAACCAAGCCATATTTTTCCTCCTTCCATAAAAAAAATCAATTATAATAACTATAACCCTTCATTTATTGGAGAGTGAGGGAGAGAGAGAGAATCCCAAGCCCCATGTAAATGAAATTCCCACTGAGCACTAGAAATGCAGTAACCAACCCCGTCCGATAAGGGAGATAAAAAAATCGTTTTCAACAAGGTGCCTATTTATATGGATTAGTTGATAATGTCAACTTTCTCCGTGGAAATTCCCTCTTTCCTTTTCACTTCATAGCTTTAATTGCTTGATTGCAACTAGCCGCCACACCGTGATATTATCCTCAACAAATAGCCAAAAATTTTTGGTCAATCGGATCACACTCAATTATTAACTCTAGAAGCACAACACCAAAAGAAATGAAACATATGATTTCTCAGTGAGCTCCCCATTGGACACATACTCTAGAGCTACATAGTTGCATTCGGTAGACTTACATTAACAAAAGATGACAAAACCAATATATGCTCAAAGAGGAAATAAATAAACTCAACCATTAGTGGTACGAAATTAGACAAATTGTGGACATGAGAAAAGGCCTTATCCAAAAGTTCCCAATACTCAACTGGATATATGAGTATCTGTATTAAAAGCAAACTTTGAAAGTCCAAAATCTGCAGCATAGAATCAATATGTTAGCTTTTATCATCCACATCCAAATTGCTTCACACGAGTAGATTAAATCTTGCATTAAAAATTTTATATAAACTCCAGAAATTGTTGTAGATAAAAAGTCTATTATTTCGTTCTCCTAAAATTTCATCAAGAAACCAACTTTTGTAGTCAAAAGATCTTTTGCTGTTTCTCTTATCTTTGGTTTATATTGAGGACCTTTGGGGGGATGCAAATTTCTTTTCAAGACATGAAGTAAATAAATAATTTAAGAACTAACTAGATAATGTGATAGTGAATTGAATAAATAGCCTAGATGACCAATATTATCATGTAATGATTAAACAATTACACATCATACCTTTGACACAAAATTGAAATCTAGAAGAAAATTAGAAGCCTTGATGTCACGGTGAATGATTTGGGATTACCTGAGAAGTGAATCCAATAAAGATGCATTGTAAAACTTATTAGATAAGGTTAAAAAAGCATACTTAGAGTCCTTATGCAAATATGTCAACCCTCTTGCGGAACCTAAAGCAATCTTTATATTCATAGGCCAAGCCATACTTGGGCAATCCTTCCCTACAATTGCCAATTATAATAATTATAATGTTCTCATTTATTGGAGAGAGAGAGAGAGAGAGAGAGAGAGAGAGAGAGAGAGCATGCAAATAAAATTCCCCTCTCTCAGCATGAGAAATGCAAACTCACCATGTAAACAATGAGCAAACAAGTAACCAACCAAAGAAACAAGGGGCATGTGATGGATGCGATTGATGATGTAAACTTCTGCTTGAAATTTCCTCTTCCCTTTTCACTTCGAGCTTTAATTGCTTGATTGCAACTACTTTTTAAATCACTTGAAAGTAACTCCCCCATGAAACATATCCTCAACAAAGGCCAAGGAATTTTTGTCAATCGAATAACACTCAATTATCAACTCTAGAATAACAACATCAAAAGAAATGACATATGATTTCTCAGTGAGCCCCCCACTGGACACATACTCTCGATCTACATAGCTACGTTCGGTAAACTTACATTAATAAAAGATGACAAGACCAATATATACTCAGAGAGGAAATAAATGAACTCAATCATCAGTGGTACCAAATTAGACAAATCGTATGCACGAGAAATGACCATATCCAAAAGTTCCCATTACTTGACTGGATACATGAGTATCTTTATCGAAGGTAGACTTTGGAAATAAAAAATCAACATAGAATCAGGTTGTCAGATTTTATAATCCACATCCAATAGCTTCACACGAAAAGAATTAATCCTGCATTAAAAATTTTATCCCTACTCCAAAAATAGTTGCAGTCCAAAAGTCTATTATTTTGTTCTTCTAATAATTTCATCAAGAGACCAACTTTTTTAGCCAAATATCTTTTGCTGTTTCTCTTATCATTGGCTTATACTGAGGACCTTTGAGGGATGTAAACTGCTTTTCAAGATATGAAGTGAATCAATAACTTAATGAATTAACTAGATCACGTGGTAGAAAATTCAATAAATATCCTAAATGGCCAATATTATCATGTAATGATTAAACAATTTCACATCATACCTTTGCCTCAAAATTGAAGTCTAGTAGAATATTAGAATCCTTGATATCACGGTGAATGATTTTAGGATTCCCTAAGAAGTGAATCCAATAAAGATGCACTGCAAAACTTATTAGATAAGGTTTAAAAACAGCATACTTAGAGTCCACATGCAAATCCACGTCCAACCCTCTTGTAGAACCTCAAAACAATTGTTATCCTCATTGACCAAGCCATAGTTGGGCGATCCTTCCATGCAGTTGCTAGTTATAATAACTATAATGTTCTCATTTATCAAAGGGAGGGAGAGAGAGAGTCACACTCATTATGTAAATGAAATTCCTTCTATGAGCACCAGAAATGCATAGAAACCAAAAGAAAACAAGGTGCCATGTGATGGATGCAATTGATGATGTCAACTTCTGCTTGAAATTTCCTCTTCCCTTTTCACTTCCAAGTTTAATTGCTTTTGATTGCAACTACTTTCTCTAGTTTTGAAAGTACTCCCTTATGAATATAGCCAAAATCACCTTGGTCAAGGAATTGCCAGCCCGTGACACTCAATTATCAACTCTAGAAGAACAACATCAAAAGAAATGACATATGATTTCTTAATGAGCTTCCCATCTGACACATACTCTCGAGCTACATAGCTGCATTTGGGGCAAACTTACATTAGCAAAAGATGACAAGACCAATATATGCTCAAAGAGGAAATAAATGAACTCAATCATCATTGGTACCAAATTAGACAAACCGTATGCACGGAAATGGCCATATCCAAAAGTTCTCATTACTTGACTGGATACATGAGTATCTTTATCAAAAGTAGACTTTGGAAATCCAAAATCAAACATAAAATCAATATGTTAGATTTTATAATCCACATCCAAATAGCTTCACACGACAAGATTAAATCCTGCATTAAAAATTTTATCCCAGCTCCAAAAATTGTTGTAGACAAAAAGTCTATTATTTTGTTTTTTTAAATATTTTATCAAGAAACCAACTTTTTAGCCAAATATCTTTTTTCCGTTTCTCTTATCATTTGGCTTATATTGAGGACCTTTGATGGATGCAAATTGCTTTTCAAGATATGAAGTAATAAATAACTTAATGAATTAACTAGATAATGTGGTAATGAATTCAATAAATATCCTAGATGACCAATATTATCATGTAATGATTAAACAATTTCACATCATACCTTTGCCTCAAAATTGAAGTCTAGTAGAATATTAGAATCCTTGATATCACGGTGAATGATTTTAGGATTACCTAAGAAGTGAATCCAATAAAGATGCACCGCAAAACTTATTAGATAAGGTTTAGAAAAGCATACTTAGAGTCCACATGCAAATACGCCAACCCTCTTGTAGAACCTCAAGCAATTGTTTATCCTCATTGACCAAGCCATAGTTGGGCGATCCTTCCATGCAGTTGCTAATTATAATAACTATAATGTTCTCATTTATCGGAGGGAGGGAGAGAGAGAGAGTCACACTCACTATGTAAATGAAATTCCTTCTATGAGCACTAGAAATGCAGTAACCAACAAAAGAAACAAGGTGCCTACGATGGATGCGATTGATGATGTCAACTTCTGCTTGAAATTCCCTCTTCCCTTTTCACTTCCAAGTTTAATTGCTTGATTGCAACTACTTTCTCGCTTGAAAGCACTCCCTTATGAATATAGCCAAAATCACCTTGGTCAAGGAATTGCCAGCCCGTGACGCTCAATTATCAACTCTAGAAGCACGACACCAAAAGAAATGACATGATTTCTCAGTGAGCTTCCCACTGGACACATACTCTCGAGCTACATAGCTGCATTCGGTAAACTTACATTAGCAAAAGATGACAATACCAATATATGCTCACAGAGGAAATAAATGAACTCAACCATCAGTGATACCAAATTAGACAAACCGTATGCACGAAAAATGGCCTTACCCAAAAGTTCTCATTACTCAACTGGATACATGAGTATCTATATCAAAAGCAGATTTTGAAAGTCCAAAATCTACAACATAAAATCAATATGTTAGCTTTTATCATCCACATCCAAATTGCTTCACACGACAAGATTAAATCTTGCATTAAAAATTTAATTCCAGCTCCAAAAAATTGTTGTAGACAAAAAGTCTATTATTTCGTTCTCCTAAATATTTTATCAAGAAACCAACTTTTGTAACCCAAAGATCTTTTGCCGTTTCTCTTTTCTTTGGCTTATATTGAGGACCTTGGATGGATGCAAATTGCTTTTCAAAATATGAAGTAAATAAATAACTTAAGAACTAACTAGATAATGTGATAATGAATTGAATAAATAGCCTAGATGACCGATATTATCAAGTAATGATTAAATAATTACACATCATAACTTTGCCTCAAAATTGAAATCTAGAAGAAAATTAGAAGCTTTGATGTCACGGTGAATGATTTTGGGATTACTTGATAAGTGAATCCAATAAAGATGAACCGCAAAACTTATTAGATAAGGTTTAAAAAAGCATACTTACAATCCTTATGCAGATATGCCAACCCTCTTGCTGGAATCTAAAGCAATCTTTATCCTCATAGGCCAACCCATAATTTGGCCATCTTTCGCCGGCCAATTATAATAACTATGATCTTCTCATTTATCGGAGGGAGGGAGGGAAGGAGGGAGAGTCACACTCAACATGCAAATGAAATTCCCTCTCTAAGCATGAGAAATGCAGTAACCAACAAGGAAAACAAGGTGCCTGCAATGGATGCAACTGATGATGTCAACCTTTGCTTGAAATTCCCTCTCCCTTTTCACTTCTAACCTTTAACTACTTGATCGCAACTACTTTTGTCACTCGAAAGCACTCCCTTATGAACATAGCCAAAATCACCTTAGCCAAGCAACTGTCGGCCCATAACACTATCCTCAACAAAGGGTTGATTTTTTGTCAATCGAATAACGCTCAATTATCAACTCTAGAAGCACGACACCAAAAGAAAAGACATTTGACTTTTGAGTGATCTCCCCAATGGATGCATACTATGGAGCTAGGTAGCTGTATTCGATAGATGTTGACACCTTTAAAAAAAAAAACATATCAACACAAAAAGGTTAATTGCCTTACCAAAAAAAAGAGGTTAATTGCAAAAAAAGACGCAAGAAACAATTAAAATTCAGGCCGGGTTGAACCAGCCCGTTTGCCTCTGGCCTGTCCGGTTCCAGCCCAAGCCCATTTAGATTTCATCTTTTTTCTTTCAAATTTCTTCAGCCCCAGCTCCATGTTTCTTCTTCCCCTTCCCCCCTCTACACGCGTACAGAGGGAGGGAGATGAGCTAACGTTTTGAGCGCCAGCTCATACAACTCATGCACGATTTCTTCTAGAGAAAGAGAAAAGCTGAGCTGGAAGAAGCTAACGGAATTGGTTTTAGAATCCTTAGAGGATAACCAACGTTGGGGGAAGGAAAATAACCAAAAAAAAAAAATTTCTCTCGGGATTTCTCTCTGCTAACCGTCTCTAAAGAGATTGGGCAACAGAACAACTCTTCTCTCGGCAACCTTCGATTTGCCGGAAACTGCCACCGGCCTTTGGACGGACCGAAAAGTTCTCCGCCACTAACTGACGCCGCAGAGTCGCTGTCCACCATCTCCGATCATCCACAGCCACTCTCGAGCCTTAATCGTCGGTGACATCAAAATTCATCGACGATCGGACATGCAGAGGGCGAGGGAGATTCCCCGAGCATATATGATTGGAGTTCCTTCCCCTTCCCTCTCTGGCTTGACATTCTGATCAACTTGCCGTTACCGGTCGTCACCGTCACCTATTGCCCAGCCGTCGCTCCTCTTTCCCTCGGCATTCACTTGCGGAACGGTTTCTTCTCGATTTTTCTTCGACTTGGAGGCCCGACATGTCCACGTCCGTTTGTAGCTCGTTTCCAAAGGCGATAAATATGAAGTCGCTCGTAGCCTTGGGCTGATTCGTGGACGACGCTCGTAGCTGTAGCAGGTAAAATTTTCTCTTCAGCTTTCTCTATTCTGTTGAAGCTTTTTTGGGCGGCTGAGCTCCTCCATTGATGAACTCTCAAGTAAAATCACTTGGAACCGAAATTCATGGAGATGGTTTATGAAAACCCTACGCATCATGTTTAGGCCAAGGGTTACCCTGAGCATGAATCTGAAACCTGCATTCTAAGCATGCCTATGCCCAGCATCTGCTCGATGTTTTGGTCGAGAGAAGTGCTGAAACTAGTTTTGTGTAATCGGTGTTTTACATCAAGAATTGACGCACGCGGTCACAGGCCGATGAACATTGAGTCGGAGTCATCAATCCGATTCTTTTGTTTTTACGGCGACGCTCGTGGTTAAAGGCCGCTGCAGTTAGTTCCTTCCCTGTCTCATTTTGCATCTGCTTGCTTGTTTGATTTCGTTGGAATTGCTTTTGTTTGGGGCACATGTTTTCTTTGGCGATTTTAACGTTGCCGGAATTGATCCGGCGTTGGCTGGAGGAGTAGCCGACGGAAATGATTCGATAATGGTCGGCGGCGGTGTGGTCGGATGTGAGCGTCGGATCAGTTGAAGTTCTTGCATAAGTTTGCGTAATGGAGTTCCGGTGTTGAGCTCGGCGGTGATGAAGCTCTCGGGAAGGATGCTGGGGGAAGAAGATGAACAGCAGAGGGAATAAAATAAAAAATATTAGAAAAAGAAATAAAAATAGGATTAACAGAGATCGGGTCGGATCCTGTTGACGGAGAAACCGGACCGGGTTAGAGCCTGGGTTGGAGGGGAGGAGCCGATGGGCTGAAGACTGGTTATGGGCTGATGAACTCAACATGGGTGATTGGGCTGAATATAAAGTTGGGCTTCAATGAATTAAAAAGAAAACTGGAATTTGGGCTTGAACGTTGTGATAACCCAAGCCCAATAAGCAGTAACCGTATTTGGATTGGGCCACAAGGCTGATCCGATTTGAGACCCAACCCGGATTGCTAGGGTCCGGGTTAGACCGGTGAATTGGACCGGGTTCCCCTAATCCGGTCTGAAGACCTTTTCTTTTTCGAAATAAAAATAATAAAAATAAAAAATTCAGAAAATTCAGAAAAATAAAAATGTGGAAAAGGTTATAAAAAAAATAAATTAGAATTCACATAGTTTGGGGCTTTTAATAAACACTTTAGGTTTGAACAAAATTTGTGCTCAAAATTGAACGTGCCTTTAGGGCTTTACTTTAGGAATTTTTTTATTGTTTTTTTCTTTTAGAGATGATGCCGGTCACTATTTGTGCATTTGCATTTTGATTTCATTTGATTGCACACTTTAAATACATTGTTTGTTGTTTTTCCCTTTTAGAATGATTAGGACGAAATTTAAAATTTTCGATTAGTGAAAGACTACCCTGACATTTTAGTTAGCAAATAGTCAAGTTTAGGTGCCGAAAGGAAATTAGTTGAAAAATTATTATAATCAAGTCCCCAATCTCTAAGAATCTTTGGTTGTGTATGTTTTCAAGATGATACTCCCGCATCTCAATTAGGGTTTCTAGCCGATCCTTAATCGTGGTTAGAGGCGATTCCTATCGAACACATAGATTTAAACAACCAATATCACGGAGGTATGAACTTAGGGAGGGTCACATAAAATACCTCTAAATCTACTTCCCTGCGGCAGCCTTCGAGGGGTAGGTCACGAAAATAGACTTACATCAGCAAAAGATGACAAAACCAACATATGCTCAAAGAACAAATAAATGAACTGAACCATCAGTGGTACCAAATTAGACAAACTGTACGCACCACAAATGGCCTTACCCAAAAGTTCCCATTACTCGACTGGATACATGAGTATCTCTATCAAAATCAGACTTTGTAAGTCCAAAATCTACAACACAAAATCAATACGTCAGCTTTTGCAATCTACATCCAAATAGCTTCACACCACAAGATTAAATCTTGCATTAAAAATTTTATCTCAACTCCAAAAATAGTTGCAGATGAAAAATCTATTATTTGATTCTCCTAATGATTTCATCAAGAAACCAACTTTTGAAGCCAAATATCTTTTTCCGTTTCTCTTATCTTCAGTTTATATTGAGAACCTTCAAGGGATACAAGTTGCTTTTCAAGATATGAAGTAAATCAATAACTTAAGGAAGTAACTAGATCATGTGATAGAGAATTTAATAAATATTTTAGATGGCCAATATTATCATGTAATGGTTAAACAATTTCACATCATACCTTTGTCTCAAAATTGAAATCTAGAAGAATAGTAGAAGCCTCGATGTCATGGTGAAAGATTTTAGGATTACTTGATAAGTGAATCCAATAAAGATGCACCGCAAAACTTATTAGATAATATTTGAAAAAGCATACTTAGAGTCCTCATGCAAATATACCCATCCTCTTGCGGAACCTAAAGCAATCTTTATCCTCATAGGCCAAGTTATAGTTGGGCAATCCTTCCATGCAATTGCCAGTTATAATAACTATAATGTTTTCATTTATTGGAGGGAGGGGGAGAGAGAGAGAGAGAGTCACACTCACTATGTAAATGAAATTCCTTCTATGAGCACCAAAAATGCATTAACCAACCAGGGAAACATGGTGCCTGCGTTGGATGCGATTGATGATGTCAACTTATGCTTGAAATTTTCTCTTCCCTTTTCACTTCTAGGTTTAACTACTTGATTCCAACTATTTTCTTGCTCTAAAGCACTCCCTTATAAACATAGCCAAAATCACCTTGGCCAAGGAACTGCCAGCCTGTGACGCTCAATTATCAACTCTAGAAGCATAATACCAAAAGAAATTATTTATGATTTCTCAGTGAGCACCTTCACTGGACACGTACGCTCAAGCTATGTATTTGCATTTTGTAGACTTACATTAGTAGAAGATGACAATGTCAATATATGATCACATAGGAAATAAATGAACTCAATCATCAATGGTATCAAATTAGACAAACCATATGCATGAGAAATGACCTTACCCAAAAGTTCTCATTATTTTGACTGGATACATGAGTATTTGTATCAAAAGCAGACTTTAAAAATCCAAAATCTATAGTATAGAATCAATATGTAAGCTTTTATCACATCTAAATTGCTTCACACGACAAGATTAAATCTTGCATTAAAAAATTTATCTCGACTCCAAAAATTGTTGGAGACGAAAAGTCTATTATTTTGTTATCTTAATGATTTCATCATGAAACCAAACTTTTGGAGCCCAAAGATCTTTTGCCATTTCTCTTATCTTTGGCTTATATTGAGGACCTTGGAGGGATGTAAATTGCTTTTCAAGATATGAAGTAAATAAATAACTTAATAACTAACTGGATAATGTGATAGTGAATTGAATAAATAGCTTAGATGACCAATATTATAATGTAATGATTAAACAATTGCATATCATACCTTTACCTCAAAATTGAAGTTTAAAAGAATATTAGAATCTTTGATATCACAGTGAATGATTTTAGGATTACCTAAGAAATGAATCCAATAAAGATGCACCCAAAACTTATTAGATGAGGTTTAGAAAAACTTATTAGATGAGGTTTAGACAAGTATACTTAGAGTCATTATGCAAATACACCAACCCTCTTGTGGAACCTCAAGCAATCTTTATTCTCATTAATTAAGCCATAGTTGGGCAATCCTTCCATGCAATTGCTAGTTATAATAACTATAATGTTCTCATTTATTAGTGGGAGGGAGCGAGAGAGAGAGAGTCACACTTACCATGTAAATGAAATTTCTTTTGTTAGCACTAGAAATGCAGCAAGCAACTAGGGAAACAAGGTGCCTGTGATGGATGCAATTGATGATATCAACTTCTGCTTAAAATTCCCTCTTCCCTTTTCACTTCCAGCTTTAACTGCTCAATTGCAACTACTTTCTTGCTTGAAAGTACTCCCTCATGAACATAGCCAAAATTAGCTTAGCCAAGGAATTGTTGGCCCATGACACCATACTCAACAATAGATCGATTTTTTGTCAATTGGATGACGCTCAATTATCAAGTGTAGAAGCACGACACCAAAAGAAAAAACATATAATTTCTCAATGAACTCCCCACTAGATGCGTACTCAAGGGCTATGTAGCCATATCCGGTAGACTTACATTAGTAAAAGATGATAAAACCAATATATGCTCAAGAGGAAATAAATGAACTCAACCATATGTGATACCAAATTAGACAAACCGTATGCACAAGAAATGGCCTTTACCCAAACGTTCCCATCACTCGACTAAATACATGAGTATTTGTATCAAAAGCAGACTTTGCAAATCAAAATTAACATATAATCAATTTTTGTCAAATTTTATAATCCACATCCAAATAATTTCACACAACAATATTAAATCCTGCATTGAAAATTTTATTCCTACTCCAAAAAGTCTATTATTTTGTTCTTCTAATGATGTCATCATGAAACTAACTTTTGTAGCTAAATATCTTTTGCCGTTTCCCTTATTCTTCGGCTTATACTAGAGGACTTTCAAGGGATGTAAATTGCTTTTCAGGATATGAAGTAAATCAATAACTTAAGGAATTTACTAGATCATGTGGTAGAGAATTCAATAAATATCATTGATGACCGATATTAACATGTAATGATTAAACAATTGCACATCATACCTTTGCCTCAAAATTGAAGTCTAAAAGAATATTAGAAGCCTTGATGTCACGTGAACGATTTTAGGATTACCTAAGAAGTGAATCAATAAAGATGTACCACAAAACTTATTAGATAAGGTTTGAAAAAACATACTTGGAGTCCTCATGCAAATATGCCAACCCTCTTGTGGAACCTAAATCAATCTTTATCCTCATAGGCCAAGCCATAGTTGGGCAATCCTTGCCAGCAATTGCTAGTTATGATAATTATAATGTTCTCATTTATCAAAGAGAGAGAGAGAGTCACACTCACCATGCAAATAAAATTTCCTCTATGAGCACTACAAATGCATTAACAAAACAAGGAAAACAAGGTGCCTACGATGGATGCAATTGATGATGTTAACATTTGCTTCAAATTCCCTCTCCCCTTTTCACTTCTAACTTTTAATTGCTAGGTTGAAACTATTTTCTCGCTTGAAAGCACTCCCTTATGAACATAACCAAAATCATCTTGGCTAAGGAACTGCTCGCCCGTGACACTATCCTTAACAAATGGTCAATTTTTGTTAGCCAAATGATGTTCAATTATCGACTCTAGAATCATGACACCGAAGAAAAAGACATTTGATTTCTCTATGAGCTTCCTAGTGGACGCATACTCTATAGCTAGGTAGCTGCATTCGGTAGACTTATATTAGCAAATGATGAAAAATCAATATATGCTCAAAGAGGAAATAAATGAACTCAATAATCTGGTTCCAAATTAGATAAATTGTATGCACAATAAATGACATTACCTAAAAGTTCCCATTACTTGACTTGATACTCGAGTATTTGTATCAATAGTAGATTTTGTAAGTCCAAAATCTGCAACATAGAATCACTATGTTAGATTTTATAATCCACATCCAAATAGCTTCATATGACAAGATTAATTCATGCATTAAAAATTTTGTCCTAACTCCACAAATAGTTGTAGATGAAAAATATATTATTTCATTCTCCTAATGATTTCATCAAGAAACCAACTTTTGTTGCCCAAAATTCTTTTGCCGTTTCTCTTATCTTCGTCTTACACTAAGGACCTTGGAGGGATGCAAATTGCTTTTAAGATATGAAGTAAATCAATGACTTAAGAAATAACTAGATAATGTGGTAGTGAATTGAATAAATAGCCTAGATGACCGATATTATCATGAAATGATTTAACAATTGCACATCATACCTTTGCCTCAAAATTGAAGTCCTAAGAAATAGTAGAAGCCTTGATGTCACAGTGAATGATTTTCGGATTACCCTAGATGTGAATCCAATAAAGATGAATCGTGAAACTTATTAAATAAGGTTTGAAAAGCATACTTACAATCCTTATGCAGATATGCCAACTCTCTTGTAAAATCTAAAGCAATCTTTATCCTCATAGGCCAAGCTATAGTTAGGTAATGCTTCCCTACAATTGCCAGTTATAATAACTGTCATGTTCTCAATCAGATTTGAGCTCCAAAACAACTAAGCATCCTATGTTGCCAATTCATGCGTATCCCAGTGGAAATCAAGTTAGATGATTATTATGGAATTGTTATAAAAGTGTTAGTTGACTGCAATGTCAAGGTTTGTTGTCCATTTCACCAAAAATCACCTGAGATTTTTCCCCTTTTTTTTTTTTCCATTGTAGGGAATTTTTGCCACTTCCAATGTTAACACTTGGTGGTTGTTGTCATCACTGACAACAACATTTGGAAATAACAATCACAATTTAACTTAATGGAAGATGAAAACAAACAGAATTCCAGCGTATTGCTATTTTGTTAGATAAACAACTTTGATTATTGCAAAATGAAGGGAGCCTATAAATAGGTCCGACTATTCCAACAACACTTCAAAAAGGCATTAACAATTGTATCAAAATTGTATGGTAGCTAGAATCCATACATCTCAAGCAAATTAAAGTGTGAACTTGGAAATAAGGTAACAAAAGAGAGAGAGAGAGAGGTGATTGATATTGTAAATGACATCATCACATGAAAGACATACATCTATTTCTCTAAAGTCAAACTCACCATGCAAATGAAATTCCAATGTGCTATTTGGAACAAACTCATATGCAAGAATTCTCAGAGCACCAGAAATGAAGTAATTAACAAGGTTTACAAGGTGTATATGATGGATGCAGTGAATGATGTCAATTTCTGCTTGAAATTCCCTCTCCCCTTGTCCACTTCCACCTTTTAATTGCTTAATTACAACTACTTTCCTGTTTGAAAGCAATCCCTTATGAACATACTCAAAATCACCTTGGCCAAGGAACTGCTAGCCCATCACACTATGCTCTACAAAAGGTCGATTTTTGTCAATTGGACGACATTAATTATCAACTCTAGAAGCACAACACCAAAAGAAAAGACATCCGATTTCTCAATGAGCACCCCACTAAATGCATACTTTAGAGCTAAGTAGCTACATTCGGTAGACTTATATAAGCAAAAGATGACAAAACCACCATATGCTCAAAGAGGAAATAAATGAACTCAACCATCAGTTGTACGAAATTAGACAAATTGTGGGCACGAGAAATGGCCTTACACAAAAGTTCCCATTACTTAACTAGATACATGAGTATTTGTATCAAAAGTAGCCTTTGCAAGTCCAAAATCTGCAACATAGAATCAATATGTCATTGTTTATAATCCACATCCAAATAGCTTCAAATGACAATATTAAATCTTGCATGAAAAATTTAATCCAAACTCCAAAAATGATTGTAGACAAAAAGTTTATTATTTGGTGAATTCAATAAATAGCCTAGATGACCGATATTATCATGTAATGACTAAACAATTACACATCATACATTTGCCTCAAAATTGAAATATAGAAGAATAATAGAAGCCTTGATGTGATGGTGAATGATTTTGGGATTACTTAAGAAGTGAATCCAATAAAGATGAACCACAAAACTTATTAGATAAGATTTAAAAAAGCATACTTACAGTCCTCATGTAAATACGTCAATCCTCTTGCGGAACCTAAAGCAATCTCTATCTTTGTAGGCCAAGCCATAATTGAGTGATTCATTCCTATAATTCCAGTCATAATAACCATAATGCTCTCCATCAAATTTTGAGCTCCAAAATTACTAAGCATCATATGTGGCCTATGCATACGTATCTTAGTGGAGATCAAGTTAGCTGATTATTATGAAATTGCTATGAAAGTGTTAGCTGGCTGCAATATCAAGGTTTTCTATCCATTTCAGCAAAATCACTTGAGATATTTCCATTTTTTTCATTGTAGGGAATTTTTGCCACTTATAGGGTAATATGGCTTGGTAGTTGTCATCACTGAAAAGAATGTTTGAAAATAACAATAACAATTTAATTTAATGAAAATGAAAATAAACAAAATCCCAGCCTATTGCCACTTTGTTAGATAAACCATCTTTGATGTATGAATTCTTTTTTCAAAATGAAAGGAGCCTATAAACAGGTCTCACTGTTCCAAAAAAAAAAAACAAAAAGGCATTAACCATAGAATATCAAAATTGTATGGTAGTTAGAATCCATATATATCAAGAAAATTACAAGTGTGAACTTGAAAAGAAAATAATAGAGAGAGAGAGAGGGGTGATTGATATTTGAAATGACAATATCATATGAAAGACATACATCTATTTCTCTAAAATCATATTCACCATGCAAATGAAATTCCAACATGCTACTTGGAACAAACTCGTAAAAAAGAATTCTCTAAGGACAAAATGCATTAACCAACAAGGGTTACAAAGTGTCTATGATAAATGTGGTTAACGATGTCAACCTTTCCTCCTCTACCCTTGTGCATTTCCACCTTTTAACTGGTTGATTGCAACTATTTTTCCCCTTGAAAGCAATCCCTTATGAACATACCCAAAATCACCTTCACCAAGGAACTGTTGGCCCGTGACACTATCCTCAACAAATGGTTGATTTTTGTCATTTTGACGATGCTCAATTATCAACTCTAGAAGCACAATGCCAAAAGAAAAGACATTTAATTTCTAGTGAGCTCCCTATTGGATGCATACTTTAAAGCTAGGTAGTTGCATTTAGTAGACTTACATTAGCAAAACATTACAAAATCAATATATGCTCAAAGAGAAAATGAATGAACTAAATCATCAGTAGTACAAAATTAGACAAACCGTATGCATGAGAAATTGCCTTACCTAAAAGTTCCCATTACTCGACTGGATAGATGAGTATTTGTATCAAAAGCAAACTTTGCAAGTCCAAAATCTACAACATAGAATCAGTATGTCAGCTTTTATAATCCACATCCAAATAGCTTTACATGACAAGATTAAATCCTACATGAAAAATTTAATCCCAACTCCAAAAATAGTTGCAGATGAAAGTCTATTATTTTGTTCTCCAAATGATTTCATCAAGAAACTAACTTTTGTTGCCCAAAAATATTTTTCCGTTTCTCTTGTCTTCGGCTTATATTAAGAACCTTGAAGGGATGCAAATTACTTTTCCACATATGAAGTAAGTCAATAACTTAATGAACTAATTTGATAATGTGGTAGTGATTCAATAAATAGCCTAGATGACCGATATTATCATGTAATGTTTAAACAATTGCACATCATACCTTTGCCTCAAAATTGAAATCTAAAAGAATATTAATAGCCATGTTGTCACGGTGAATGATTTTGGGATTACCTGAGAAGTGAATCCAATGAAGATGAATCGTGAAACTTATTAAATAAGGTTTAAAAAAGCATACTTATTGTCCTCATGAAGATATGCCAATCTTCTTATAGAACCTAAAGCAATCTTTATCCTAGTAGGCCAAGCCATAGTTGGGCGATACATTCCTGCAATTTCAGTTTAATAACTATAATTTTCTCAATCAAATTTTGAGCTCCAAAATTACTATGCATCCTATGTTGCCTTTGCATACGTATCTTAGTGCATATCAAGTTAGCTTATTATTATGAAATTGCTATGAAAGTGTTAGCTAGCTGTAATGTCAGGGTTTGTTGTCCATTTCACCAAAATCACTTGAGATATTTCCCATTTTTTTTTCATTGTAGGGAATTTTTGCCACTCACATAGTAAAGGCTTGGCGGATGTTATCATCACTGACAACAACATTTGGAAATAACAATCACAATTTAATTTAATAGAAAACGAAAATAAATAGAATCACGGCCTATAAACAGGTCTCAATATTCCAAAAAACAAATTCAAAAAGGCATTAATCATAGAATATCAAAGTTGTATGGTAGCTAAAATCCATACATATCAAGAAAATTACAAATGTGAACTTGGAAAGAAGGTAACATATATAGAGAGAGGGGTGATTGATATTTAAAAGGACATTATAAGATGAAAAACATACATCTATTTCTCTGAAGTCATACTTGCCATGCAAATGAAATTCTAACGTACTATTTGGAACAAACTCGTATACAAGAATTCTCAGAGCTTTAGAAATAACCAACAAGGTTTACAAGGTGTTTATGATGGATGCAGTGAATGATGTCTATCTCTATTGGAAATTCCCTCTCCCCTTATCCACTTGCACCTTGTAATTGCTTGATTGCAACTACTTTCCTGATCAAAAGTAGTTGCTTATGAACATACCCAAAACCATCATGGCCAAGGAATTGCTAGCCCGTGACACTATACTCTACTAGGTGTTGATTTTTGTCAACCGAACGACGTTCAATTATCCATTGTAGAAGCATGACACCAAAAGAAAAGACATCCAATTTCTGAGTGAGCTCTCCACTAAATGCATACTCTGGACCTAGGTAGCTGCATTTAGTAGACTTACATAAGCAAAAGATAACAAAACCATTATATGCTTTAAGAGAATATAAATGAACCTAACTATCAGTGATATGAAATTAGACAAATTGCATGCACGAGAAATGGCTTACCCCAAAGTTCCCATTACTTAACTGGATACATTAATATTTATATCAAAAGCAAACTTTCCAAGTCCGAAATCTGTAACATAGAATTAGTATGTCAACTTATGTAATCCACATACAAATAGCTTCAAACAACAAGATTAAATACTACATGAAAAATTTAATCCCAATGCCAAAAACGATTGCGTACGAAAAGTCTCTTATTTCGCTTTCCTAATGATTTCATCAAGAAATCAACTTTTGTAGCCCAAAGATCCTTTTCCTTTTCTCTAATCTTTGGCTTATGCTAAGGACTTTGGAGGGATGCAAATTGCTTTTCAAGATATGAAGTAAATCAACAACTTAAGGAACAAATTTAATAATATGGTAGTGATTCAATAAATAGCCTAGGTGATTGATATTATCATGTAATGTTTAAACAATTACACATCATACATTTGCCTCAAAATTGAAATCTAGAAGAATATTAGTAGCCTTGTTGTCACGGTGAATGATTTTGGGATTACCTGAGAAGTGAATCCAATAAAGATGAACCGCAAATCTTATTAGATAATGTTTAAAAAAGCATACTTATAGGCCTCATTAAGATATGCCAATCCTCTTGCAGAACCTAAAGCAATCTTTATCCTCGTAGCCAAGCCATAGTTCAGCGATCCTTTGCTGCAATTATAGTTATAATAAATATAATGTTTTCAATTAGATTTTGAGATCCAAAATAACTAAGCATCGTATGTTGCCGATGCATGCACATCTTAGTGGAGATCAAGTTACCTGATTATTATGGAATTGCTATGATAATGTGAGCTGGCTGCAATCTTGGGTTTATTGTCCATTTCACCAAAATTCACTTGAGAATTTTCCCTTTTTTTTTTTCATTGAAGGGCATTTTTACCGCTTATGGGGTAAAGGCTTGGTAGTTGTATCGACAACAATATTTGGAAATAACAATCACAATTTAATTTAATGGAGAATGAAAATAAACAGAATCCTAGTGTATTGCCAGTTTGTTAGATAAAAAGCTTTGATATATGAATTCCTTATTTCAAAATGAAAGGAGCCTATAATTAGGTCTCATTATTCCAACAACACTTCGAAAAAGCATTAACCATAGAATATCATATTTATATAGTAGCTATAATACATACATAGCAAGAAAATTACCAATGTGAACTTGAAAAGAAGGTAACGAGGAGAGAGAGAGAGAGAGAGAGAGAGAGAGAGAGAGAGAGAGAGAGAGAGAGAGAGAGAGAGGTGATTGATATTAGAAACAACATCATCACATGAAAGGCATACATCTATTTTTCTAAAGTCATACTCACCATGCAAATGAAATTCTAACGTGCTATTTGGATCAAACTTATATACAAGAATTCTCAAAGCACCAGAAATACAATAACAAAGAGGGTTTACATGGTGTCTATGATAGATGCAGTGAATGATGTCAATCTCTGCTTGGAATTCCTTCTACCCTTGTCCACTTTCACCTTTTAACTACTTGATTGCAACTACTTTCCTACTTGAAAGTAGTCCCTTTGAACATACCCAAAACCACCATGGCCAAGGAAATGCTGGCCTATGACACTATACTCTACTAAGGGTCAATTTTTGTCAATCGAACAATGTTCAATTATCAACTTTAAAATCACAACACCAAAAGAAAAGACATCCAATTTCTTAGTGAGCTCCCCACAAATTACATACTCTGGAGATAGGTAGCTGCATTCGATAGACTTACCTAAGCAAAATATGACAAAACCAATATATGCTCAAAGAGGAGATAAATGAACTCAACCATCAATGGTTTGAAATTAGACAAATCGTATGCACAAGAAATGACTTTACTCAAAAGTTCCCATTACTTAATTGGATACATAAGTAACTATATCAAAAGCAAATTTTGCAAGTCCAAAATCCAAAACATAGAATCAATATGTCATCTTGTATAATCCACATCCAAATTGCTTCAAACTATAAGATTAAATCTTGCATGAAAAATTTAATCCCAACTCCAAATATGATTATAGACAAAAAGTCTATTATTTCATTATCCTAATGATTTCATCAAGAAACCAACTTTTGTAGCCCAAATATCTTTTGACATATCTCTAATCTTCGGCTTATATTGAGGACCTTAGAGGGATGCAAATTGCTTTTCAAGATATGAAGTAAATCAATAACTTAAGGAACTAACTTGATAATGTAGTGGTGAATTCAATAAATAGCCTAGATGACCAATAGTATTATGTAATGATTAAACAATTGTGCATCATAACTTTGCCTCAAAATTGAAATCTAGAAGAATATTAGAAGCCTTGATGTCATGGTGAATGATTTTGGGATTACTTGAAAAGTGAATGCAATAAAGATCAATCGTGAAATTTATTAGATAAGGTTTAAAAAGTATGCTTACAATTCTCATATAAATATGTCAATCTCCTTGCAGAACCTAAAGCAATCTTTATTCTCATAGGCAATCCATAGTTGGGCAATCCTTTCCTATACTTCCAATTATAATAAATATAATGTTTTCAATTAGATTTTGAGCTCCAAAATAACTAAGCATTGTATGTTGCCTATGCATGCGTGTCTTAGTAGAGATCAAGTTAGCTGATTATTATGGAATTGCTATGAAAGTGTTAGTTGGCTGCAGTGTCGGGATTTGTTATCCATTTCACCAAAAACACTTGAGAATTTTCCCCTTTTTTTTTTTCATGGTAGGGAATTTTTGCCGCTTATAGGGTGAAGGCTTGGCTGTTGTTGTCGTTATGGACAACAACAATTGGAAATAACAATCACAATTTAATTTAATGGAGAATGAAATTAAATAGAATCCCAGCGTATTACCAATTTGTTAGATAAACAAATTTGATATATGAATTCCTTATTCCAAAATGAAAGGAGCCTATAAACAGGTCCCACTATTCCAACAACATTTCGAAAAGGCATTAACCATACAATATCAAAGTTGCATGGTATCTAGAATCCTTACATATCAAGAAAATTACAAGTGTGAACTTGAAGAGAGAGAGAGAGAGAGAGAGAGAGAGAGTGATTGATATTAGAAACAACATGATCACATGAAAGACATACATCTATTTCTCCAAAGTCATACGCACCATGCAAATGAAATTCTAACGTGCTATTTGGAACAAACTCATATACAAGAATTCTCAGAGCACTAGAAATATAGTAACCAACAAGGCTTACAAGGTGTCTATGATGGATGCAGTAATTGATGTCAATCTCTACTTGAAATTCTCACTCCCCTTGTCCACTTCCACCTTTTGACTCCTTGATTGTAACTACTTTTTCGCTCGAAAGCAGTCCCTATGAACATCCCAAAAATCACCTTGGCCAAGGAATTGTTGGCCCATGACACTACACTCTACTAAGGGCTAATTTTTATCAACTGGACGACGTTCAATTATCAACTCTAGAAGTGCGAAACCAAAAGAAAAGACATCGCATTTCTCGGTGATCTCCCCACTAAACACATACTCTAGAGCTAGGTAACTACATTCGGTAGACTTACATAAGCAAAAGATGACAAAACCAACATATGCCCAAAGTGAAAATAAATGAACTCACCTATCAGTGGTACAAAATTAGACAAATCGTATGCACAAGAAATGACCTTACCCAAAAGTTCCTATTACTTAACTAGATACATGAGTATTTGTATCAAAAGTAGACTTTGCAAGTCTAAAATCTGCAACATATAATCAGTGTGTCCGCTTGTATAATCCGCATCCAAATAGTTTCAAACAACAAGCATAAATACTGCATAAAAAATTTAATCCCAATGCCAAAAATGCTTACATACAAAAAGTCTATTATTTCGTTCTCCTAATTATTTCATCAAGAAACTAACTTTTGTAGCCCAAATATCTTTTGCCGTTTGTCTAATCTCCAGCTTATACTGAAGACTTTGGAGGGATGCAAATTGCTTTTCAAGATATGAAGTAAATCAATAACTTAAGAATTTGATAATGTGGTAGTGATTCAATAAATAGCATAGATGATTGATATTATCATATAATGTTTAAAAAATTGCACATCATACAATTGCCTCAAATTGAAATCTTGAAGAATATTAGTAGCTTTGTTGTCATGGTAAATGATTTTGGGATTACCTGAGAAGCGAATCTAATAAAGATGAACCGCGAAACTTATTAGATAATGTTTAAAAAGGCATACTTAATGTCCTCATGAAGATATGCCAATCCTCTTGCAAGCCTAAAGCAATCTTTAACCTTGTAGCCAAGCCATAGTTGAGCGATCCTTTCCTGCAATTACAATTATGACAAATAGAATGTTTTCAATTAGATTTTGAGCTCCAAAATAACTAAACATCCTACGTTGCCTATGCATGCATATCTTAGTGGAGATCAAGTTAGCTAATTATTATGGAATTGCTATGAAAGTTTTTGGTCTCACTGGATATGTCAACTTTATTGTCCATTTCAAAAAATTCACTTGAGAATTTTCCTTTTTTTTTTCATTGAAGGAATTTTTCCCCGCTTAGTCCTAAAATTTGTTGGTTGTTGTCAACATTTTAAAATAACAATCATAATTTAATTTAATGGAGGATGAAAATAAAAAAAAATAATTATTGCCAAAATGTTAGATTAATAGCTTTTTCCAATATGAGTTCCTTTTTTCCAAAAAAAAAAATTCAAAAATTATAAATATCAAAGTTGGTCTCAAGAAAATTACTATTCCAAAAAAAAAAAATTCAAAAGATATTAACAATAGAATATAATAGTTGGCTTAGACGTCTCACCATGAAGTTGTAACCCAGTCTCTTACCCAAGCACTTGATAATCAGTAATGCGGCCTCGAAGTAAGTCAATAACTTAAGGAACTAACTTAATAATGTGACAGTGAATTCAATAAATAGCCTAGATAATGATATTATCATATAATGATTAAACAATTGCACATCATACATTTGCCTCAAAATTGAAATCTAGAAGAATATTAGAAGCCTTTATGTTACAATGAATGATTTTGGGATTACTTGAAAAGTGAATCCAACAAAGATGAGCTGCGAAACTTATTAGATAAGTTTTAAAAAAGCATACTTACGGTCCTCATGCAGATATGTCAATCCCCTTACAGAAAGGAATCTTTATTCTCTTAGGCAACCCCATAGTTGGGCAATCCTTTCCTGCATTTCCAATTATAATAAATATAATGTTTTCAATTAGATTTTGAGCTCCAAAATAACTAAGCATCCTATGTTGTCTATGCATGTGTATCTTAGTGGAGATCAAGTTAACTGATTATTATAAAATTGCTATGAAAGTGTTAGTTAACCTAATGTCGGGTTTGTTGTCCATTTCACGAAAAACCTCTCAACTTGAAATTTTTGTGCTTTTTTTTAATTTGACCAAATTTTTGCCAGGTCTACTAGTCTAAATTTGCATCCGGTCCGAACAATTGAAATAACAACTTTTCCATTAATTTAATGGAGATTGATAAATAAATCCCCCAGTGTATTCCAATTTATTTGATATATTAAACCTTTATTCCAAAATGAAAGGAGCCTATAAATAGGTCCCAATATTCCAACAAAAATTTGATAACCAAAGTATATCAAAGCGATTCTAGCTAGAATCCATACATATTAAAATAATAACAAGAGTGAACTTGAAAGATGGTAAGAGAGAGAGATTCTACTATAAACACACATAACAAAAAGAGATACATTTATTTCTCCCAAAAATAAGTCAAAAAAGAAATTTTAATTTTTATTTGGAACAAACTCATATACAAGAATTCTTAGAGCACTAGAAATACAGTAACCAACAAGGTTTACAAGGTGTCTATGATGGATGCAGTAAATGATGTCAATCTCTACTTGAAAGTCTCACTTCCCTTGTCCACTTCCACCTTTTGACTTCTTGATTGTAACTACTTTCTCGCTCGAAAGTAGTCCCTTATGAATATCCCAAAAAACACCTTGGCCAAGGAACTGTTGGCCCCTGACACTATACTCTACTAAGGGCTGATTTTTGTCAACTAGACGACGTTCAATTATCAACTCTAGATGTGCGAAACCAAAAGAAAAGACATCTTACTTCTCGGTGATCTCCCCACTAAACGCATACTCTAGAGCTAGGTAACTACATTCGGTAGACTTACATAAGCAAAAGATGACAAAACCAACATATGCTCAAAGTGAAAATAAATTAACTCACCTATTAGTGGTACAAAATTAGACAAATCATATGCACGAGAAATGACCTTACCCAAAAGTTCCCATTACTTAACTAGATACATGAGTATTTGTATCAAAAGTAGACTTTGCAAGTCTAAAATCTGCAACATAGAATCAGTGTGTCGGCTTGTATAATCCACATCCAAATAGCTTCAAACAACAAGCATAATTACTGCATAAAAAATTTAATCCCAATGCCAAAAATGTTTACGTACGAAAAGTTTATTATTTCATTCTCCTAATTATTTCATCAAGAAACCAACTTTTGTAGCCCAAATATCTTTTGCCGTTTCTCTAATCGCTAGCTTATACTAAAGACTTTGGAGGGATGCAAATTGCTTTTCAAGATATGAAGTAAATCAATAACTTAAGAATTTGATAATGTGGTAGTGATTCAATAAATAGCCTGGATGATCGATATTATCATATAATGTTTAAACAATTGCACATCTTACAATTACCTTAAATTGAAATCTTGAAGAATATTAGTAGCTTTGTTGTCATGGTAAATGATTTTGGGATTACCTGAGAAGTGAATCCAATAAAGATGAACCGCGAAACTTATAAGATAATGTTTAAAAAAGCATACTTAATGTCCTCATGAAGATATGCCAATCCTCTTGCAAACCTAAAGCAATATTTAACCTTGTAGCCAAGCCATAGTTGAGTGATCCTTTCCTGTAATTACAATTATGATGAATAGAATGTTTTCAATTAGATTTTGAGCATTAAAATAACTAAGCATCCTACGTTGCCTATGCATGCATATCTTAGTGGAGATCAAGTTAGCTAATTATTATGGAATTACTATGAAAGTGTTAGTTGGCTATAATGTCAGGGTTTATTGTCCATTTCACCAAAATTCACTTGAGAATTTTCCTTTCTTTTTTTCATTGAAGGGAATTTTTGCCGCTTACAAGTAAAGGCTTGTCGGTTGTTGTCAGCATTTGAAAATAACAATCATAATTTAATTTAATGGAGGATGAAAATAAACAAAATACCAGCATATTGCTAGTTTGTTGGATAAATAGCTTTTATATATGAATTCCTTTTTCCAAAATGAGAGCCTATAAACAGGTCTCACTATTCCAAAAAAATATTCAAAAAGACATTAACAATAGAATATCAAAGTTGTAATCTTGCTTAGACGTCTCACCATGAAGTTGTAACCCAGTCTCTTACCCAAGCACTTGATAATCAGTAATGCGGCCTCATCCTTTTTTGTCTTGTCCTCAGCTGATAATAAAACTTACATAAAAAAAGATGACAAAACCATTTGATACAAAGAGGAAATAAATGAACTCAATGATCGAGGACCTTGATTGAACATGAGATGTAAATTGCAAGTTTTCAAGAATATGAAGTAAGTCAATAAAAATTTTAATCCCAACTCAAAAATGATTGTAGGAACTAAATGATTTCATCAAGAAACCAATAGCCTAATCTTTTGCTGATCTTTTATCTTTGTGAACCTTCAATAAATAGCCTAAATAATGTGATGATATTAGCCTCATATAATGATTAAATAATTGCACATAATACATTTGCCTCAAAATTGAAATCTAGAAAAATATTAGAAGCCTTGATGTTACGATGAATGATTTTGGGATTACTTGAAAAGTGAATCCAATAAAGATGAGCTACGAAACTTATTAGATATGTTTTAAAAAAGCATACTTACAATCCTCATGCAGATATGTCAATCTCCTTGCGGAAAGGAATCTTTATTCTCTTAGGTCAAGCCATAGTCAGCGATCCTTTCTTGCATTTCCAATTATAATAAATATAATGTTTTCAACTAGATTTTGTGCTCCAAAATAACTAAGCATCCTATGTTGTTTATGCATGTGTATCTTAGTGGAGATCAAGTTAACTGATTATTATAAAATTGCTATGAAAGTATTAGTTGGTTGCAATGTCAGGGTTTGTTGTCCATTTCACCAAAATTACTTGAGAATTTTCCCTTTTTTTCTCATGATAGGGAATTTTTGCCACTTACAGGGTAAAGGTTTTAACAATTTAGAAATAACAATTTTAATTTAATGGAGAATGATATTAAACAGAATCCCAATGTATTGCCAATTTGTTTGATATATTATTTCTTTATTCCAAAATGAAAGGAGCTTATAAATAGGTCCCACTATTCCAACAATACTTTGTAAAGGCACTAACCAAAGTATATCAAAGCGGTATGGTAGCTAGAATCCATACATATCAAGAAAATTACAAGTGTGAACTTGGAAAGATGGTGAGAGAGGTGATTGATATTTGAAACGATATCATCACATGAAAGAGATACATCTATTTCTCTAAAGTCATACTCACCACACAAAAGAATTTTTAATTTTTTATTTGGAACAAACTTGTATACAAAAATTCTCTGAGCACCAGAAATGCAATAACCAACAAGGTTTACAAGGTGTCTATGATGAATGCGGTTAGTAATATCAACCTCTACTTGAAATTCCCTCTGCCTTTGTCCATTTTCACCTTTTAACTGCTTGATTGTAACTACTTTCCCACTCGAAATCACTTCATTATGAATATAGCCAAAACCACCTTGGCCAGGAAACTGTTGGCCTCTGACACTATCCTTTACAAAGAGTCAATTTTTGCCAACCGGACAACATTCAATTATCAACTCTAGAAGTATGAAACCAAAAGAAAAGACATCTGATTTCTCAGCGAGCTCTTTACTAAACACATACTCTAGAGCTAGGTAGCTGCATTTAGTAGACTTACATAAGCAAAAGATGGCAAAACTAATATATGCTCAAAGAGGAAATAAATAAACTCAACCACCAATGGTACGAAATTAGACAAATCATATTTACAAGAAATGGCCTTACCGAAAAGTTCCATGTACTCGATTGGATACATGAGTATCTATATCAAAAGAAAACTTTGCAAGTCCAAAATTTGCAACATAGAATTAGTATGCCAGCTTGTATAATCCACATCCAAATAGCTTCAAAACAAAATTAAATCTTGCATGAAAAATTGAATCCTAATGCCAAAAATGATTGCGTACAAAAAGTCTATTATTTCGTTCTCCTAATGATTCCATTAATAAACCAACTTTTGTAGCCTAAAGATCTTTTGCCATTTCTCTTATCTTTGTCTTAGACTGAGGACTTTGGAGAGATGCAAATTGCTTTTCAAGATATGAAGTAAATCAAGGAACTAACTAGATAATGTGGTATTGAATTCAGTAAATAGCCTAGATGACTAATATTATCATATAATGATTAAACAATTGCACATTATACATTTTCCTCAAAATTGAAGTTTAGAAGAATATAGAATCATTGATGTCACATTGAATGAAATTCCCTCAATGAGTAGTAGAAATGTAATAAACAACAAGGGAAATGATGTGTCTGTGATGGAAGTGGTTGATGATCTCAACCTCTTCTTGATATTCCCTCTCCCTTGTCTATTTCCATCTTCTAATTGATTGATTGCAATTACTTTCCCACTCAAAAGCACTCCCTTAAGAACATAGCCAAAACCACCTTGGCCAAGTAGGTTGAAATTAGAGAAACCATCTATTGCTATTTTTAGCTCTTCATATGTAAATGTACTATGTGAAAGGCCTAATGCCGTGCTTGGATATGATGCTAAAGGTCTTACTAAATCCATATATGTTGTTGAGAATTGTTCTGAAAAAGTTAGACCTTGTGTACTCAACAAAATTCATGGCAAAGGAGTAGGCTTTAATCAATTTGTAACTTTTTCAATTAATGGAGCAAGTTGAAAAGGCCGAGCTTGGTCAGTAGAAGGGTTATCTGCGTGGAACATAACATACTTTCAACTTGATAGCTTTAAGGTGTTGAAAAATCATAATCCAAAAAGAAATTGGCATCAAATTTTCCTAGAACACATAGGTATTCGAGAGATTCATGTACTAAAGCAAGACGCATTTGAGTTATTGGAGAATGATAGGAATCAATAAGTAAAGGCATGTATGATAATTATTATATTTCTCTATTTGTCTATTTTTCTGTTCTCAGGAAGAGGTTTGAAATAGTAATCCGTTTGTTAACATAATTTCATTTTTCAATTTTTGGGATTTAACGAAGAAATAAGTTTGGAACAGAAATGTTTCTATTTCTTTATTTATGGAATAGAAACAGAAATAAAAACTTTCCTTCCACTACCACCACCACCACCACCTCCTTCTCATCTTCCACCATCACTAATGCCGCCACCTCCACCAGCCCCTCCCCCTCTTCCACCTCCCTCATCCTCCTTGAGCGCTACCTAACCTGCTAAGAACTTCCGGCAAGTTGATTAGGAGACTCACCATCTTCTCATCACCCTGGCTAGCGACACTACCATTAAGCGCAGTTACATCTTTTTTTCAAGGTCCAATCCATCTCTATAGTCGACCTCAAGGCGATCAATGACCTATGGCGTCGCTACAACAATGATCGCTTTGGATACAACAACCAGAAAATGCCTTGGGATAAAGCCAAGAAGGATTTCATGTGGTTCTTCATCAAGGATGAGTGGTTGAATAAGCTGGACACAGTGGTTGAGCAGTACAATTACAGTTTATTCCCAATTGAGTTCATGTGGGAGCTAAAAGAGGACACTCATGAGGGTCAGTTGCCACTCACCGATGCCCTAAGAGCAACGTAGTTGTTCAACAGCATCCTCACTCACCCTGTTTTTGCTGACATGGAAGATGAAGAAGTAGCGGAAGAAGAAGAGGCACAAGAACAAGATGATTCAGCAATTAAGAAGGGCGGGTTGTTGAAGGGGTTGAAAGACAAGAATACCTCCTCAAAACCACGACCCAAAAGGGTGTTCAAACAAGACTACAATACAATTGTTCAACTATAGGCATTCTTTACTAAGGAATGTTATTGATGTCACGCCCCAAACTCTACGGCATGCGACAACCTTATTGAGGTCAATTAAGTGCGATGTTCCAAGACACGTCGCTGACCCTAAAACCCAAAACAAAGAACAAGGCACACGCAGAAGCAACACATCACCCATACATAAATAAAACAACATGACCAAGGATAGCAATAATTACAATAAATACAACTTGCATTAATAATAGAGATTTACAATATCCATTGATAGGTATATACACCAACAAAAAATGGGTCAACAGCCACTACAACAAAAAGGGGTATGAGGCTTGGGCGGTCGGGCTCTAACAAAGGGCCCCTATCCAAAAGTGTTGGCCTTACCTAAACCTATGGTCTAAGGTTAAACCCTAAGGTAACCAATCCGGATCGGATCCCGAGGACTTGGACGAATCGTCAAACAACTCGGACTCGGAGTCCATAGAATCTAGCTCGGACTCGACCTCCACGGGCTCCTCCTCGAAATCAACCTCCGGCTACGGCTCCAACTCCATCTACTCCAGCTCAGGGTCAGACTCCCACTCCATCGGCACCTCTTCCTTGGGGTTAGAATCCACCTCGAAAATGATCAGCCGGGGATTAAAATCCTCCTCGGATACGGCCTCAAGGCTAGCTACCTCTCCATCAATATTCTACGGGTCCCATTGGCTTACCCCAACGATCGGGACATCAAAAGTCCTAAGGGGTCCATAAACCCCGAACGGGTCCCGAAAGCACCAATCCAAATACTGATGAGCCTGGAACTGTGGCTCACCCACGTCGACCCAAACGGTAGTGAAATGTCTAATATAAGTCTCCTTGTTCATTACGGGTACTCGATCACCGACCACTCTATGCGGTGCGGGATCCCAAAATGAATTGACACTCCTTCCATCTCAAGGCCGGGGGTATGAAAAGTTGGGGTTTAAACAACAATAAGAATAAATCTTAGCAAGTAGGCCCCTAAACCTAAACTAGACTAACATGCACCTTCGACAAGTATTAATCAAACAAGCAGTCAAACAATCACATGACTTAGGCCCTCAGCCCAAATCCAACAGATAACTGACCCTGCAGGTTAGGCACATGATAATAACAATAATGGCATAGAACCCAATTACGGTACATATGCAAAATCACTTGGCCACAAACACATGCCATGCACATACATTGCACATGTACCATCACTATGCAAATGCTCATGTTCATTTCTGCACACTTGCACACGTGCCAACTTTCTATTTATCACTAACCCACATTAAACACATCAAGTCCGACCCGCGTAAAATGCATCGGTCCAATACTTTAAGATCGATCTTCGGTCCGTGTAAAATACATCAGGCTCATGACACAACCCGCGTAAAATGCATCAGGTTGGCCATCTTCCGGTAGTTCGGGCATCGTCCCGCGTAAAACGCATTAGGACGGGTTCAATACCCCGCGTAAAACCCATTAGGGTTTTATCTGATCACACGTACACATACCACCAATTATTATCTGAACTCCGCATAAAACGCATCAGGGCAATTTAGATGATCACATGCTCACGTCATTCGTGCACACTCTCATAATGCACATGTTATGTCAATGCTCGATCGGCACATTCATGGCCATAATGTTCCCACTCGGCATCCATAGTTTCCATATCGAGCATTCAATTTCATTTGGCCACATGCTCAATAAATATCACAGCATACTCAATTAATGCCATAACGTGCTCACTTAAGCAATTCAATCAAAATAACCATGGTACCTAATTGGCACACAAAATCACGCGATCGAGCCTATAGAATTACGCATGCTTAAGGCCCACCAAACATCTTATCATTCGGCCAAACCAAGCACACAACATGGTATCATATAATCAATCACAAATTTGTACACAATTCAGCCACTACATAAGCAATCAAGACACTCTAAGCATTTCACAAATAAATCACATATTAACCGAACAAGACCCAATTAATACCATAATGAACAGTCACTATACAGCCCACTTTAGGCCACTAAATCCCATTTAAATTACCACACTAAGCCATCAATAACATCACATATTCAGCCCTAACCATCCTCCACAATTTAATGCTAAAATACCTTAATTAACCCCTAAAACTTGTCTCAAGTGCACATAATCCTAATTAAGGTTTAAGGTTTGTACTCACCAGGTTTTGAGTTCCAAATGTGGGCTGGACAAGGAGAGAAACGGGCTGAATGGTGGCTGGATCAAGTCAGTTCGGTGGCTGGATCAAGCTGGTTCAGTGGCGGCGCCGACGGTCCTCACGGCGGCAGCAACGGGTGGTCCTTGGTTGGTCATGGCGGCAATGGGGACGATGGTGCTAGTGGTGGGACGGCGAAATGAGAGAGAGATAAAGATGGAGAGGGTGAGGCGGCCAGCTGGTTGCGTGGCTGGCAACAGTGACTTGTTGCTCCGGCGAGGCTCTCACGGCCGAGCCTCGCGAGAAAAAGAAAATGGGAAGAGGGAGTTGGTGAGAGAGAGAGAAAGAGGGTCAAAATTGTTGGGTGAGGGTGGCGGAGCGAACAACGGCACACGGCATACGGCATTGGCGAGCGGCGGCACTCTAGCGTGGCTTGGCTTCCCACGGTTGGGGAAGGAGAGAATGGGAGAGAAGGTGAGGAGGAGTGGCCGGTTGAGAGTGAAAAATGAGAGGGGAGAGAGATTGCAAGAGGTTTTAGCAAACTTGGTGGGTGGGGGTTGGTGACTAACCCCTCTAAAATTTACCATCTTATCCAACCATCAAGGACTAAGATTAACTCTTGCCAAAGTATCTAGGGGCAAATTGGTCTAGCAAATTTTAGCATTATTGGGGGCTAATCATGTCCAAATTAAATCCCAAAATTCGGAATTAGCACTTAGGGCTCGGGGCAAATCGGTAATTTTTCACTTTCGATCCGAAATTTCATTTTTTGATCCTACCGATCCCAAATATGATTGGCCACACTAATACGATGTCGTCCTTGCAAATTAGTCACGTACGTCCGTGAAATTCAACACTGAAGTCCGGATTCAATACCATAATTAATTTCGCTCAAATGTGATTTTAGTGTCTCTCACTAACGGGCGGCTGTTTAAGGGCTATGCGTATCGACTTAGGATTACTCGAGTTGTGATGGTCTTCATTTTTAAGAGAACACGAGGATTAATCCCTAGTTCCGAGGGTCGCGATCGTTCGGAATAAGTTTGGGGTTATTCGCCACGCGTACTGTCGGTTGTGCAAAATTACCCGCGATCCGATCATACGTTGTTAGCCAAATCAAATCCGTTACCCTCCTTGGATCGACCCACGTTGGCCCAAAATATTTTCTCGTCGTTTCTCGAAATCGGATTCAATTTGCGGTCAAGTTCTTGGGTCCACGTACCTTGTTTCCTAGTTAGCCATTCCTTATTGGTCAGTATCCCGAGAATGATCAGTTCCGGTGAGACTTGCTAAAACAAAATGAGAAATAAACATCTATTTCATTAATCCCGGGAGTGAGTCGAATTCAAGATGTTACAATTGATATCATTTGTGGTAAGAATTGCTTCTTCATTTTGTGACACATGCCTTCATTAACAATTCAAAAGTAAGCATATATTGTAATTGCATATTGGGCTATCCATAATTGCATCCTTGATTAAGAGAGGAGGGACTTTTTCCTATATAGAGATACGAAGTACCCATTTGGATCTACACAAAATGAGGTTACGGATGATGCATCGACCAAGGAGGGAACCAAGATGAACATGCTTAGGAAAAGTATTTCCAATAAAATGATAAGGGATTATAATATGTTGGAGATTCCATGGATTTCTATCCTAGGAAATAAAAATTTATGCTGTTATCAAATGAATTTATATTTCGGGAATAGAAATTTCGTGTCGTTATCAAATGCGTTTCACTGCACATAAACTCGTCTATGGAATATAAATAGAAAAATCTATTCACTAGAAATTGGTCTCAAGAACACAATTATTATCATTTGTGACCTAAATAGCTTCAACCTTCAGTTACTACATTCCTCAGTAATTGTTTGATGGGAAATGAGAAATTTGTCTTTACATATAATAATAATGTAAAAAGTACTGAGAAGGAAGCTAGAAGTAGATTGAGAATGCCCAAATAGCCACATGAAAGAAAATCCACACCTATTACCACAGACCTCCCTTGTATCTTCCAAGAAGCCAACTACTGTGTTCTATGTATCGTTTGCCTCATTTATGAAGCTGTGAACTACATTGTGATGAAATGTTGTGAGCCTTTTGATGCACGTGTGGGATGGGCGATTGATGTCTTGAGTGATGTTGAAAGAAGTATAGATTGATAAGAACGTATGGAATGGATGTCGATGGATAAATGAAAATGCAGAATAGAATATGATCACCACCAAGGCCTAAAAGACGAATCACCAGTCAAGGATAAAGATTGGTATTGACGAAGTTCACTAAGACTTAAAGGACGACCCACTAGTCAAAGATAAACGATTTCGGATAAGAGAAGCTCACCACTAAAGCCAAAAGGATGAACCAACCGAGTATAAAGGGCCTCTTGGTCCACCATCAAGAATAATCCACTTTTCAAAGTCTAAAGGAAAATCCACGAGTCAAGTGCTTCCTATTCTAATATGACATACATTAGATAATCCTAACATATACTTGCTAAATGACATGCGAGCAGTCAAATAGCATATGTGATGACATAAAGGATGACATGGCACATGTTATGACATGGCATACATGATGTAGCTTGATAACATGGCATACAATGACATATCATAATGACATGGCATGTATGATGCCATCTAAACAACATGACATGCGCATGATATTTTTGGTATTTTCATTAAAATTCGTAATAAAAAATAATGAAAATAAATTACCTATATTAAGATATCATCTAATTCATATTAGGAATTAAACTAGGCCAAAAACTAATTTAAATTGGAATAGACTCCTAACTAACTAATCCTATCTTAGCATGCAATCTATCGACAAAAAGATGCTAAGAGCGCAAATGATAAGCATTCTATTTCTAGAATAGATTTATGGCTAGAAATAGATTTTTCTATTTCTATTCCTAGATGAGTTTCTGAACAGAGATATGCATTTGATAACGGCACAAAATTTTTCTTCCTAGAACAAAAATTCATTTGATAGGCCTTCTTAAATATCTCTCTCTTACGCTCTTTTCCATTCATCAGTGGCCGACGGTCAATAGTGGGAGGCGGCGACCAACAGGGGTTGGTGGCAACAAAAGGCAAAGACGAGTGATAAGAAGAGTTTGTATTTCTCTTTTTGTTCTAGAAATAGAAAAGCAGAAAATTTTTACTTCTCATTTATGTTCTAAAGATATTTCTGAACTTAAAATTTGTTCCAAAAATATAAAAATGAAATTGTGTTACCAATTAGATTTTGGTTTCAAACATGTTCTTAAGAATAGAAAAATAGATCTTGCCTGAAATAGAATGATTATCGTGTACGCCCTAAAGTTTATTCTAGTTTATTATGAAATATTATCTAAACATGCAATCTAGTTTAAAAATACTTCGTTATCTAAAAAATCTACTCAAATCTTATTGACTATCTGTTCTAATTATATCTAATCTTTTTTTTTGTTGATATTTTCTAGATAAGAATCAATCAAATCAAACCAAGCAAATCAACTAAAGATAACACCGAATTACTAGAGCACATCCAATCAATCCATATTTGGTAACAAAAATCGTAACAAAGAATTATAGATAGGATTAGTTGATTTTCCGTGTGATCAAGAATCGTATCTCAGGGTAGAGATTGGATTTCCAACTTATGCACGTTGTTAATTTCCTAATTTAATTTATCCTAAAAATCTTGGAGATAGACAATATCACTTGAAAATAATGAAAATCAATCAAATTTGGTAACGAAACGTAATTCAAAGATTCACTTTCCAAATTTGAACTCGACAGACGGCCTCGAATGATGACCAGCAACTGGCAGTGGGTGGCCTGTGGATTGGCCAGCGCAGTGGTGCTAGATCGGCGGTGCTCATCTCGGAGGTGGCAGCTCACGGGGCCAAGGGGGTGCTGCGGTGGTGAAAGCCGCGGTTTGGCCATGGATTTTCGATGGCCGGACCTGTGCGATTGGATGTGCGGTGTCATGAGATAGACGAGACGTGGAAGATAGTAAGCAAACCACTTAGAGTCCTCGTGTCGAATGCGATCACAGGTAGATGGTTTGACCGAGTGGGTTTCTACCTTCTAGTTGACCGAATCATGGCCTTTGTCCCCAATTCTCCACTTATCTCCTAATGATTTTCATCAAAATTCCAGCAAGTGCTTCCTTTTCTCAATTCCCGCGTGGGTCTACCTGCAAGAAACTCAAAGTACACGAATTTATACGACCAATCCATACCCTCCTTCTGAGTTTTTCCAATGACCAAGCCTCCAGTGATCGCCTTCGATTGGACACCGGGACCGGCCATGGCACCAAAACCTGCAGGGACTGCGGTTACTAGCTATGTGCCGGAAGCGCATCTGAAACCAACTGGGTTACTCCTAGTGTCACTGGGGCTTGCTGCTGAGGAGTGCCACGGACGCTGGACAGGGCTGTTACGTGACGATGCAGGAGTGGAAGCGAGACGCGACGTGAGAGTCTGCAAAGCGTGGAGGAGCAAAGGGCAGTCACGGCGGTCTGGGAGGGAATGGAATATTGTCGGATGATCTCGACTCACAGAGACACTTCAAACTTTTCAAGTATTGGCCGAATGAGATCCGAATTCCTCATGTGGCCGAATTTTCAAGATCTCCATGAAAGTCTCTCCAAGTATGCTCTAACTATTCACATATACCCATCTACCGCTGGTCCAATTATTATGCAAACTATATGGGCTTAATTAACTACTAACACAAATGCTCATTATATTTATCTGCCATTTAATAATTATTTTTGCTAGGGGTCAGGGGTGATTCTTAATTTTTTATGCAATGAATTGTTAAATGGTATGCCAAAATTTAGATGTCAACATTTATTAGGTACATTTTGAAGTTCATATATTTTTTTTAAAGTGTTGAGTACAATTTACTGAAAGTACCTTAGCCTTCTCCCCAATAACTTACTAACTCTTATATACATAACTTACTAACGTTTCAAACTTACCGCAACTCTTATAATAAATTATCACCTTAATATAAGTGACATACCATTTTTCTCTTATTAAGTTACCAACTAGTCTACCCTTAATGGTTCAAGTGACTTCCGCGGAAAAATTAGAGTTCTCAGTGAGTTCAATTCCAAGATTACCCGGACATTGATTCGAGTATTGCAAGACTTCAAACAGGAGGCCCCCACCAGAACCCGAGTGCTAAAAAGCCTACTATGGTCCGTTCCACTGACCGAGACTAAACATTCGCACTAGTGCCGAATCTCTTTTCACTCGCCATCGAAAGCAGCCTGTCCACTGGATTCGAGCGTAATCCGAGATACCAAGTCACCACAGTCCACACAATTTGAGGTGAGCAAATGAAATGCCTCAGATGCAATGTCAAAGATCATTCGACAACGACCTGTATTTCTCATCTTGATCCAGTTCGCCATGGACCGTATGACCACGGTTGAATGGTCTAAGCCCCGAATTGAATAGAACCCACCAGATCAACGGTCAAGAGTTGATCAGTCTGTGGTGGACCAAATTTCGGGTAAGAGTTTCCTTTCCGCGAGCAGAGTCGACTGTGTATTTCTCAAGAGTATCCGAACTTGCGGAACCAACGAGCATTTCTGCATTTGGTGCAGTCAATGCAAGGCCAAAACTCACGTACAGACCAAAGCGAGCTTTCTTACACTGACAACAAAATGAAGCTTGTCATCCTGTCCCTACCGAGCCTTGTTAAAGACTTCAAGAAAAAAAAAAAAGCAGCTTCTCCCTTCTATCCCTTCTCATTTAAGCCTCAGAGATTCAAACATTTCACAGCAAACCAGGTATTCATTTTCATGACTGCGAGGTACCCGAAACATCATTCAGATAGCACTCCCACGAAATATGTCAAAAGATGAGAAATCTAGTAAAGTTGTTGACATCATTCACCCACCTTGAGTCTAACACCAAATAACTTCGCTAAAAATAAAATTTTCTTTCCCACGAGCTGCTCAAATTAATCAAAAAGCGAAGAAGTCACTGCACAAGCTGCCACAGTGGCCAGGAAGGGTGGGCAAAGATGGTCAGGGGTCCAAGTCGCTGACCTCTAAAGATGAAAAAATATCGTAACACTGGATGAAAGGTATAAACTATACACAAGCACTTCTCTGTATTGACAATGGTTTGTTAGTGCAGCTTAATCATCAATTGTAACTCTAAGATTCTTACTCCATCGAGTATATACCCCCACACAGTGAGCAAAAAACAAAAAGAAGAGAAAAAAGAAGAGCCCCCAAACCAACCTCTCACTTGATCATTAACCAAAAGGCCGAAAAAGGTATCCCAACCAACCTCGCACAAATGTGAAATCAGATAAGTGAAATAAATGTACCTTCCTTGACTAAAACAATTGGAGTAAGACTGATTACATGGTAGATAAAGGGGAAAAAGTGAAGAAAAGGTGAAACTTGCCACAGAGACATGCACGGCCCCAAGTAGTCCCTAGTACCTACAGCAGGCAACATTACAAGATTAGACAAAAAGAGTGCTAAATGCCAGTTCATCAAAGTCACAAAAAAGAATGCTACATCCCCAAACAAAGCAATTCACAGCCTATTGAACATGATTAAATCAGCAACAGAAACGTAAAGCAGACAATCAGCCCGAAAATCATGTAAGTAAACAGGCACAAAAGTAGTCTCTCGACCAGGTCTGTGAGAGGGAAAAGTAAAAGTATTATTCAATAAAGTTCAATATATACATCAAAATAAACCCTAAAGATTCTAAAGACAACTTTACACTTTATACTTCTAATACTCCCCCTCAAGCTGAAGCAGAACAAAGAGTGAGACGCCGCGAGACCTCAGATCATCATGCTACCTTGCACGAGAGGGTCGCATGACTCACGACCAAAATACCCTATGTTATAATATATTGGGGAAATTCACAAATAGCAAAGTTTGGGGTTTTTGGTGTCGCAAAAAAAAGTTCGGGGTAAATGTGTCACACGGGGTAAAGTTTGGGACTTTTTGGTGGCTTTTTCCCTATTCAATAAAGTTCAATATATACGTCAAAACAAAGCCTAAAGCTTCTAAAGACAACTTTACCCTTTATACTTCTAACAAGGTCAAATTCAAAATCAGGCTAACAAACGTTGCCCAAGCAGCCCCGATCTTGATATCAAAACTTCTCACATAAAATTACAGCCAACTTTCCTCACCACATAAGAATATCAACTCAAAGTAATTCGGTCATTACTTAATAGTTGCACAAGTGTCTCTCCTCAATACAAAGGTACACATATAGGGCTCTGCTACCCATTAGCTTCAGCCGCAAATGATAGCATTAAACAAAGAAGACCATGGGTCCTTGTTTCCTTCTGCCTGATCTCAGACAACAGGTGATTTGACAGAAGTTGAGAATACTCTCATACTACAAATGTCTCCCGTGAAATAAGGGATAAACTTTCATTTAACCCAAAAGTAAAACTTGGCTTTGAAAGCACAATAAAACTCGTCTTTTTAACAATTGGCTACCAAACCCTAAAGGAAAAAGGTCCAAGCCTGGACAATTCCAATGCAAGATCCAAGCACCGCAAAGACAAATTCAATCAGTGCATCGTCCATCATAGCGAAAATCTATGGACCCAGAAATCTAAGCTCCTAACATTTTCTAGGGTTTATCAAAGGCTATCTCTTATATCACGGGAGACATTTGACTATTCAGATATCTATGTACCCAGAAATCTATGGACAAATTCAATCAGTTCATAAGAGTCTCCTGCAATAGGAAAGCCATTTAATCAAGTTCAGATGTGTTTATCAAAGGCTACAGGTGAAACAAAATCAAATTCTCGTAGGATGATTTGGTGAATTTGAGTTCCAATCCATCATGCCCTGTTTAAAATCAAATTCTTGGCTACAAAGCTAGCCTTTCATGCATTGTCAAGTAAATGTAGCTATTCTCAACATCTAGTTACAAAAGCTAGTTCTTCTGGCAATAAATTTTCCTCTTTATGCTTATAAAGTTTCGCGAGGAAAACGTCTTATGGACTGATAATCACGCACATCAATTCTAATTCACACCATCATAAATTAGATTTATATGAAGGAAAAAATACTATAATGAAGGAAATAGAGACAGGTTGCAAAATATCTTAGGTATTATGGCTAATTAACAAAACTTCTTAAGAGGAGAGATCAACCCTATACTTACATATGCCCCAATATAACTCCTTAATCTAGAAATCAAGCACAGCAAAAAGCTGAAGACTCTAGCACAAAATGGTAATTTTTAACACTCCCCTTCAATTCCAATGAAAGCCAAAACCTTGTCACTAGTACCATAAAGACACATGCCTAACTTCTCGACAAATGATCAACTATGTGAAGTATAAACATTGGCAGCAGCAGATCAACAATGTCATTACACAAGAAATAGAGAATCTACCAACAAAGAGCAACTACACCATGACTAGACAAACAAAAAGGGCAAATGGTGGAAGAAAAAGTATTCAGCTTTCAGCTGAAAATATAAACGCACCAAGCTGGTCACCACTACTAACATGAGATGCTAAAAGAAGTTGAAGAATTCTGTGAAAGAAAGAAGTCTCAGGACACAATCAAAGATGGATTTCACAAATTCCTTGGCAAGGACCATGATATATGTTAACTGAAAGAGTGAGAGGTTAAGAAATGAAATTACCAACAAACGTCATGAGTGCTTCGGCCCCTCGGAATTGTCTTTTATCTCATCTGAATCTGAGTCACTGGCATTATAACCTAATAATATGACCAAAGTACCAAACAACAGCACCATAAGTAACCATCGATTGCATTGAAAACCAGGAAATTATCATGTATAATCAGTGACTGCAAACAAAAATTGGTCTGAATCATACAAATGTGCATAATCAACCTGGACGCTTATCGCTAACTTTCCATACAGAAGAACGAACCCTTGATGCCCTGGTCATCCAAATTCTTCCCTAAACTCACAAAAAAAAAATCAAAAGTTAGAACCACTCTTCATTACAAATACATAGATAGAAAAACAAAATAAACATACAAATAAACATACAAATCTGGACCTGTAAAGACAATAAGAAAAGTGAAAAGCTACATTGTGCATCTCATAAAGCAGACATAATTACACTTAGCATCTGCATTTCCAAGAACACTTTTCTTCTTTCACCCTCATATAATATTATTGATACTTGAAAACATCCTGAAGAATCAGATAAATATAGTGAATCACGGAAATAGTGTGTGGTGACAGTATGAGAGTAGAAAAATAGAGGAAGTGGGCATGTGCATCAGTTGGTTTCCAAACATAAGAAATTGTCGTTGTCCAGAAGACAGATTTAGCTCTACAATTGTAACAGCATCATAAGGTCTTTTGCAGTTCCAGAGCTAAACTGGGGATTTAAAACGTCAGTCACTACTACACAAACAACATGCTGCAAAGTGTAACTTTTTAAAAACACGGATCAAAACTGTAATTTAAAAAACCATGGACGAATGCGTAATTACATGAAATGAACAATTAACTTAATTTTGCAAGGTTCCCTTACGACTGAGCAACCATAGACGTTCGGAACTTAAGACATCACTCAGTCCGAGAGAGAGGGCCATGTCAGCCATCACTGTTCCGCTTTCTTGCAACTTAAGGTTTAAAAAAGACTCCTTTTGCATATAAATGGTAAATCTCTAGTTCTTGCTTTTCTCTTCCTCTCCTTTTGTTGTCCCCTGACTCCCTATAACATGTGTTTGAAGTTGTTTTGTTGAAATTACGATTAGCTTCATTCAAATATGAGTTTTGTTTTTCAGTAACCAAGACCAGTGATCAATGAGAATGAGGATTTGAAATTCGAGCAATAGTAGACAAAAGCAACAAATTCCACATGTCCCTATCGAAATAAACACATCAGAAATCTGCCGAGCCAATCACAAACAGGAAAAATCAGGGGCAAACTTCAAATTCTCTCCTTTGATACCCTTGTGCAAAGCTCACGAAGCAAAACGCAGCTAAACACCCCCCACAAGCAGCCTAATTTAAGAGCAAAAACCAATAAGCAAACCCTACAACACCACCGACATAATTCCCTCAAGCAGAACAAGAACTACACAACGAAATTCGATACCTTCTGAGCATCCCGGGGAATTCCATAGCCGCTGTAATACATCTGACCCACCAGGACCTGCATATTCACATCCCCGGCCTTCGCCTCCTTGAGCGAGTCCTTGAACCACCGCTTCACGCAGTCGGACACCACCTCCGACAGGGGCACGCGCCCGCTGCCCTCCTTCTCGCCGCTGGTCTCCACCTCCATCGCCGCCGCCCTCCGGCTCCCCGATCTCCGATCGCCGCCCGGCGCGGCCCTGGCCGACTTTAGGGTTCTGGCGGCGGACTGCGGCTGGACGACTCCCGCTAGCTGGCGCAACCTCGTCGCAGAGGGGAGAGATTTCCCCATAAAAACTCTTAGGAGAGGGAACCCATCACGCAATTTCTTTAAAAAAAAAAAAAAAAGGAAAAACGATAAACTACAAAGAGAAGATTTGACTCCTCTATGGGGTATCTGTATCGCATCAATCTCACCTGTTTCAGAGGCGCTATCGAGGGTCGACGAGCTTGACCTTCGTCGCCGTCGCCGTCGCCGTCGCCGTCGCCGCCGTCTTCTTCTTCCTGCGGCGATGCTATGCGGACAGCGCGCACGTTTCGAGCCTTTTAAGGACGCCGTCGAAGGTCGGAGGAGGGGAGCGACGAGAGCCGAAAAATGTAAGAATTAAGAAGGGTTTACGGGTGGAGCGGAATTAGCGAAGCAGGAGATTCTTATCTTATTAAAAAAATGATATTAAATAGAGCCGTGCTATTTAAAATCCTAAATTGATCACCGCCACAAAATTACCCAATAATTATTTTGTTCCCGTAAGATATCCCAAACCGATACGTCATGACATATTTACCCTAATTTAATTTTCTTCTCATGAAAAATCTTAAATCAGTACCCTCATTATCGAATTTAACCTCCAAACTGATTCCCGTTTCGAGAAAAAATCCACAAATTTAGTACTCCCGACCCATATCTATCCTCCTTAAGATGTTTATGTGTCAACGCAAGTGGATTTTTCACGTTGGATGTGTTGCTCTCCACATCGGCATTGACATGTATGCACTTTAGCGAAAATATTGAATGGAATGCTAACAAATGGTAAATTTAGGTCAGGATACCAATTTGGGTTTTTTTATGAGACGAAAATTAGTTTATGGTGAATTAGTAATTTGACATTTTTTTTAATTTGCGATAAGCTTGTCACAGGGTACCGGTTTGTGTTTTTTTTCACAATGAAAAATAGTTTAGGATAATATGTTATTGGGTACCGGTTTTGGATATTTAATGGTATTAATCTTAACTTAAAAAGATTGTCGCACCATAAATTTATGTATTTTCATGGTCAAAAATAAAATCCTAGAAGCAATTAATTTGGATCATAACTATCTAAATTGTAAAATATAGTTTAAGGTGATGCATTTACTAGTAATATTTTCTAACAATGGTACAAGGGCTTTGTGGATCTTAAAAGGATAGAGGATTTTACAACCGTTTGAAATTTCCATGTTTTAAATTCGTGAAAAACTCTCCTGAGTGAGTCAACTATAAATTTTGACCTTCTAATTTCCGGAAGAGACATTAAATTGAGGAAAGCCATGAATTGCAATCATTTACTTTACTTAAATTTAGGGGTGATCGGTTCTTGGTCCAATCTAAAACTGGAAACCTAGTCCAGTTTCTAAAATTATGAACCTGATTGGACCAATTAGTCCTAGAATTGGAAATCGGACCGAACCGGGTCCGGTCTAATAGAACCACTCACTTTTTTTCACTATTTACACTCATTATATAATTTTTAGGAGAAAGTAACCTCAAAGTTTTAAAGTGGAGGATTAATCTTCACAATGGAAGATAACCTCATACTAATTTCTCCAAATGAATTCTACTTTTGCTCTATACAACTCAATAAAAAAAAATAAAAAATACATATATGTAGTTAGTCCGATTTAATCTAGTTCCTGTTGGAACCAAGAACCGGGAACCAGACCGACACTTCCAAGAGTCGGACTGTCAATCTAGTTTGGTTTAGTCTGGTCCATGCAATTTTCAGTTTAAGCAGTCCATTTTGCATACCCCTTCTTAAATTAGGACTGTCAATGTTTTAGAGTTGATAATTTGACTTATTAACAAATTAAGTTACTTCAGTTGTCTAATGGATTTGATTTCATGCATGGTCCAATACATCTTTGACATGTCTTCATTAAATAATTAAAAAATGAGCTTTGCTTAGCGTGTTTATGCATATCCTTTTAGACTTTGCTTATTTCGGCTGTAATGTCGAAATCATATTTCAGATATTTTAGCCAGAGATTAATGGATAACTTTGAAGAATCACTATTTTTAGAGTTAATATCATCAAAATTCCAAAATTGATATACATGTGTCACATTTATCCCAAATTAATTTCCGTATTGAAAAAAATCTCAAACCGGTATATCCGTATCACATTTATCCAAACTAATTTATGTGTTTCGACATAAAAAAAAACTAATTTATGTGTCACATAAATTCTCAAACTAGTGCACCTATACCACTTTTGATCCAAACTTATATTTATGTCACAAAAAATTTTAAACCACCAAAATCATAGATTGGGAAATCTTCTAAGATTGCTCTAAGAGCTTCCTTAAGTTTCGAAAATCTGCTAAAATCTCTAATTTTTTGTAACAAGAAAATTAGTTTGGCCTAAAAGTGAGATGGTATACCGGTTTTGGTTTTTTTTACACAAAATTAATTTGGGATAAATGTGTTAAGGGTGCATCGGCTTGAGAATTTTTGTACCAATTTGGGATAAATAGGACACACGTATACTAATTTGGAATTATTGGTATTATTGGACGTCTGGAATTCCTGTTCTTGGAAAAAACATATTAGGCATCATCTGGGTCACTAGAGTAGTCGATGTCGCTGGTCCCCGGAATGGTTTGGATGGCACAGATGATTCTTTTTAGAAGGTTCGTCTTCCAATTGATTTAAGATCATCTTCCCATAGAGGAACTCCTCTCTTCATTTCAAGGGTCTGCAGCATGTGTATACCTTTCTTCTTGGCTCGAGGGCAATTATTTGCAAAGCGGCCTTTGCGTCCCCTTATGAAAGTTGCAATTATTATAAAAATTGCAAGAGTTAATACAACGAGTTCACGATTAGGTTATTAAAATATAGATTAGAGATAAGAGAAATGTATTAGATATTGATTGCATGTAGAAGGTTGACTGTTAGGTCTCAAGTGCCAAAAGTAGTTCTACATATATCCTTAGTAAATCTTCGTTCAATCAACCCTGTCATCAAGGCTCACACGGACTTACCATCTTCAGAGGAAATGAGAGACCATACCCTAAATTGCCCAAGAAGGAATTTAACTGGATAGTTCCCATGATTGAGTTTGAGAATCTAATGGCAATGTCATTGGGTCCCGTTAGGCAGGAAGAGCAGTTACGTGGTTGTTAAAGAGTTTTGGAAGTTTTGAAGAAACTCGGGTTTGTTTTTTCAAAACAGGGATGGAGTCGTAACCAATCAATTTAAAGAATATAGGTTGATTGGAAATCTAAATGCACATGTAAAAGGATTGCTCATTTATGAAAACCAAGCTTACGGTCCGAAGATTAGGTTACGTGTGGGGACAGGTCAGGTCAGCATCCTCACAATGCCCTTTCGGTATCACACTTTTTAATTAAATCCTTCGGATGCCATCATCAAATAATTTCGTAAACTTATTAGTGCAATTCTAACTTATCCGAAGACGTAATCATGAAAATTCCTTCATCGTTTTACATACCATATGTGTATTAGTGTCATGGAAGTATGAGAGGAGTTATAAAAATACGCGTTGAGTCCCCATTCATTACGTGTATGCTTATGCAATTGACTAAAGACGCGTACTTACACAGTGCTTGCTTTAGTTTTAAAATAACGTAATTTCGAAAGTTATTCTGAAAAATGATTACATGCGTGGGGCCTTGGCTCTCCAGCCTTCGGGTTTCCCCGAACCGATTCTGTAGAGCATTTCAACCCATGAGTTGGCTTTCCTGCAATGTGTTTTCTGAAGCAAATAATTAAAGAAGCAAAACAACAACCTCAATAAATTATCATATGGATGTCCTGTAAAATATGTCACTCAAACTTTAGCCGCACCAAAATCAATATTATGTTTTTCCACTAGATGGTAGCTCTGGATTATTTTTTGAAAGGGTGTCTAGTTCCTATTACATTGATCCATATATATATATATATATATATATGGAAGTTTATTAGGTGGGTTCACACTTCACATAATGTCAAACATTAACCTCATGATAAGAGTTCGAGTACAAAGTAGATGGATAAGCTACAGACAGTTCTGTTTTTGAACATGTCCCTGTGGGGTCTTGTGCGACTTTATCACCCCTCCAAAGTGGCCTTAATTCGTTAGGACTAATTGCAAAGTTGAGACTAACGTTTAATTTCACTAATTGTTCTTCTACGAATAGGAAGGAGAATGTTCAAGCGTGCATGTTTAGAGCTCAAAGGAGTAGTTGATCAACTAATTGATCTATAATTCAATAAAACTTAGACTTTTAACTTTTGAGTCAAGGTGAGTTCAATAAAATATATTCATGGACTCAAATTTGAAAGGGATAATGATACAAACAGTCCATGTACTTTGGCCAAATGTGAAATGTGGTCTTTAAACTTTTAATTTGTTCAGTATAGTCCTTGAACTTTAGCCTAATGATCAATATGGTCTATGAATTTTTAATTTATTCAATGTGATCCCTGAACTTTTGGTACATATTCAATTTAGTCCTTGAACTATATGAAAATATTCAATGTAGTCCCTGAACTTGAATTAATGAAAGGACTATATTGAACATTTTTATATACTTCAAGAACTAAATTAAATATATATCGAAAGTTTAGGGATCAAATTATACAAATTAAAAGTTCAAGGACCACATTGCACATTAGGTTAAAGTTCATGGACCATATTGAACAAATTAAAAATTCAGGGACCAAATTGCATATTGGGCTTCATGGACTATTTGTGTCAATTTTCCAATTTGAAAAACCCCAAGTGTGTATTGGTATTTGGACTCGGTAGGAAATCTCACTAATCATTACAATTACTAAATTTGTTATCATGGTTTCGGCAGGAGGAGACCATGGGAGAAGGCATATGTGAACATATTTCACCGAAAAGTCGATAGCGTACCTTCTAGAATATGAATGGATTAGCAGTGATCAATTCTCGGGCAATTCGATTCTCTAGGAATCGAGAATTGGACAGACCAATTGTCAGTTTATGGAATCAAGAATTGGACTGGTGCCCATTGGAATCAGTGGCATACTTATTTTTTTTAATTTGTCGTTGTTCTTGATAATCAATGTGTTTCTATAATCAATGAGTTACGTGTAACATTATAGGTTTCATAGGGATTTTTCTAATTTGTGGCAAAATTTAGTTGGAATGAGCAATTACTATTGTGTTTTGATTTTGTATTGTCATTTTGCTCACGTGCATAAGTAAACATAGCCGCTTTAACTTTGAAGGGCATTCATTTGTGAAATAGGAGATAGATTAGGGTTTTTTATTATATTTTTAAGAAATAAAAAATTAAAAAAATCGGTCCAGCCTGAGTGGTCCAGGTGGGCGATTCCACACCTAGAACTGGCCGGTTAGGTCCAACCCGAGCAATTTCTTTTGTTCACGCCTAGAATGGATCGATAAGTGAATGGCCAAAGGCTTTGAAAGGTCCTTTGTTACTTTTGAACAGGAAAGTAAATGACAAGAAAATTAAAAGTATGAAGATTGGAGGCAATCACGGCCAAATTACAAGAAAGATAAATTGCACGAAGTAAAGATAAAGATAAAAATGTTGAATGAATTTTGTGAACGATTGAAGGGGCTTTACAAAGAGTACACTTAGGATATTTATAACCCATAATCAATGGTTGTAAGCACTTACTACAACTTCACTACTTGACGGTTACATCAACTTCACTACTCAATGATTATATCAACTCCACTACTCAATAGTTACATTGACGGTTATATCAACTTTACTATCTTGATGGTTATTGATAGTCACGTCGACTCCTTTGTTCCAACACTTAGCCGCTGCATGTTGACGTTTCCGTCTATAAGAATTGGTTCTTCTTGTCGACTGACTACATTTTCCTCACTTATCATTCCCAACACTTGGCCATTTTCTGCTTTCCGTCGTCATGCTAGTAAGCCCATGTTGACCAAATTGTCGACTACAACACTTGAAATATTTTTTGGTGTCAACAGGATGAGTCGACATTTGTTGGAGATTTGCATTGAGATTTGTTGGTGCGGCAAAATACTTAACTTGGATTAAGAAGGAAATATTGAGTGTAGTTGGCTGATAAGGGAGAAGAATGGCGAATGCACATGTGTGGTGCGAATGCACATGTTTGGTTGATTATTTGATATACCTAGTTGGTCTATTACTCGATAGATTAGGTTTTTTAAGCGAAAGTTGCCCAATTAGGTCTATTGGAGCTCAAGTTTTGGGCTTCCTCTTGGATCTACCCATAATGAAGGTATTGGACTTCTATTAAGCTTATCCAAACTAAAATGAGGTAGAATTGGTTTTCGGACACGCAATATAAATTCAACATCTTCATATGAAGATATTGTCAATAGAGAGCCTAAGTCTAAGCCCATTAGTATATTCAGTTAAATTCATATTCACTCAAAGACTTAAACCAATGAGTTATAAATCAATTATAATATATTAACTGTTCCATACTACAAATCCTTCGATGTTGGACTTTTTCTACTGCATTTATATATGCTAGGATGCTTAAATGACTAATTTTCATACCAATTGAATTTCATGTAACGTTTAAGGCTTAAAATATTATAACAAAATCCTAACATTCACATACATTGTAATTCTCGACTGTTCCTGTCTTCTGGTTGTTGTCAAACTTGGAGGTTATTTTCAATTTATTTAGCTTGGAAGTGGTTAATTGAGTGTCAAATATTAGGTTCAAAAGTGCCAAATCCCATATTGAATCGCAAGTCTCATACTTAAAATAACCCCTTAGATCAATGTTGGCCATTGAGAAAATTGTAATTGCTTGCTTGTATTGCTCATCGTACTGTACAAATATTTATACAAGGTATTGCTTAATGGAAAAGGAAAAGAAAGAGTATTTAAATATTAAACCACACATTCATATAATGGCTTAAACTTTTAAATTTGACATGGTATCAGACCATGAAATCCTGAGTTCGAATCTATCTAGGCTCTTATTTGCCTCCCCAATGAGATATTTCCACATTTAGCGCTTAGCAAAAAAACAAGACTAAGCGTGAGGAGAGTGATCACTACAAAAAAAACTGGATTTTTGCCACGAAAATTTGCGACGAAAAAAAATTTAAATCATAAATTTGACAAATTTTCCAATGAAAAGTAAAATTTGTAGAAAATATTTGATGAAAAATTTTTCGTTGCAAAATTCATTGGAAATTAGCGATGAAAAAATTTTTCATCATTTAAAATTTGTTAGAAATTTCAAAAAAATTTTAAATCGAAAATTTTTAAATTAGCGTAAAAAATTTTAAGTTGGAAATTTCCAACAACAAAAATTTTTTTCGTTCTAAATTTCCAACGAATTTTTGCGACAATTCAAAAAAAAACCGGTATTATTCGGCATTTTTTTTTAAATTTGTGGGAAAATTCGTTGAAAATTTTCAACAAATTTTACAATGAAAATTGTACACACTGAAATTATTGCCGGAAAATTGAAATTCGTGGGAAAATTTGTTGGAAATTTCCCACGAATTTTGCAACGAATTTGAAAGATGCCACATGTACTAATTTTGTCACAAAATTCATTGGAAATTTCCAACAAATTTAAAAAAAAATGCCGAACAATACGGATTTTTTTTTGAATTAAATCAAAAAATTCATTGGAAATTTCAACGAAAAATTTTTCGTCGCAAAATTTGTTGGAAATTAGCGATGAAAAATTTTTCATTGGAAATTTCAACGAATTTTACAACAAAAAAATGTTTAGTTGGAAATTTCCATGTGAATTTTCAAGCCAATTCAAAAAAAAACCGATATTGTTCAGCATTTTTAAATTCATGAGAAAATTCATTGGAAATTTCCAACGAATTTTCCCATGAATTTCAATTTTCTCAGGCAATTATTTTAGTGTATGCAATTTTCGTTTGCAAAATTAGTCTGAAACTTCCCTCGAATTTTTCAACGAAAACCATCTCTTTCCTTATTCAACATTTTTCGTGCTCATTATTCTATGACGATTCTCCGATTTCCACATTCTCTCTCTCTCTCTCTCTCTCTCTCTCTCTCTCTCTCTCTCTCTCCGCAATCGGCGCCTCCACCCGGCGTCCAGCGTCTTGGTTAGTGCACTGAGCCTTTGCTCCACCGCCAAGCCGGAAGCTCCCCGCCGCGCCCAGGCATCGATTTTTGTCACGACAAAACTAATTTCCATGATTTTTCGAAAAAAAAAAAAATTTTGGCGAGCTCGCCCCCGGCGATTTTTGCAATGAATAATTAGGGACAAAACTTTTTGCCATGATTTTTCGAAAAAAAAAATTGCCAATTTTTGTGAATAATTAGGGGCCAATTTTTAAAAAAATTTCATCGGAAATTACCAACGAAAATTTATATTTTTTGTTGGAAAAATTTGCGACGACGAATTTTTGTTCGACGGAAATTTCGTTGGATTTCCAAATTTTTCGTTGGAAAAAGGTTGTTTTTTTGTAGTGTTTCCAACAAATTTAGCCACGAATTTTCCAACGAATTTTCCAATGAAAAAAATTTCGTCGCAAATTTCCAACGAAAAATTGAAATTTTTCGTTGGAAAAATTTGCGACGAAGAATTACCAACGAATTTTTTTTCGTTGGAAATTCGTTTTCCAACTAATTTTTCCAAATTTTTCGTTGGAAATTTCGTTGAAAAAAGATATTTTTTTTTGTAGTGGATAGAGCAATTAAATATTAAATCACGCTCTCATCTAACAGTTTGAACTTTTAAAACAGTTGACAATAGTCTACAAAATCTCACACCCTAATACGGAGCCTTAGCAAGTGAACCGGATATTTTGCACCCATCTACAATTAATTAGTTGAACCAAATATTCAGACATGTTCGATCATGAAAATATCAGAACTTATAATCAATCATCGAACTACCAAAAGTATGAGTCACTTGCACCCAATATTTCGTTACAATACTATCAAAACCACGTCTCTCGCGTCAACCTCCGTTCAATTACAATGTTCTTCTGCCTTTTGATTTTCAAAAAATGGGTAGTGGATCGATGAAAAGTGACTTGATCAAAAGTTGTGAAAGCACTTGATCATAACACAAGTAGAAAATTCAATTGCGTTTGTGATAGACTGATAGTATGAACGTGGAACGATCCACGAAGGATCAATCGTGTAAATCCGAGGTTTAATGGTTCTGGATATTGACCCGCACCTCACTGCTCTTTTGGGTCTCCCACTCGGTCATTATTTAAGGCCGATCCGGATATTCATGCGATATAAATTTTTCTATTTTATAATATATAAGCATATTATAATAAAGTTTATTGAATATCTCATAGTCTATAATAAGACAAAGACTTCTTGATGGTGTCCCAATCAATAAATTACGTGGACTTGAACATATAGTGTGGAAACCCGAAAGAAAGGAATTGACCAATTAATTGACTGGATTTGAAATTGTAAAATTATTATTTTGTACTTAAAAATTAGGTACATTGGGTGAACAAGTTTCGACTTGGAACTTCGGTCATCTTCTACAGGTGTGAATACATATTTTATAACGCATAATATATGTTCTATTGAATCATCAATATTGGTAGATATGAATTGAATGTGTTCTGGTGTCAACTTATTCGACTCATTCTTATCCGCCCTTAACCACCCATTTAGTCGACCGAAGAATATCGATATTGATTGCCTCTTTGATCATGATCGGGAAGCCTATCATGGAGATTGCTCCTATTACCGCCTCGTGTTTATCTTTACTTACACTTTGCATTTCCTATTAATTTGTCATTCACCACCACGGACCATATCTCAAAGTCTAAGCAAGGTCGCCGATAGGGGAAAAAAGGGGAATTTATTTTCTTGGTAATTAAACCTATTGTTATGTTTTTAAGAATAGATTGAGTAAAGTATTTGACAACGTTAGTGGTGTGTTTATGGACGCGAGATTTACCAACCTCGACTACCTCACATTAGAAAAGAAAGTTACTCCTGTCATCACATGATAGGTTCTCTTGAAAAATTCAATCGAATGCAATGTCCATTAGGAGAACAAAATGTCAATTTGAAGGATTTTGATAAAAGAGTCATGTTTTCCTCTATCTGACGGAAGAAAACTTTAACCGATCTCTTGATTGTTGAGTTACCAATAAGGACATCATCCATGTTTATACTTAATCAAGCTTGTACGTGTTATCCATAATTTGTGGCTCACCAACCAGAGAAGCAGTTGAAAATGGAGGAAAATATAACTCTGTTAAAAAGTATCCCTAGGGCACTTGTTAAGTAATAAAATAAGAGTTGTTACAATTATCAATATAAAGTAATCCTCACGGTATGCACAATCACTACTTCAAGAATCAAATACTTCTCACGCTAATATGACCCTCAAAAGAAACATTTATATTACTGCTGATTTATAGCTAAACTTTAAAAAAGTAAGAAATAGAGGCACCAGTTGCTGTCGTATTTTTTGAGTACCGTTGATTTAGACTATAAAAAGTGAAAACAACCTTTTTACCTTTCCCCCAAACTATAAGATGTCTTTCAAATTCTCAAGAATTACGAAAAAACCTAAACATCAATATGCAATGTCAGTATTTATATATTGAGAAAATTTCAAGCATTTTAAAATATAATTAAAGTATGTGCGCTGCAAACTGATATTAGGTTTAGTGTTTTAACAAAAGAGAAGAAATAAAAAGTAAAAGTCACTCTAGAAAC
>JAMXDD010000004.1:24234345-24282448 GCA_024733475.1 Syzygium grande
AATTTTAAGAACCAAGAGTCACCACTGACTTTGGCAAGTTTCAAACATTTCCAAGTGGCTTTCGTTTCCCAATTTCTTTGAATTCTTTTATGGGTCTTATTAATTGGTGTCATCATGGCACTAGGTAAATCAATTTGATGATAAATAACATTTATCGAGATTATTGAAGATACGTATTCTAGTGAAGTTACTTACTTTGAGTGGACAACTTTATATTTTTAAGGGTTAAATATCCCCAAAAATCCTAAACCTATGCATCCGTGCAATATTAATTTTAAACTAATTTGTGTATCATATGAAAATTTCAAATTGATACACCTGTACCACATTTACCAAAAACTAATTTTAGGGTCATGAAAAGTTTCAAATTAGTGCACTCGTGCCATATTTAGCCCCAATTTTGCCCTAAGATTTTGGTAGATTTGTCAATAGCGTACTAGTTTGGAATTTTTAATGACATGAAAATTAGATTTGGGATAAATGTGGCATGAGTATACCAGTTTGAAATTGTTGTTGGTATTAGCCCTATTTTTAAAGAATATAATAGGGTTTGAAAAAAATTCTAAAACTACCCTTTAACACGACTCTCACGGTATTTATATCAAGTCTTTGCTTTAGATACTTTGATGAACTTCCACACTGAAAGATTCAATGTTTAGTCAATGTTCCATATTGATTTAGGCTACCTCACTCTTCAAGAAGATGTGTTCTTTTTTATTTGGGATAAGTGCATAGAAAATCCTAAAACTTGCATTGAAAGTACAATTTAGTCCTAAAACTTTTCAAGAATTGCAATCAAGTCTTAAAACTTGATTAATTGTCGAATCAAGTCCTTCCGTTAATTGCACTTTTTTAAAATTTTAGGACTCAATAACAAGTTTTAGGATTTGATTGCATTCAATAACACTTTCGTGATAAGTTTAAGAACTTGATTGTACTTTTTGAAAGTTTTAGAACTCAATTATACTTTCGTGACAAATTTCAAAACTTTCAACACATTTATTCCTTTTTATTTTATTTTATTTGGTAGTCAAAGGTTTCGGTGGTGTGCAATTGAGAGTTGATATATATATATATATATATATATATATGCATGTTTGGCTAAGGCAACTTAATCATGTCTTAAATCTTAAATTACACAGATGTACGACTTATCATGAGTGCGCGCCATGCACAGTATTTCCTTTGCTGAAAAGAGGAAAAAGTGGATGCAGGGACCGGGGCGGACTTACCAATTTGGGCTAAGCCCACCATTCTAAAAGGAGTACAGATTTTTCAGTTTTTGGGCTTGGGAGACCACACCAGCCAGGGAAGTATCTCCAGCCTTACTGGACTTTTCCATTTGGAACATTTTTCAAATGAAATGTTATTTTTATAATATGCATAGCACCTCGTGCGATTACATGAATTATAAAGGTTATTACAATGTACCCTCTCTATCATATTTCATTTTTGCTTGTGTCTTTATGATCACATAGCCTTCTACTTGTTTTTTCTTTGGATATGTATACTAGAAGTCCTAAAATTTGTAATGAAAGTGTAATTTAGTTCTTCAACTTACAAAAAGTGCAATCAAGTTATAGAACTTATCAAATTAGTACAATCAAGTCCTTATGGTTAATTCTATCCAATTTGGCTAACAAAAAATGTTGATGTGGCTTTTTTTAAAGTTTTCTCTCTCCTATGTTCGCGATGATGTGGCTATATCATAAAACATAAAAGCTAAAATGATGTTGTTTTGATACAAATATGATTTTTAATATAGTTTATTCAAATTAAATTTTAAACATAAGCTAAATTTAAATGAATAAATAAATAAGAGAGAGAAGGGTGAAAACAGGTGGGGAGGGCTATAGCCATTGCCAGGATAGTCGACGAGGATGGGTGATAGTTGGCGACCCTTGCCAACCCTTGCCTAATCTAGGCCTGTGGTCGACGACCTTGCTTGATCTTGGCCTACGGTCGGTGAGGGTTGGTTGGCGATGGCTGGGGCCTAACGACCCTTGTCGACCCATGGCTAGCCATCCCCCACCATGGTGGCGGTGAGGGCCTATCGCCATTTTGAGTTTCTTCCTCCTTTTTCTTTTCAAATTTAAATTATTTTTTAAACGTAATTAAATAATGTTTATATTTAAAAAATCATATTTGGGTCAAAACGACGTCATTTTAGCCTTATCCTTTTTGTTTTAGCCACGGCAGTGCCATGTGAGAGAGAGAAAACAAAAAAAAACTATGTCAGCAATTTTTGTTAGTCAAATTAGACGGAATTAATAGAAAGACTTGATTATACAAATTTGATAAGTTTTATGACTTCATTACGCTTTTTGTAAGTTTTAGGATCTTATTGCACTTTTGCGACAAATTTTAAAACTTTCAGTGTAAATGTTCCTATTTTTGTTTTTGTCAAGAGAATAATAATATACGAAACATCGACTACCACTTGCTCGTGCACGGGAGAAAATTGTTCTCCTAAGCATCGGGTGCACATCACACTCAAATTTGCTAATTGCATGATAAAGCCATGCTCTAATGTCACGTTGTACTTATGCGATAGTCTCTCGCAACAACTTGAGTTGGATGATGCCAATGAAAGAGGAGGGAACTCCTACATATGCACGAGCTCCTCAAATAACAACCGTGCCTTTCCGTTCAATCTAACGCCGGAGATTCCGTCTCCCCAATGGCCCGATCTACCCCATAAATCACAGAAGACTCGACATAGTGTTCAAGAGTGCACATAAGAACCCAAAATTCTTGAAAGTGTTACGACGCTACGCTTGGATCACCTTGGCCACTTTCTTGGTGAATCATACCTTAGAGAGCGTCCGGTGCGTTGTTCCAAGACATGGATATGCTCGTGTGTTAGAACGCAGAGAGAAGCACACAGAAGATCCCTATGAGACTGTCGATCCATTGTCTCCAAGGGAATCGGGGCAAAACGGCAATGCGTGGATTCTCGCGCAGCAAAATCCAAAGTGCCCACATTACTATGCTCTCTTCTTGCACCCCCAACCAGCAACCCAGCATGGGCTTCTAGCTTCTTCATCCAGGGTTTCAAAAACGCCGTTCATATCCTATTGTAATAATTAATCGGGATTTCATCCGATACTTTTCATGTAATAGAAATTTGCTCAAGATTTTCTTGTAATATTCCTCATTTTGGCTTTATATTCTAGACTGGTTACTGTCTCTTTGTTGGCTAAGGCAGTCACATCAGCTTGTCTCGTGCCTGAGATCTGGAGTAGCCATCTTGTTAAAACCGTGGATCTCATAGGACCGCTCTCGTTTACAACAGGGAAATATTTTTTAGCTGAGGGATTCAAAATTATTATGAAAAAATAATACCTTTGTTTTATTCTTGTAAAGAGAGTTCACTCAGTCAGGCAACCCCTGTTCTCTAGAATTTTGCTTCTGCAACAGTTTCGGAGGTCACTCGATGTCTGTCCTCCGTGACCAGTCTCACTGATTGAGAGGACCAACTTTATAGTAAATTTGTTTACAAATTACTTTCTCCACGAGCGAAAGGTCCATTTTGTATAGGACGACGCCAAATCATTTGGCATTGAACTACAATTCTATTCATCATCTCATGTATAATGCTGTTATCGAGAGTATGCCTTGATAGTGTCCTTCATTGCGGCTTGCCGTTGCATTGCCGCTCACTATTGCAATTACGGTTGAGGTCATGACATCAGATCGAAGGTCGCTACCTGAAAGCAACCCATGAACTCGCTAGCTATGCCCTTTTTGCACCCTGATCTATGAATTTCTTGAGACATTTTCTCCGTTACGTACATGGGATTTCGTCATTGGGACCAATGTCGTTTTGATTTCAACAGGTATATTTAATCATCGCATGTAAGAGACTAGGAGACATGGATCGAGTCTTGAGATAAAATAAGAGGACGAATGATTCTTTATCCCACATAAGAGGAAACAGACATGTCTTTCTAGCAGTGGATGGCAATTAAACAACGTTTTTGCATGTGCAGGTTCTTGCTAGTTGTGCTGCGTAAAGACCTACGCTAATTGTAGCCTGATCATGGAAATCAAAACGAAAACCTAGACAAACTCTCCTTCGTACGATTTGAAAGCTTATCCATAAGATTGAAATTAATCGATCGGCCAATGGTGGTCCTTCGAGTAATTTTCCATCATTTTGTTTACTTGTGAGCCCTGTAGGATGTTTCCTTCGGACGAAGATTCATAGTCCGACACATGCATGATTTTAACATTCACATAATTGACACTTCATTGACTACAACTCTTTCCACTTTCCTTCAACTTTGACATGGGCGGTCTTGATTTTCTTACAAACTTATTGAACGCACGGACACACGCACCAACCCCAAATTTTCATTTCCAACCACCTGGATGCATGCACAACCCTCCTCATATTGCGAGCAAAAGCGCTGGCAACGACCGGTTGAAGTGGTCCCTCGGCTGGCTCTGCCACAGCGTATGACTCGCCCGCACCACCTCCCACCTCGGCGACGACACCTCTCTCACGGTGAGCCATGTGTTGAAATACTCCCTGAACTGCATGATCAGCCCGTTCTTCAGCGTCCAAGCATGGACCCAATATGCCTGCGCCCCTTCCCAGCCCTCCGCGATCACACAGTTGTTGCCTATAGCTGTTATGCTACGTGGATGGAATGTAAACGCCGAGTGGTCCGATTCCCCAGTGAGCACCCGCATCATGTGCTGGCAGCCAGGTGGCCCGTGGAACCACCATTCGAGATCGCTGGCCAGGAGCTTGGCCACCTTGTCGGAGTCACCGAGAGCCAATGCAGCGTAAAGGGCCTCGACGGTAGCTTTGTTTTTGCCGGATTCCAGCGTGGTAGGCTCAATGTCATTGGTCGCCATTTTGGGCTATGAATGAAGGAATGTAATGCGATAGGGAATGGTCTACAAGCTACAAGGACAGTGGGATGGATTTTGTATGGAATGTGGCTTGTTTTCTTGCTTGGGAGCGTTTGTCTTGGTATTGCACTATAGGCCTAGCGGTGTGAACCTATATATAGCATGCAATTGGTATGGGAAGAGGAGATTGGGACCCATTCTGCTGATCAGTCAGAGATCAACGGTGGTGATGACATGGAAGATCAGACGGTCATTTCTTGCTCCCAAGATGGGGATGTCCTTTGTGCTACACTTGATGCCAAGCAGGAGCTCAGGGCAACCCCGATAATACAACTCTAAATTCAATGCTCTTCTGGGGACAATCGATGGGGATTGTACCGGAACCAGATGAATCCTAAAAACCATAATCAAACGTTTCTCAGGAAAATGACAATTCTACCCCTTGCAGGATTGATCTATCCGGTCGCACCTTAGTTGTCTTCCTTGTGGACAGAAAATTCACCTTCGATTGGTGCCCCGAATTCATAAAGTAACTCATTAATTTCAACAAACTAGGAGTGAGCCAAAATTTACGTGGGTAACTATAAAATAAAATCGTTTACACTTTGGTGAGGCGTGAGAAGTCAAAACATTATGCTGTTTTGTGATGTGGGTAATCCATCCAAACATGTTAATCTTCGGACAATTCAAAGGAATATTATTGAGTGCATGGGGTCCATATGAGTCCAGTGCACCTTGTAAATTTTTGTGAAACTACTGCCAACTGTTTTAAAAATAAATGTGTGGTTCAATTTCCCCTCACGTGTAGGCTGGACTTTGGCCCGGATTAAGTGTGCAAATACTCAATAAGAAGATTAGATAATGGGTTTGGAATATTTCAACTTAAGACCTCATACTCTGTTACCATATAAAATCTTGTGGGATCACTTTTAACTATTTTACAAGTTCATGTTGTTCAATGAAAACGTTGTTCAATATTCTAACACACCTTAGCTCTTACATCACGTGGGATCCATCAAAATCAAAGAATGCAATACATCAGATTCACATGCATTCTCGGCATATAAGAATTATTCCACTCAAAAAGGTTGGTCACTAGTCAATTTCTTGTTCTGTTCTTTCCTAAGTGGCCACGTATAGATAGAGGTAATATAATAGTTTGTATATTCCATTATTCTTCAGGTATCTACTCATCACGTTAGGCTGCTTAGCGAGAGAGAAAGCGAAATGGGATGTTCCTCTTTTTGTCCGGATTAAACTTGACGATTTTGCATGCTCCCAAACTCGAGGAGAGTGCAAAGAGAACAACATTCCACTCCATATCTTGTTGACAATTAAGTTTGTTCACTCTTTATTCAAAAGTTTTACTGAATGTAGAGCTAAGACAATGATGGTGATAATCATGCGGGTATTTATGGAAAGTTGACATTAACAAAAATTTAGTGGATGGATTTCTTAGATTTGTTATTCTTTTGATTCTCATCCAAGAAATTGACAACAAATTGACCTTTATGATGATAACATTCATGACAAGTGTCAAGTGTTTCGCTTTCGTCCAATCCAAGAAGATGCGTGCTGGCTAGATGAATGGCCTGGAAGGTTTTCAAATGTTGTCTAGTAAGTCTTGGCTTTATTAGGAGAATTGTTTCTGAGCGGCATTGACAAAAGGTCGCTTGACCTCTCCGTTTGGTCATTAGTCATTTTCACCATGACTAGAAACTTAATCAAAGTCGGGGATGCCACTTGGAAAATCATCATAGTATGGATGATGAATAGGAAGTTAGCTATAAGAGAAGTTAACTTCATTGCCATATAATGGATGAGCTAGCTTGCAACATGCGAGCTAAAGTCCGGATGGGTAGCTCAAAGATAGATTTGTTTGCCCTTGGTGCATAATCGAACTTAATCGAACTTATATCGTGCATTTAATGTACACACATAAAAGTCTGTACCCTAACCATTAGACTGATATGGATTTATTTTTTCTGTTTCTATATCCCTATTCAAGCAAGTTAACTTGTAAGCATATCATAAACCATACTTTATTTTGCTCATAAATGGAATGGCAATATGGCCTAGCTTATCCCATTGAATTTACAGGCGAAAGATTTATCATCTCTATGGGATTAAATCCCGAGTTATTGCCAAATAAAAAAAAAACAATGAGATTATGGAAGTAAATATTCTCGCATTTATTGCTACTGCACTCTTCATTCTAGTTCCTACTGCTTTTTTACTTATAATATACGTAAAAACAGTCAGTCAAAGTGATTAATTTGAATCAAACTTGACTTCTTTTGATTCATACTCTAAAATCGGCGGGAAGGTACAAAGATCCTACTTCTCGATGAGCAGGCGAGAGACCAAGGAGGGTTGTCTTGGCGGGGTTCATTGAGGGCAGCGCTCCCACGATGCCAAGTGCTTTTATAGTTTAGGCTAGTATTTTATTGGTAATTTAGACTTGGTTCTATGAATAGCTATTGAGTATATATACAATCCATTTCTCTTGCAATTGGAAATTGTAATAGAAAAGTAGGATGTGCTAATTATAATTAAATTCTCTACAGGATGTAACTCTAATTTAATGATGAATCAGGATAAAATCTTATGTCTCAATTTTTCTTCCTTGCTTCTACTCTCTGTTTCGTAATATTTGTGCGACTAATTCTACCGGAAGGAATCCATCGAAAAGAATGTGAAGAAGATCGACAATCGATATTGTACATTCAGAACTCCGAGACATCATTGTCTTACACTTAGAACAGTCGACTCACTCTATGCAAATCATTAGATCATGTGAAATCCGTATGGGGCTCCAAATAAACCCAATCGATCCGATGCGCTGAATGCTTCAGGTGCTCCTAAAAACTTACACTTGAACTCTTGGAGCCACAAAGAAATGGATGAAGGAGGATATCGTCATTTGCGGAAAATTCGTGGTGCTGGCGGCTTGCGGGCCGCCAGCCTGGCAGTATCTTTGACTGCTTTGACTCGTTTTATCCTTTCTTTTTCGTCTTGTTTTTCTGGATAGCAGCGTCGGACGGAAGGCTGTCCAAACCAAAGGGGCCGCTTTCAGCGTGCGGGGGGCAGCACGTGAATTTCCCGAAGTGCCCCCTCCAGTTCCGGACGTGTTGGGATTAGCACGAATCACGGCTAGCTGCCAGCCATTGACACGACATTGGACTTCGAAAAGGTCGGCACGGGATTCGCGATCCCTCCCCCCCTTCCATTTCCCATTAGGCGATACATCAATTGTCAAATTAAATTAATTCCGATATCTGTGTCTCCATCCCATCCGATGTCGATTTGACCTCTTTAAGACACTCGTCTGAGCCATGAGAAATGTATAAGAAATGTGTATACGGAAAAAATGGGAAAAAGAAAAAGATTTATGCAATTCCTTTATATGATTTGTGAAATCATAACATTTTTCCCAATTTAAGGACATTCTATTTATAAATCACTGAGGGTTAGGACTAAGCATAGTTTCATGGTAAAATCGAAAATCGGAGCGATAAGAACCGATTTAGTCCCAAGTTCAAGAATATGTGAGGTAGCTTTTAGGTTTTAGGTTGTGGGAACCGGTCTGATTCCAAGTCTCAGAATATGCAGAGTAAGTTTCAAATTTCATATTCAGCAATATGGAATCAAATCTAAACAAGTCTTTGTATTTTTCTTGTTTTATGTCTTCACTTAATCTTGTAGTATTCCATTAATGATAAGTATGTAATTTGGAACAATTAGTCTAAACTTCCATCTCCAGCGATATCAATGATTAAGACTTTTATATTATTAGTGTTTTATATTTTTCGTGTGTCTAAATATAAGTTGTAATTAGTGGATTATAATAAAAAATTGTGATCATTAGAGGTGATGATTCACTATAAGGTGGAATTTGAGTAGATTATGGAACCGACCCTATAACTTGTGATAGAGTAAGTTCTAGGTTCCAAGGTATGTAGATTAAGTTCCTGGTTTTAAAAACTAATGAAACTATATCCAACGGGTAAGTTCCAGGTGGAACTTGGAGCCGCTTATCTCTACGGCGGGTTGCCCTAGAAAGGTGGCGAATTCAATTCCCCACTTTTCGGGGGGCTGGTGATAGGGACACGTGAGTGATGGAGCAGGGTTTTGAAACCTATGCACAACATAAAACACACAAAGTGGCTTATAAAATAGAAATATAAATATGATAGAACCAGACAAAAAAAATACATTCTATTTATAACAATGTCAAGCAATTTTATAACTAAATAAGACAAAATTATTCATACAATTACGGCATTTCAGGACAAGTGTTATTTTCTCTACCATCACCACGCAAGTACGCATGTAGTTTTTGCCTTGTGCTAATCTTGAGTTTACAAAATTCAATACATATTATTACCCTATCAAATATTAATACATAATAACAAGTTCTTCCATAAGAATTATGTTTAAAAGGGATATATATATATATATATATATCTGACTCTAATTTGTAGGGGATTGATCATTTTCCTACTTTCCTTACATTTACATTTTTCTTCCAATTTAAGATTTGTGTTTGCCTTATTCATACCATCAATTCTGTTTGCGCAAAAACAAGATCAGCACAAATTAGCAATTATAACATTTACCATAACTCTTCCTGAAGGCATCTTATAAGAATATTGATGATTAGATACAACATTGCCCTAAATCATATACCAACGATAATTATGAATTTTCAAACTGCTATCGAGTCCCTTTATTTTATGTTAATATTATATTATGAATTAAGAATCCCACCTTCATTTTGTTGAAAAGAAGAAAATTCATGTAAAATAGGATAGAATTTAACGAATTACATTTAATGTATACTTATTCCACAACCTTTGGCAGCTGTTAATGGTCAAGTCGAATCATAATACTTATCGTCCAGAATAATCGTCCATTATATCATTTGGTAAACGTGTTCCATTAACATGTAATTTTGCAATCGTTAGTGAGATTGGTGTGGAACAAGAGTAACACGTGTTATTCACCGGAGGTTCTCAAGGCACAAAAGGCCGAAGGCAACTGATATAACTGGGATGGTCTTAAAACTCCTAGAGGTTTAGGTTTTTTCTTGAGCATTGTAAAGTGTTCTTAAAAAAATTATGGTAACGATACACATATTCCAGAGCATTCTTGCATGAGAGTAATTGATAGGTGGAAAGATTGTGTCTCTACCATCAAATCGAGCGAAAATTTATGGTTGTAATTTGAGGAGTGCATGCTTATATAAAAATGCCATCTCCTCATTTTTAACATACAACATTTGAAGATCAATAGAACATTCTCTCTCAAACTCTCTCTCTCTCTCGGACTCTCTCTCTCTCTCTCTCTCTCTCTCTCTCTCTCTCCACAATTTGAGGGTGCAAGTGAGCGATTGATCGAGTGATTAGGGAAAGGCTAAGCTTAGGTGAGGAGTGAACTAATTAAAGGGGTTTAAGTGCCACATGGTCGTGATTTTAAGTGTCAGCTTACAGTAATCACGCATCTGCTCAGTGTATTGTTAGTCCAAGAAATTCTTTCACTAATTACAAACAATCTTTTGCACAAGTTGGATGCACATTTTGGAACTTGTGGAGGACCACAAAACGCTCACATGACGACGATGACCACATCTTTTTCTTGCTATATAAAAATCATGAAGGGGCTCGCTCATCCTCTTAAAGATTAACGCATAGTTTGTTCTTTCGTGGTGTTTTGCAAAACCCTTTTCGATAAAGTTTAGTGATGACCCCAAACGAATACATGTTACTTAGTGGGAAATTTACTCAATTAGTCTCAAATGTATTGTATGGAAATCGGATCAATTTTAAATATTTTAATGTTGCCAATTTAGTTCTAAGCTTTTGTGCGAAATTTCAATATGGTCCATCTAGTCAATTTTCATTGGAAATTATTGATGTAGTAGTCTCAGTCATCGCTGGCTGTCCTATATGGCACATTGCCAAGTCAGCAATTTCCAATGAAAATTTTCAAAATAATTATATTGAAATTTTGTACAAAGGTTTATGATTAAATTTGCAACATTAAAAGGTTTTAAACTGAATTGACATCCATAAGATAGGTTTAAGACTGATTGGACAATTTTCCATCAATCAATCAGTACCAATGATATAATTAAATTATTTTTTCCTGGTGGATGCATTGTACTATGGTTGAGTTCAGCTTTTATAATAATGCACTATTTCCGTTCAAATTCTCAGCTTAAACATGCAATGGTCCCTCTGAAAAATTGAATATGGTAGCTCATGGGTTGTATATTAGTGGAGCCTTCCCTTAACTTGGACATCTTTAAAATATACAGCTAATGAGTTGTATATTAGTGGAGCCCTCCCTTAATTTGGAGAACTTTGATTCTTCAAGCGTAACCAAACAATCTTTTGCCATTCAATCCTCAACCTCCTCTTTACACCACGAATTGAGATGTGTGCATGGGAGTGCTGCTTCGATTCCACCTTTGGCTAATAAGTTCAAATCCTCCCTCATTTTTCGTTAGTACATATCCAGTGCGAGGGTCGGGGCCCTCCTGATATCTCATAAGAGAGGTTTACCGCCGCAATCAATTTACGTAAGAATGGTGCATGTTTCCTCTCACATTACAAGGTGTTAGAATATTGATATACGCACGACTAGAATGCTTTTATATACCATGGTCAAGTCCATTAACATATGCTGCTAAAAAAATGACAATAGGCGACAGGTCAAACTGTCCCAAGTCCAGAGAGGGGAAACACAGGTCTGTCGAACCTTCTGCTTTCAAACACTCCCAAAAATACACATTAATAACCCTATTCACGAGCTTAGCATATAACTCAACACAAAGCATTACGGAGTGCCTCCCAAGGTTAATATGAACCAAGACATCGTGATTTTAATGCAAAAACTCCTTGTCAAATTTCCTATGTGCGGCATTCATCCTTAATACATACTCACAAGTGCATATTAATATACTAATAATTCAAAAACAAAGTATGTGCATAGTTGCTACGTGTATATATACCAATCACATCCTATTGCAGGCCAATAAAGCCAGCATTTAAGAATGCCAACAGTTGGATCCAACCAGGAGGGGCTTGTGTACTTAGGACATACATTCTCAAAAGACATGAATCACACGAATGAGAGAGAATTATTGGCTCTTTGCAATCATCTGCGAACCCGAATGCATGGGGCTCCTCATTATTGTGTTTCGATCGACTCTTGTCTTGTGTCCCCAGTTCCGATTCCAACATGAAAGCATAGATCCATTGCACATGACCATGAGATAATAAATGATACCTAACATTTTCAATGAGAGAGAGATCTCTCGTCTTGGTAGGAGGAAGATCGCTTTCACGCTTATCATCATGGTAGAAATGCATTAGGGTTAAATGTTTTTACGGCCCCTGTACTTGGGGTTTTCTTACTCTTCTTTTTCTTCATTTTGGGAATGATCCAACTAATATTCAATGGAAATGTACACACATATACATAAAATCGGAATCAGCCCCCAAAAATCTGATGGGGGAAAGTTATATATCACAACTCGATCTCTCCATCATAATAAATTTGGATAATATCTCCATCAAAGTCAATATGGTTAGTCATATTTTTAGGAATTCAACAAATTTTCCTAATGAATAGTGATAAATGCAACTTGTGCTAAAAGAAACTTGGGTACTATGTAGAGCTAGCTGCAATTAAACGTAGCGCACATCGAGAACAAGAAATCAACCATGCACCATCCTCATTGCTACTCCTGGGATTATCCAATTTTCGGGTACAGTTGAAAAGCATCCGTTGGCATAGATCGAGCGAATTTGATCCACCCCTCTATGAAGGCGTCCAGTTAGAGTATATAATGGAGAGCTGCGGCTGAATCTTTCATTGATACTTGTCAATGGATTCTGCACAGAACGCCGCTAGACAGAAGTGATTACTGCAATCTTTGTTAGGAAAATGCGGCTCTTCTAGCGAACAATTCTTCATTGAGTTCAAAGGTAGGCGATGCCACTTTTTACCAAGAAGTTGGAGGACAAGTGATAATGTAGTTTGACCTTGAATCACTAAGCAAAGCTAAGGAGGTGCTACATTTAATTAGCCCAATTCATATGTTTCTCCCATAACATTTCGTGCGGATATTGAGACCAAACGTGTGCTTTTTTCCCTTTTCAATGATATAATAGCAGTATTCCAGAGGCCAACAGATGGCAATGCAACTACTAGAAAATCGATCTGGCCTTGGGAAAACTTTTCGAATTTGAAGGTTTTGGACACGGAGGGAAGGCGAAAGGAGAATCATACGGACAGCTGACACGTTACGCCATATTATTTCAGCAACGTTAAAAACAGATACAACAAAGCCAGGCGCGTCCGGTTCCAAAAGGGTGTCCCATTGCAAAAGCCGCATTGCCATCCGGTAATTGAGAACCCGACAGAATCGCGGTTCGATCTGTTGACCAAAATTGATTTAACGGGTAGTACGCAGAAACTTGACAAGCCATGGAATTCACAGAGACCACAAAAACTAAGGCTGGTTCAGTCTCTTTCCGTGCAGAAACTCTGGGACTCAAAACGTGGGTCGAGAGAGAGAGAGAGAGAGAGAGAGAGAGAGAGAGAGAGAGAGAGAGAGAGATGAACTGTTTGTCAGGTGGTGAATAGCAATCATCTGACGGTGAAATCACAACAGCTTGCAAATCAATTCATGGTCATTCTTTTTTTGTGTCGACGTGCTCATTTGTAAAATCAGAAGATGGTTCACTGAGATCTGCTTTGTTGGGTGGTGCTGACTCCTTGACTAGACTTCACCGACGAGATTTCCTTGGCTTGATTGTTTTTTATCCCTTTTTCCCATTTTAATTTGTTCAATTGGGACCCCAACATTTGAAGTTTTTGCCAATCAACTCCCCATAATGACAAGAACTTCTTCGAATAATTTCATTGGTCAGAAATGACCCCAAAAAAAAGCACCAAATCTCTTCGAGTTTCGTTAGTATGATCTTTCCCACTTATTATTAGGAAAATTACCAAAAAAGTCCTAAACCTGTTTTGCCAATTTCAAAATCCATCCGACAACTTTTGGCGGGCCGATCTTTTGACTTGGACACTAGTTGGCCAATCAGTGAAACTGTTCTTACAATATTTTAATATTTATTGTTATTTTTCGAATTTTTTGGATTTTTTATTTTTTTTCCCCAATCTTCTTCCACGATTTCCATTTCTACGCCAGTCTCGCCTTAATGTCCTCCATCGTAGGTTCCATCAGTTATATTGCCAAAGATGCAACTGCTTATGAGATGATACGCTTCAAAGTTGTTTTTGATAGACAAAACTTGGATATTGAGAATATGTGAGATTTTCTTCTGTGTGAGCTTCTCCTATCCTGATTCTTTATCCTTGGAAATAGGATTCTTCCTTGATAGTGATCCGAGAGGCACTTTATCCTTGGCTGGTGGTTCATTCTTTAGGCCTTGGTGATGAGCTTCTCTTATCTCGAAATCTTTTATTATTAGTTGGCGGTTCATCCTTTAAGCTTTTGTGGTGAACTTCGTCAATTCCAATCTTTATCCTTGGCTGGTGGCGCATTCTTTAGGCCGTGGTGATGATTGTAATCTATCCTTCATCTATTATAGATCATCCCATTATCACTCAAAACACTTTCGCCCAACCTGCACCTACATCAACCATGGAGGCTGCCATCAGGACCATGTTATAGCAACGACAACGCCCACAAAATTAATAGTTTTTAGATTTCTTCCTTAAGATTGGCGGAAAGAAGAAGATAGGGGAAAAAAAATTGAAAAAATAAAAATTATTAAAATATTGCCACGGAGCAGATTGATACCTTCAAATAGGGCGATTCAAGTTAGTGTCTAAATTTGTCAAATATGGCCGGATAAAACTGAATTGGAAAAATTACAAAAAGTTTAGGGTTAAATTGGCACAATTGCCAAAGGTTTAGGATTTTTTTTAGTAATTTTCCCCTTATTATTACTATAACCCAATCTTTCCATTTCGCTTCGAGTTCCAATCACAGAAACTGTGTCTTACATTGATTCACTCATGAAATGATCAAAATCAAGGCTGCGTGTCAATGTTGATGAGTAAGAGAAACTTTTTGGTTTCAACTTTTTACGATCTCTCTTGTCACGATAATATACGTTTTCATTTCACGCCAGTCTCGCCTTAATGTCCTCCATCGTAGGTTCCATCAGTTATATTGCCAAAGATGCAACTGCTTATGAGATGATACGCTTCAAAGTTGTTTTTGATAGACAAAACTTGGATATTGAGAATATATGAGATTTTCTTCTGTGTGAGCTTCTCCTATCCTGATTCTTTATCCTTGGAAATAGGATTCTTCCTTGATAGTGATCCAAGAGGCACTTTATCCTTGGCTGGTGGTTCATTCTTTAGGCCTTGGTGATGAGCTTCTCTTATCTCGAAATTTTTATTATTAGTTGGCGGTTCATCCTTTAAGCTTTTGTGGTGAACTTCGTCAATTCCAATCTTTATCCTTGGCTGGTGGCGCATTCTTTAGGCCGTGGTGATGATTGTAATCTATCCTTCATCTATTATAGATCATCCCATTATCACTCAAAACACTTTCGCCCAACCTGCACCTACATCAACCATGGAGGCTGCCATCAGGACCATGTTGCTAACGACAACGCCCACAGCCCGAATAACGAGATTTCTTCCTTAAGATTATAACCAAACACCATAATAGATTAGGGCATAACAATTTACCATAGGAGCTAATACCACTTGTTAGGAGCACGCAGGAGCAGATTGATACCTTCAAATAGGGAGATTGCCAAGAGGAAGCCCAAATCTAAATTTGTCAACATATCCAGTTAGATTCACCTTCATTGAAAAGCTTAAGCTAATGAGTTATAGGCCAACAAAGATATATTAACTATTTTAAACCACATCAATTTTTCGATGTGAGACTTTTTCTATCAAAACTCACAGGTGTATGTCAACATTTTTTAAGTTCCCTATTGTTTTGCATCGAGTATTTCAACTTAGGATTTTCTTCCGTTTAAGTTGTGTCCATTTTTCTCTCATGCTCATATATGGCACAAAAGGGCAAAGAGGTGGGCATGCCACAAAAAATTGTCTATCAACATGAGAACTGTTTTATTGATTAGACTCTAGCATTTCCAAACCTTCTATTAAGCTAGACGTCCACCGGTCATCGTACTTTGTTTGTCTTTTTTATTGATGGATTTAATTTGTATTGCTAAATTACTTATGCATGGGGACTTGGAAGCATGTTAGGAGCAAAATTGAAAACATTGCATGCAAAATGATTTTATAAAAGAGAGGCACTAATAACATGTAGTAGACTTATCTAGCATTACAAAGTTAATATCCAGACTCACGAATCTCTTGTTCAAATTTCAAGAGTCAGACGGGCCCCTATGTCTTACTTGAGCCCTTAAACGGCTCATAATAGTTCGGTGGCGACTCTTAAGTTTAATATCAAATGAATAATTGAATGAGAAAATCAAGTCGTAATTGTAGGACTTGGGAGAGCTCGTGCTAAGTATAAGTGCCACTTCATAGGAAGAATTATTTGTGCTTGCTTAGTAATCTATTAAATTCCCTCGAGTTCACCTCAAGAAGGTCACAACATGTTTACATTAGACACATTTTAAAATGACGTGGTAAAAATGGATACCATCGGGTATGCATTATAGAGTACACATGTGCGTGCACCTATGTTTATCAGTCTTTTTTCATAGCCTAGGGGCATGAGTGCGAAGGCTAAACTTCTTAAAAATCCATAAAACGTCCTGTAAGCCCCATGAACTTGCCAAGTCAAGACCTTTGGTTAATGCAGATGTCCCAGATCAGTGGATAAAAGTTGAAAAAGTGACCTCCTATTAATAAGTTGAAATCCCATGACGCCCCAACCAAATAGGCCAGTCCTGGAGGGTTTGTATATCAAGATCCTGAACCTATATAGAAGTACAAATCTGGATTGAGTATCATCATATATAAAAGCCTGGATTTGGCTTTTATATAAGTGTTTTAGAAGCATGGTTCCAGATTGAGACCTTCTATATTATGTATTCATCTACCAAATTTAACTCTTTAAGAGAAAGATACATCAATACATTGAATTGATATCAATAACTAACACTATATCTGTTTTGAGTGATTAGAAGGGAGAGAAATGGTTCTAAAGACACAATCATGTTTGATGAAGAAAAACAGATACAAGGAAAACATTAGGAGGAATTTGGAGGAATTTGTGCATTAATAAAGAATTTTATTCTTCTTTCTCTTATACCATTTGAAATTTATTTATAAATACATAAAAGGATATTGAGATCATAATGCATTCTTTTCCTTTATTTTTCCCTTCCTAGCATCTAAACAGCGTCATTACTCAATCCATTCAAATAATTTTTTTCCTCAATTCCTCATAATTACTTAAATTCTTTCTTTTCCTTTCTAATCACTCCATCCAAACTTGGTGTAAGATGTTTCCTTTCCTTTTTATTATTTTCCCCCCGGATCAGAGGTTGGTGACCTCCTGGATGCGTGGAATTCTCCTATGGTCACCATCCTGTGAATTCCCTAGCTATGCCATTTTCGCACCTTGGCTTATGAACTTCTCATACCATATTCTCTGTTACGTATATGGGATTTCAACATTGACCGATGTGGTTTTGATTTCAAAAGGTATATTTTGTCATCCCATGTAAGAGACTTGGAGACATGGATTGAGTCTTGGGATACAACAAGAGGATAAATGATTTTTATCCCTGTGAAAGGAGACAGACATGTCTTCTAACAGGGGATGGCAATTAAATTATGTTTTTTGCATGTGCAGGTTCTTGCTAATCGTAGCCTGATCATTTAAACTCTCCTTTGTAAGATGTGAAAGCTTATCTACGAGGATTGAAATTAATTGATCGACCACTGATTTCCACCATTTTGCTCACTTGTGAGCCCTGTAGGAAGTTTCCATCAGACAGAGATTCATAGTCCGACACATGTATGATTTTAACATTCACGTAATTGACACTTCATCGACTTACAATTCTTTCCATGTTGCTCCAACTTGACATTAGTGGTCCTGATTTTCTTATCAAACATAGTGAACACATGGACACACGCACCACACCCCAGATCCTCATTCCGAACCATTTGAATGCATGCTTAACCCTCCTCATATGGCGAGCAACAGCCCCGGCAATGACTTGCCGAAGAGCTCTCTTGTCTGGCTCTGCCATAGCGTATGGCTCGCCCGAGCCACGTCCCACCGCGGCGATGACACTTTCCTCACGGTGAGCCACGTGTTGAAATACTCCCTGAACTGGGTGATCAGCCCGTTCTTCAGCATCCAAACATGGACCCAATATGCCTGTGCCCCTTCCCACCCCTCGGCAATCACATAGTCGTCGCCTATAGCTGTTATGCTACGTGGATGGAATGTGAACTCAGAGAAGTCCGATTCCCCTGTGAGCACCCGCATCATGTGCTGGCAATGGGGCGGCCCATGGAACCACCATTCGAGGTCGCTGGCCAGGAGCTTGGGCACCACATCGGAGTTGCCAAGAGCCAATGCGGCATAAAGGGCCTTGACGGTCACTTTGTTTTTTATGGATTCCGGCACGGTAGGTTCATTGTCATCGGCTGTCATTTTAGGTATAAACGGAGGAATGTAATGCGATAGAGAATGGTCTATGAGCTAAAAGAACAGTGGGATGGATTTTGTATGGGGATTGTGGCTTGTTTTCTTTCTGAGCGTCTGTCTTGGTATTGCACTATAGGCCTATCGGTGAACCTATTTATAGCATGAAATTGGGAGAGGAAGAGGAGATTGGGACCTACTATGCGGATTAGTCAGAGATCAACGGTGGTGATTCGTGGTGATGACGACGTGGAAGATCGGACGGTCACTTCTTTCTCCTAAGATGGGGATGTCCTTTGTGCCACACTTGATGCCAAGCAAGGACTCATGGCGCCCACAATAATACAACTCTAAATTCAATGCTCTTCTGGGGACAATCGATGGGGATTGTACCGGAACCAGATGGATCCAAAAAGCATAATCAAACATTTCTCGGAAAAATGACCATTCTACCTTTTGTAGGATTGATCCATTCGGTCATACCTTAGTTCACCTTGTGGACAAAAAGTTCACTTTTATATAGGCAATCCGGAATTCATAAGATAACTCATTAATTTCGCAAACTAGATAAGAAGTGAGCCGAAACTCAAGTGGGTTACTCCAATATGAGAAGTCGAACTGTTATGCTTCTTGCGATGCATGTAATCCACCTAACATGTTTGGTGCTTAATCTCTTACCAACTCAACGTAATATCAAGCACACGACCATGTATGAGTCAAGTGCTTCTTAATCCTTAGTTCACATGAGATCCATCAAAATTAAAAGTAGGGATTATTGTGGGCATGTAAGATTTCTTCCACTCCAAAATGATTGATCACTAGTCAATTCTCTTGCTCTTTGCTTTCCTAAGTGGCCATGCATAGACAGAGGTAATGTAATAGCTGTTGGGATTTTGAGCAAATTGGAGGGAACTCCAAATTGCAAATTTTGGAGCCAAAATCCATCAAATTGTTTGAATGATATTAAAGATGAAGGAGAGAGTCCCACATAGGAAAGATGGGAGCTTGAAGTTGGATATATTAGCTTGTATGTCCTTGAAGGGTTGGCCCAAGGGGTACCCACTTTTGTGGAAGAGAGAGGACCTCGTCAAGCTAGGTCGGTCCACCCCGCTGCCCGCGCGCCGCCGTCCGGCCGGCGGTTCGGTTCCGAAGTACCGAGCCGGTTCGCCGTTCGTCGGTTCGCTGGTGACTCGTGACTCTTGGTTGTTTTTAAACTCATTCGTTTTCGAACAAAAGGCTGGCCGTGCATTTTAGAAATAATCTCTCCCTCGTTCTTTTTTTTTCCTCACGAAGGCTTTCTTTTGTGCGATCAATTCCATGACGTTCCGTTCGCCGTTTTCCTCGAGCAAGTGCCGGCTTTGAGGAAGGATCCGTTCTATCACAGGGAGACAATTGTCCATCGACCTTGGGTACCGAAAGAGGGGCAAATTTGTCTTAAGGACTGCGCGTCTCTTCGTTGGGCTCGGATCAAACTTGCTTGTGTTTTCGGCGTTCAGGTTAGTGGTTTCTCTTCTCTTGTTTTCTACTATTGTAATACGTATGTCATATTGTATGTGATCAACATATTACGTATGATATGCTAGGGTGACAACATTCTTAAGACAAATTGTGTATGTTTGTTCATGTATCGTGTGTCTTGTTGCTCGCGCGATACGTGTTCATACGTACTTGCTCATAATCGGATCTTATTCTCTGTCCGAACTGGTGCTAATATTCTGTGAACTTTGCTTTCGGTTATGGTGATAATCGTGTGTTCTGCATATTATACATTCTGTGTTATTGAGTTCGGTGAAGTTTGTTTTCGGAAATAGTTGTTTTTTCTACATTCGATTATTCTTGGCGTGTGCGGTCTTCAACATCTGAAGTTTATAATCTTTTAAGTTTCTATTTTCATTCGGTCGCCCCTACCACAAAACTTGGTTTTTACACTTTCTCAGTTTGAACTTTTAGTTCATCAAGTGTTTGTTTTTTGGTGAAAAGCATTTTTTGTTCGTGTTAATTAAACAAATTGGTGTTCGTATATTCAAGTTAATTTTTTTGTGTTTGGCGTTCAGAAATGACCCGGACGATACCCCTCTGTGCCTACTTTGTCGATCCCAACTCATGGAGCTCATGGAGAAAAGCACGAGAAGTTCACGGTGTTGATTTCAAGAGGTGGCAACAAAAGATGTTGTTCTACCTCACAACTTTGAACTTGGCTCGATTTCTCAATGAGGATGCTCCTAAGTTGGATGAAGGAGATGCTGATAAAGAGAGGCTTGCTGCCGTGGATGCTTGGAAGCATTCAGACTTCCTTTGTCGAAACCACGTTCTCAATGGTCTGGACAATGCCCTTTATAATGTGTATAGCCCTCGAAAGCGGCTAAGGAATTGTGGGATAGTCGGACAAGAAGTACAAGGACTGAAGATGCGGACTGAAGAAATTCATTGTTGGCAAGTTTCTTGACTTCAAGATGGTGGACTCTAAAACTCTCTTTTGAGTCAAGTCCAAGAGCTTCAAGTGATCCTGCATGACATTCATCTTTGAAGGAATGACTCTAAGTGAGTCCTTCCAAGTTCTTTGCCTTCATTGAGAAGCTACCACCTTCGTGGAAAGACTTCAAGAATTATCTTAAACACAAGAGAAAGGGGCTGTCACTTGAAGACTTGATCGTTCGATTGAGGATAGAGGAAGATAATAGAATCTCCGAGAAGAAAGGTGGCAAAACCTTTGAGACATCAAGAGCTAACATTGTTGAGGAAGCAAAGAAACCCAACAAGAAGAGGAAGAGCTATGGAGAGGGTTCCAACCAAGGTCCGAAAAAGTTTCTTGGCAAGTGCTTCAATTGTGGAAAGCCTGGACATCGATCCAAAAGTGTAGAGCCAAGAAGAAGCAAAAGACCAATGCTAATGTGGTGGAACATATTTCTAGTGGTGTCGAAGACATCAACCTTGCTGCTGTGATTTCCCAATGTAATCTGGTGGGAAACTCCAAAGAATGGTTCATTGACCTTTGGAGCAACTCGACACATTTGTGCCAACAAATCCATGTTCACAACTTATCGCCCGATGGTACGTGAAGAGATACTCTACATGGGTAACTCATCGACCTCAAGGTTGAAGGAATTGGAAGAGTTGTTTTGAAGATGACCTCTGGAAAGCAAGTGACACTAAATGATGTATTGTATGTGCGGATGTAGCAAAGAATTTAGTGTCGGGTTCTCTCCTTAGTAAGCATGGGTTTAAGATGGTTTTGTGTCCGATAAGTTTATACTCTCCAAGAGTGATATGTATGTGGGCAAGGGGTATCTTAGTGATGGTCTGTTCAAGATGAATGTAATGACTGTTGTACCTCCTAATGTTTCTACTAATAAAGTTGATTTCGCTTATGTGGTTGAGCTTCCTACTATTTGGCATGCTAGATTAGGACACGTGAATTATAAGTCAATTAAGAAATTAATTGATATGGGCTTGTTACCAAAATTCGATTGTCCAAGAGAAAAATGCCAAGTGTGTGTTGAATCAAATTTTCTAGACCTCCGTTTGTTTTGTGAATGATAGAGTAACGGAGACTTTAGAATTAATTCACACCGATATTTGCGACATGAAATCAACACCATCTAGAGGAGGTAATAAATATGTTATAACTTTTATAGATGATTGCTCTAGATTTTGTTATGTTTATTTGCTCAAAAGCAAAGATGAGGCAATTAATGCGTTTAAGACTTATAAGTCTGAAGTGGAAGCATAATTAAACAAGAAGATCAAAATGATAAGATCTGATAGAGGAGGTGAATCTGAATTTCCTTTTGAGGAAGTATGTTCAATTTGGTATTATACACCAACTGACACCTCCCTATCGCCTCAAGCTAATGGAGTAGCTGAAAGGAAAAAATCGGACACTAAAGGAAATGATGAATGCATTGTTGAATAGTTCGGTTTACCTGAGAATTTGTGGGGGAAACTGTTTTGACCATGAATTTTATCTTGAATCGAGTTCCCCATAAGAAGACACAACAAACACCCTATGAGAAATGGAAAGGTAGAATGCCTAATTTGAATTATCTCAAAGTGTGGGGTGTTTGGCTAAGGTCATGATTCCTAAACCAAAGAAGGTTAAAATAGGACCAAAGACCATTGATTGTGTCTTTATTGGATATGCCCAAAATAGTAGTGCATATCGGTTCCTTGTACATAAATATGAGGTCTCGGATATACATGTTAATACGATTATTGAATCAAGGGGCGCCTCGTTCTTTGAGAATATTTTTCCGTATAACAAAGTATATGATTCACATGAAAATAATAAGAGACCTCGAGATGTTGCTTCAACAAATGATCCTATTGAGGATGAACCTAGGCGGAGTAAGAGACAAAGGACCTCCACATCCTTTGGTCCAGATTTTCTAACTTATCTGTTAGAGAGCGAGCCTCGGGACTATCAAAGAGGGCTGTGACATCCCCGGAAGCTCCGTTCTGGAAAGAAGCTATCAATAGCGAAATTGAATCAATTCTATCGAATCATACGTGGGGAATTGGTTGACCTTCCCTGAAATAAACCACTACAAAGTAAGTGGATCTTCAAAAAAGAAAATGAAGGCGGATGGCACTATTGATAAGTATAAAGCCAGACTTGTGGTTAAAGGCTACAAGCAACGAGAAGGTCTTGATTATTTTGACACTTATTCACGGTCACGAGAATTACATCAATAAGGATGTTGATTGCAATAGCTGCGGTGTATAAGCTGGAGATCCATCAAATGGATGTGAAAGCGGCCTTCTTGAATGGGGACTTGGAAGAGGAAATTTATTTGGAGCAACTTTGAAGGGTGTGTTGTTCTGGACAAGAAAAAAAGTGTGTCGGCTTATCAAGTCGTTGTATGGTCTAAGACAAGCACCCAAGCAATGGCATGCTAAGTTTGACCAAGTGATGTTGTCGAATGAATATAGAATCAATGAGTGTGATAAATGTGTATCGTTAAGAACACTCATAATGGTTTTGTCATTCTTTGTCTATCGTCGACGACATGCTTATAATGGGAAGTATTTGTGAAGTTGTTAAGGCAGCAGGCGAATGCTTACAAGCAATTTTGATATGAAAGATTTGGGGGTCATGAGATGTTATTTTAGGAATTAAAATCCATAAAACATCGAGGGACTACTTCTTATCACAAGCTCATTATATTGAGAAAATTCTAGATAAATGTAAGAATCTAGATGTTGCACTGTAAGGACCCCGATAGATGTGAATTTACATCTTACAAAGAATTCTGGTACAATCAAAGAACAAAATGAGTATGCAAGTATACTAGGCGGTTTAATGTATGTCATGAACTGTACTAGACCGGACATAACTTGTCTTTGTAAGTAAGCTAAGTCGATATCTTTGCAAGCCCAAATGAAGATCTTTGGAAAGCTATGAGGCGTGTTTTGGGCTATTTGAAGCATACCAGAATTATAGTTTGCATTACATAGAATATCCGGCGGTACTTGAAGGATATTGTGATGCAAATTTGGATCACCGGAACAAAAGATACAAAATCCACTAGTGGATTTGTGTTTACCCTTGGTGGGGGAGCGGTGTCTTGGAAGTCGTCCAAACAAACCTGTATAGCAAGGTCCACGATGGAGGCTGAATTCATTGCTTTGGACAAGGCTGGAGAAGAGGCGAATGGCTTGAAATTTCTTAGAAGACATTCCAAACTGGCCTAAACCGGTGCCAGCTGTGTGTATTCATTGCGATAGCCAAGCTGCTATTGGAAGAGCAAGGAATGTCATGTATAACGGCAAGTCTCGACATATTCGTCGAAGACATGACACCGTGAGACAACTAATCTCTAGTGGAATTATCACGATTGACTATGTAAAGTCAAAAGATAATATTGCGGATCCGCTAACAAAAGGCTTAACTAGAGATGGTTATGAAAACTTCAAGAGGAATGGGTCTAAGGCCGATCAATAAGTCTTCATAGCGGTAACCCTACTTAGGTATTTGGAGATCCCAAGAACTAGGTTCAAAGGGACAACTAAGTTATGAAAGGCGGAGTAAAGTACTATCAATCTCTACCCATTCTGTTTGAGATAGTACTAATATGTGAAGGTTAAGCTTAAGCTTTTAATGATTCTAGAGTATGGAATGTGAACTCAGAGAAATCACCTATGTGAGTGCAGTGTGGGCATCATGCTTCTGCTGAGAATTGGGGCGAATTCTCTGGAACACTCATTGAGAGGTCGCTGGCCGGTGTTCTTGGCCCAAATCGAGTTGCCAAGAGCCAATGCGGCATAAAGGGCCTCGACGGTCACTTTGTTTTTCTAGGCTTCCACACAAAGGTTAGGTTCAAAGACAATCGGCTGTCATTTTATTGGTATAAACGGAGGAATGTAATGTTCACTAGGATGGGTTCAAAGTTTCGGACTAACAGTGGGATGGATTTTCTCATGGATGATCGCACATTGCATTTTGCATTTCGAAGAGTCATGATTCTTGAATATATATCATTCATGTGGGGAATTATTGGGATTTTGAGCAAATTGGAGGGAACTCCAAATTGCAAATTTTGGGACCTAAAATCCATCAAATTGTTTGAATGATATTAAAGATGAAGGGTGATCCGTGGGAAAGATGACGACGTGGAAGTTGGGATATTACTTCTTTCTTCCTAAGATGGGGATGTCCTTTGTGCCACTTTTGATGGAAAGCAAGGACTCATGGCGCCCACAATAATACAACTCTAAATTCAATGCTCTTCTGGGGACAATCGATGGGGATTGTTCCGGAACCGGGGTTATGGATCATTTATTTTTTTTTTTAATCAAACATTTCTCGGAAAAATGACCATTCTCCTTTTGTAGGATTGATCCATTCGGTCATACCTTAGTTCACTCTTTTTAAAAAAGTTCACTTTTATCGAAGGCAATCCGTGAATTCATAAGAATCTCTCATTAATTCGTTTTTCCTCAAACTAGGCTTTCTTTGAGCCGAAACTCAAGTGGGTGACTCCGTTTTCCTGAGAAGTCGAACTGTTATGCTTTTGAGGGAAGGATCCGTTCTATCATGTTTGGAGACAATTGTCCATCGAACTCAACAAAATATCGAAAGCAGGGGCAAATTTGTCTTAAGGACACAACGCTTCTTAATTTAGTTCGGATCAAAGATCCATGTGTTTTTTAAAAGTAGGGATTATCGGTTTCTCTTCTCTTGTTTTCTTCTATTCCAAAATGATTGATCATGTCATATTCTATTGATCAACATTTCCGAAGTGGCCATGATAGACAGGGTGACAACAATAGCTTCTATATCCCTTTATTCCTCACGTATCTACTCACCATGTAGGGCTGCTTAGCAAGAGAGAAAGCGAAATGGAGTGGTTCCTATTTTTGTCCGGAATGAACTTGATGATTTTGCATGCTCCCAAATTTGACGAGTTTACAAAGAGGACATTCCACTCCATGTCTTGTAGCCTATTAAAGTTTGTTCACTCTTTCTGTAAATTACTAAATGTAGAACTAAGACAATGACGATGATGATCGTGTGTGTCTTCAGTGCAATCAACAAAAAGTTAGCGGGTGGATTTCTAAGATTTGTTTTTCTTGAGATTTTCATCCAAGAAATAGACAACAAATTGACCTTTATGATGACAACATTCATTACAAGTATCAAGCGTTGGCTTTCCTCCACCACAAGAATATGCGTGCCGGCTAGAAGAATGGCCTGGAAGGTTTACAAGTGTGGTCTAGTGAGTGTTGGCTTTATTAGGAGAATTGTTTCTGAGCGGCAATGACAAAGGTCGCTTGACCTCTCCTTTTGTTCATTATAGATTATCATCGTGAATAGAAAAAAATTATCCAAAACAATCTAAATCTATTACACTTTGGCTAATTCAATCATAAACCTTTCTATTTTACCAATTGATTTATAAACATTTTTATGTTTTACCAATTGAGTCTATCTGGTTAATTTTAACTGGAAATCGCCTTTGTGGATTAGGGGTGTGCAAATGGGACCATTCGGACCGAGAACTGCTCGAACTGAACCGGCCTATTAGGCTCAGTTCTTGAGAGTGTAGATTCGGTTCTTGGTTCCTAAAAGTGGAACCGATGTTCGGACGGTCTGATACCCGGTTCCAAGGGGAACCCGAATGAATTGGATCGATTACATGTATATAATTTTTTTATTTTTTCAAAAAAAATTAGTAAAATGTGAACTAAACCCCTACTCAAAATCTTCTTAGAAGTGTCCCAGCTCTTGTTGAAGTTTCTCCCCCTTCAAAATTAACACAGTAACATCAACCTCCTCCCACTAAATAATGTGAACACTCTAAACATCCGGATGGCACACCACCTCATGGAAACCATGGAAATGTCAAGCCAGCTTCTTTTCTAAAACAAAAGCATCTAGTTTTGATAATAACTAATACACTACCATTCGAAAAAAAAAAAAACAAAAATAACCGGTTCCATTAGACCGGATCGGACCAGTGGTGCGATCCTCGGTTCTTAATTTTGGAAACCAGGAATCGATCACCCCTAATGTAGACACCTGTATTGTCACATAAGATAGACAACGCTGACATGGATAATTTAAAAAAAATCGTTATAATTTTTTATTTTTTCTTTTCCATTCTTTCTTTTCCTTGTTTTTTTATCAAATCCTTGGCAATCGCAGGCAAGGAGTGGGACCCTCGTCAACCATTGTTGGCCACTGGCTTGTGACCGGCGAGGGTTGGCCCTAGGCTTGGGAAAAAAAAAGAAGAAAGAAAGATAAAAAAAAAAATAAGAAAAAAGAAGAAACTAATAATAAAAATTTTATAATTTAAAAAAATTATAAAAAATTATACACGTTAGCATCGGCCGTGCCATATAGGACGGCCAATGTCCAAGTCAGTGATTTTCAGCTAAAATTGACCAAATAGACTCAATTGGCAAAACGTGAAAATGTTTACTACTCAGTTGACAAAAATTGAAACGTTTAAGATTAAATTAACTAAAGTACAATAAGTTTAGGACTTTTTGGATAATTTTCCCAAACATAATTAAATCATGGATGCCACTTGGAAAATCATCGTAGTAATAGATGATTAATAGGAAATTAGCTATCCTAACCACGTTGTCATCATTTTGCTTCAGACCGTTTCACCAGTGAAAAGGATGATCTATTCAGAATTTCTTTCTTGACTTCATGACCAGAAAGCCCATTTAGACAAATGAACCTTCGGGGGGATGAAATTTTCCCCTAACCGATTAACTAGCTTTTAGGATGTGAGCTAAAGTCCAAGCGGGCAACCAAATATAGACTTGTCGGCACTTGAAGCATAAAGAATCGAACCTACTCAGGCATTTGATTCGCACGTAGAAATCCGCACCTTAACCACTAAATCGACCGGGATTCATTTTATGAGTTTCTTTATCTCTGTTCAAGCAAGTTGATTTGTAATCATATTGTATACCAAGCTTTATTTTGCTCATAAACGGAATCGTATTTGGGACTAGTTTATTTGGCCCCATTTTAAGTAAAAGGTTACTAATTGACTTTTCCACCAAAACTTACAGTATTATGGAATTCCAAAATAAGAACCGTGAAAAATATCGTACACAAATTCACTTGTCAATGTTTGTATAATTTGAAAGGTTTCAGGTGTTTCACATTAAGTAAAGGTCAAATTGAGGAGTAGACAATTTTAAAAGATAATAAAAAGTAAAAGAAAAGTCACTTATAATCTAGGTGTTTAATTAGATGGTCAAGACTTACTTGTGTATAGTTTGGAGTCACCTGATCATGAGTTCAAATCTTTCGGTCGCGCCCCAAATCTCGCAAAATCATAGTTCTTATGAGGCGTTGGTTCATCTTATGCCAGATGTGTTATAACTCTACCTTTCTGATATTATTTTTTATGATATAAATTGATTTGGTATCATCAAGGTATAATTCATCCCATTGAATTTATAGGCAAAGAATTTATCAACTTTGTAGGATTAAATCCAGAATTATTTCCAAATAAGAAAACAATGAGATTATGAAAGTAGATATTCTCGCTTTTATTGGTAGTGCACAATCGATTCTCAGTCCTACTTCATCTTTACTTATATGCTAACACATAAATTTAACTACTCATTTAGTGATAAATTGTATATAAAATTAGAGGTTAAACTTTATTCCATGAACAAAGTAATACATTAAATTGCATATCATATAATTTAATTTATTCATTGTATTTTAATTGGACTGGCGGTGGTAAACAAACCCGAATTAATCGCGTGAACCAGGCTTGCCCCACGTGGAGAATTCGGTCAAGGCATGAGCATAGTAGCCGAAATTTTCTAGCCCATTAGACAAGGTCTTGAGCTTTAATTGACTTGGTTTAGCCCCTAATAAGGCTTGAGTTTAATTAAAACAAGCCCAATATTGGTCAAAGGCTGTCATTCATTGAGCTTGCAAGAAGCCAAAATTCGGCTACATTGAGGACAAGGGAGCTAGTCGAAATTTACAAGGAAAACGGACCCTAATTGAGCTTTAATTAACTTGATTCAACCCATTAAAGTTCAATTAGATATTGATCTTAGGATAATTCAGCCCATTATGTCAGAAAGGCCAAAGCTTAAGCCTGTAAATTAATATTGAAACCTATTTTAATGTTATAAATATTACGTTATGCTTCAAAATTAAGGGTCAGCAATTTTATTCTCAAAACATTAGAGAGAAATCACGTGACAAAGAGAGAGGCAGAGAGATGAGTCGCAGCCAAGTTTCACAGCCGCATTGCCCGGCCAAGCATCCTCAAGGGCACAACCTTGTTGCCATTGCTGCATTGAGTAGCAATGACCTTGCCTCTAAATTGAGTATTTATCAATAGTACAATGACTGCATTGAAAAGATTGAAAGTTTAGCAATGACATTGCATATTAAGCTAAAGTTTAGGGAATATATCGTACAATGGACCAAATTTTAGAGATCATTTGTGTCACTTTTCTGTTTAGTAAATTGACAATTATACCTATATATTTATAGCCTAAAGGTAGACTTGTTGAAATTCATCATAAACATATTTTTTAACCCATATATGATGGGCTGAGTTGTTAAAAGGGTTAGTTATATTTAGTAAATGGATTATAAATGGGTTTAAACGTAATTTTGATTAAATAAGTAATAAATAGATCATAAATGGATCATAAATGAATTAAAAACCTACTTAGCCCAATCTATGTCTATGACTCTCTATTTATTCTCTTTTTTTTTTCACTCGATTCCATGTGTACTCACTTCGCACTCTCACCTTAAGTTAAGTATAAGTTTTTTTATATTGAATTAAATATGAAAGTATTTTAGTAATATGGATCGGATCGAATATAAATCATTAAATTTATATTATATAAAAATAAGTCAAACCAGATTAAATGAATTTATTTGGGTCGATCAATTTTAATCCAACCCAACTCAATTCAATTGTTTGACGAGGTCTACCTAAAAGAAACGGGTCAAGAGAGAATATCGTCGTTCGCTGAAAATTCGAAGTGGTGGCGGCTTTGATGATGCCAGCCTGGCAGTATCTTTGATTGCTTTGACTCGTTTGACCTTTTCGTGGTGTTTTTTGTCTGGATTTTCAACGTCGGGCGGCTGTCCGGGGTCGGCTCCAGCGCGAGCGCAACACGGAATTTCCTAAAGTACCCCCCAGTTCCAGACAGATTAAGATCCGTGAGTATCACAGCTGCCATTGACATGACATTGGAAACTTTGGAAAGGATGGCACGTGTTTTCCGATCCATTAGGTAAAATATCAATTGCTAATTAAATAATTCCGACATCCCTGTCTGTATCCCATCAGATATCAAAATTGATTTTTCTAAGGCACTTTCCCCAAGGTATACGACATGTAAAAGGATAAGTATACGGCAGAAATTGGTTAAAAACAAAAAAGACACAAAGAATTTGGCAGTTTCTTTTTATATAATATGTTCAACCGAGCTAAAATTCTAATTTGAAGGGCTTCTGTATATGTAGGGTCCCTTTTCTAAGGGTAAGCAGTTTCAGGTTCTATGCGGATTCTATTCGAAACTTACTCGTTAGAAAAGCTTCTTCATTATTTAGAACTTGGAACCTATTTTACATACCCTAAAACTTAAAACATATCATGTCACAAGTTTCAGAGTCGGTTTTAAAATCTATTTAGGTTTTACCTGGTATTATTAATTGATTGATTGCAATGAATCATCGCATTTCATGACTACTACTTCGTTGTTACAATTCACTAACCACAACTTTTGTTAGATACACGAAAAATATGAAATATTAACAAAGTAAAAGTTTTAATCATAAAAAGGAAGCTTAGACTAATGATTTCATATTATACACTCATCATCGAACACCATGAAACACCACAAGATCACACGAAGACATATACACAGAAAAACACAAAAACTTCTTTTAGATTCTTGGTTTCAAATTCCATTTGTTTAGAACCTGAAACTTACCCATCGAAATAAATTTTCCAATTTTTTGAACCCGAGATCTATCCTGCATATCTTGGAACCTAGTTTCCACCATTCTAGTTCTCCGATTTCAGATTCTATCCTGGAACCACACCCCTACCCTTTTCCCTTGTTTCTAATATCCTACATGAAAAACTCGAGAGCAATATGTTACACCAATGCACTATTTCTGTTCAAACTCAGCTTAAAATATGCAATACTTCCTCCGAAATTGAATATATAGCTCATGAGTGCATATTAGTGGAGCCCTCCATTAACTTGTAGATCTTTGATTCTTCAAGCGTAACTACAATCTTTTGCTATTAAATCCTTCACCTCCTTTCTATACACCAAGAATTGAGGTGTGTATGGAGATGCTGATTTAATCTCCCCTTCAGGTCTTGAGTTCGAATCCTCTCTCAAGTTTTCGATTCATATTTACCCAGTGCCAGCGGTGGGGACCCTTTTGATATCTTGTGAGGGGTTTATTCATCGAAACTAGCTTAAATAAGGACGACGCGAGTTCGTCTTACAATCATAAAAAAGAATATCATTTGCGAAAAAAAGGTTTATTCTAGGCTTCCTCAACCCCGGCCATCGGAGTAGGGGAAGAGAACATATGATAAAACAGTGATCTCAATACAAGGAGTTAGAGGGGCATATGCCCAACTAGAATGTTTTTATGCACTACGGTCAAGTCCATTACTTTAAAAACATGACAACAGGCGATCGGGCAAAACAGTCCCAAGTCCAAAATCACTAGGGACACTCATTTAAGCTGTCGCCAAAAGGCACTTCCAATGGCGGATTTCATTGCCCGACCTCAAAGATGGTCGCTTGTTGTCATCTCTTTAGTAGTGATACGTTTATTAATCATGTATTAAAGGGTCATTCTTGTTTATGACACAATACGAGTAAGACATCAACTTTAACATATATGTTTTATGCGAATTAAATATTAAATTATGCTTTTATCTAATAGCTTAAATTTTTAGAACAATTGATAGTTGTTTTATCAAAATCTTATATGATATTAGAGCAGAATGTTCTAAATTCAAATCTTTCAGACTCCTATTTGCCTCCCAATATGAAATATTCCACATTAGTGCTTGGTAGAAAGACTAGACTAAGCGCATTAAACTACACATTCATATAATAACTTAAACTTTTAGAGCAATTCCCAATAGTGCCATCAAAAGCTCACACAATTGGTATCGGAATTTGCCAACACCACTTCCTTGTCAAACCTCTCTCTTTCTCTCTCTTCTAGATAACACGGGTCTGCCAATTCTTTGCTTTAATTACTCTAAAAAATGCACATTAATCACCCCATTCATGCACATTGCGTGAGACTCTACACAAGACATTAGGGAATCACTCTCAATATTATTAAGAGTTGGAGACATCATCATTTGAACATGAAATCTGCAAAGTTATGAATCGGCTAAGTATGTCGTATACTTCATCCCTCATCAAATTACCCGATGTGTTGGATTCAATCCTTAATACATATGCACAAGTGCTAAAATTCAAAAACGAAATACATGCAGAATTGCTAGATCCACATACTACAGCAAGGCCAGTCGCATCCTGCAACAAGCCAATAAAGGCTGCATTTAAGAGTCCAAGATAGTTGGATCCAGCCAGGAAGGAAGCGCTCGTGTGCCTTGGACAGTCATTCTCAAAAGACATAAATGCCCGCGAACGAGAGAGAATTATTGAATCTGAACAATCATCTACGTACCCAGAGCGGATGGGGCTCCTAATTATTGTCTTTCGATTGACTCTTGCGTCCCCAATTTTGGATTCGAACCTAAATGCATCAATACATTGCACATGGAGGATGAGATCAATGATGATGCCTAACTTTTTCCCCTCCACTGTACACTTACTTTTTGTATGTATAATACTATTTTCAATGAGAGAGAGACCTCTCTTCTTGGTAGGTGGAAGATCACTTTCTTGGTTATCATCATGATATAAATGCATTTGGGTTTTACAGACCCTGTACTTGGAGTTTCCTTCTCTTTTTTTCTCCACTTTGGGAATGATCCAACTAAATTCTCGAGTTATTCAACAGATATGAACACACGTATGTATAAAATCAGAATGATTCCCCGAAAATCTTAATCTCTACATCTTATCAGGTAAAAGGTCTCCCTATTCATCATAGTAAATCTGGATAATATCTCCATCAAAGTTAATATCTTCATCTTGTGTGCCATATAGCGCTAGCTGCAATTAAGTGCAGCACACAGCGAGAACGAGAAATAGGGGATGCACCATCCTCCATGCTACTCCGAGGATTACCCAACTTTTCAGCTAGAGTTGAAAAGCTTCCTTAGGCATAGATTGAGTGCATTCGATCTACCGTCCTATGAAAGGCACCCAAAATTTGATTGGGAAAAGTAACAAACTTGTCCTAAATCTATTACATTTGTACTAATTCAGTCATAAACATTTTAATTGAACTAATTTAGTCATAAACCTTTTCATATTTATACAATTTAGTCCATCTGGTCAATTAAGACCGGAAATCGCTAACGGGTGGGCAATAGCCATCCTATGTAGCACAATTGGCACTGACATAGACATTTTTAATAATATTTTGAATTTTTATTATTTTTTCGCTTTTCTTTTCTTTTATTATTTTTTCTTTTTTCTTTCTTTTTCTTTTCCTTCATTTTGGTTGGCAAGAGCCAACAAGCCATTAATGGCCGCATGCGAGATGGTCCTTACCCAGATCTAGTGAGGTCCTTCACGCCCTCGCCGGCCACCGCGAGGGTATGAAGGAAAAAATAATAAGAAAAGAAGAGAAAAAAACAAAAAATTATAAACAATTCAAATCTTTTTTTTTTTTTTTAAAGAAAATTCAAATCTTTTTATTAGCCCTATTCATAATTTTTGGGAAAAGTCTTAGAAAAGTCTTAAACCTATTTTGTTGATGCCGATTTAGTCTTATACCTTTTTTTTTGTACCAATTTAATCTTAAACCTTTTGATATTGTACCAATTCAATCATTCTAGCTAATTTTGGCGGATGTTACTTACGCGTGGACGCTTAAATTTAGCCTATATAGATCGCCTTTGCAAAGGCTAATGTGCACAATTTTTGATATTTTTTAATATTTTTTTGCTTTATTATTATTTTTTCTGATTTTTTTCTTCTTTCTTTCATTTCTTTTTTTCTTTATTCTTCCTTTTGCCAGTGATTGGCCACCGACCATGGTTGGACAGGCTGGCCTTGCTTGCAAGAGGGTTTCCACTCGCCAAGTGGGGCCAACCTACGCGAGGGCTCCCCTCGCCAGATCTAGCTAGGCTAACCCTTGTCGAGGCCACAACAGCCTCACTGGGCATCGCTTTTGCCAAGCCATAGCCAGTGTCCAGTCACTGACAAAAAGAAGAAGAAAGAAAAAAAAAAAGAAGAGAAAGAAAAAATGAAAAAAATCAGAAAAAAAAGTAAAAAATCGAAAAAATATTATAAAAATTGTCCACATTAGCATGAACTTTCAAATACACATTCTGAAATAGCCTAACTTGTCTATCCTTGATGAGCGCATGAATGTTTGCGCTAATTGTTTTTGATAGGTAAAATGTTCTCAAAGACTCAAAGAACACATGACCTTTGAAGCATCTCCAAAGATGTCCCAAAAAAAAAAAACTCTTTTGTTCCCTGAGTGGAATTGACACAGCATGCTTTTGCAGCTTAGAGTTTTAATCCCCAGTGATAGAATACTAAAATTTGGGCGTTGGAAAAGCCCTCATTATCATTCCAAGATGGATGTCCCAAAAAAGATCGAGTATTCAACAGATGATGCATCAAACCTCCGGGTAAGAAACCCTAGGTATTTCATCAGAATTCTTTTCAAACTACCCAGAAGATAAACCGGGTGTTTCTTTGAAAAAGAAAAACATCTTGACTTGCAATCAAGATATTTCATACGATATTCTTGAATAGACTTAGTTGTCTATTTCTCCGATGAATTTATATGTCTTTGCACAAAAAAACTTGTCTGATAGGAGACATGACCTTAAGAAGCAGGAACATGCCCAGGTAAGTATATTTTACCCATGCCCAATTCTAAAATCCATGTACCTACAATTGTTATGGTACCCTTTGAATATTGGACTGACCGTTCTGTTCACTAACTGAACATTGGATTGACCTCTCTCTTCACTATGTACCTCTACAATTGTTATAGTACCCTTCCTGAGCATAAGATTAACCCCCTATGTTCATATTAAGTCTTTTTAGGTACACCTTATAAGATGCAGGTACTTTGGCAAAGCAAAATTCAGTCAAGGCGACTGAAGAAAGGTTTGGGTCCTAGACAAACGAAATCTAGTCAAGGCGACCGAAGAGAGGTTTGGGTCCTAGACAAACAATTTCCCTCGTCAAGGCGACCGAAGATAGATTCGAGTCATAGACGAATGAAATCCAGTCGAGGCGACCGAAGATAGATTCGAGTCCTCGACACATAATACCAATTATCTGGAACTACTCTACCCTTCGGCAAGGTAGGTAGCCCCATGTATGTTTTTATTTGCTTTAGCATGCATCATCTTATCGCATCATAAAAAATGGGACTCAAGGTCTCGCAAAAAATAACATTCATTGAGCATGCATGGGCCAAATTAGATATCATTTTATCTTTAAACGTAATCTCTGCGAGTTTACCTTCAAAGAGAGGCAGTTGTTGACACATATTTTTATTTGCCCAAAATTAATTGCACAAAATTTATGAGTTAATTTTCTTTAATTCCTAAAACAAAAAAAATATTTCTATTTAATTACATTGCATATAGATATTAAGTACATTTGTATTAATAGGGTCTATTAGAGCATTTTTTAAAAAAATTCAAAAAATTTCAAAAAAAAAAACTGAGTTGGGCCGGGTCGAGGTCGGGTCGACCCGGCCTTTTTCTTTTCTTTTCTCTTTTCTCCCTCGTGCGGGCCCAACCCTCCTTTTCTTTTTCTTCCCGAGCTGGGCCCGGCCCGGCCCAGCTCCTTCTTCCTTCTTCTTCCCCCCTGCGTCGACCTCTCTCTCTCCCTTGCTCTCCCCTGCTCTCCCCTGCATCCGGCCATCCAGAGCAATCAACGGCGGAGCGGCCCTCGTCATCCCTATCAGGCCAGAGGAAGGCCAGGGAAGCACGCCAACGGGACTGGCATTGATAGCTAGTCCCGTCCTCCCTAAAAACTCGGCCCTCTCTCCTTCCTTCTTCCTCTCTTCTTCTTTGGCATCAGAATCGGCCCCCCTGCACCGGCCTAAACGGCCACGAAAGTCACGGGATAGAATAGGCCAGTGCAGGTCGTCGTCAGTAGATGCAACGGAGCAGAGGGGACACGTCAGTCGTTGGTTATATAAGTCGGAGAGAGAGAGGGAGGCCGGGTCGGCCATTTTGGAGAGAGAAACAGAGACAGAGAGAGAAGAGAGAAAACTAAGAGAGAAAGAACAAACTGAGAGTCTACCGACTGTGAGGAGGACGCCAGTCGTCTAGTCGATGCCCCCAGACTAGTCGGAAGCCCCTAGAAACGTCGCCAACCGGTGAGCCCTCCCGGCCAAGACACCCCTCTATTTCCCCCTATTTTTGGCGTGGTTTGGTCGGGACTCACGTTGGCCGTTTCGCGTGAATCCCGGCCCATACCGTCGTCCCCCACCATTCGTACGTCATTGATGAAGGTAAGTTAGGTCATCAAAGTACACTAAATCCCCGAGGTTGGTCGAAAACCATTCATTTTGGTTGTGCACGCCAAGTGTTCGACGAAATGCCTCAATGAGGCCGGTTTTGATTCGGTCGTCGGCCGACGGGCAGGCGGTTAGACGCCGATCTTGGTGGGTGAGGAGACTCGGTGATGGTCCTTAGAGGTCAATTTTAGGTCGGTGTCGGCCTGGTTCGCCAGTGAGAGGCCAATTTTGGCTCCGCCGGCATCCTTGCGTGTTTGTGCACGCGGGATTGACTCGACCTGGGTCAATGTCTTGGGTCGGATCCGTTGACCCGGGTCAATTCTGACCCAATCCGGATTAATTGACTCGACCCGGGTCAACGCCTTTGGTCAAATCCATTGACCTGGGTCAACGCACTGGGTCATATCCGTTGACCTGGGTCGGATCTGACCGACTTGGATCCGCTACCCAACCCGGTTTTTAATATTATATTAATATTTTTATTATATTTATTTTTTTAAAAAAATTTTAATTTTTTAAAAAAAAAAATTGATTTTTTTTTTTTAAAAATTTGAAATTTTTTTTTAAAATTAGGTTATAATTTAGATATAGTATTGTCTAATATTTTTCTAAATTATGTGACATATTTGAATGTTTTGATTTGTTGTTGTATTATTATTATACATGTTGTTTTTTATTAAATTATAATTACATAAATTGACATGTTTAAATTAGATAAATCTATAGGGTTATACGGTAGTACTTTGCATGTTTTTTTTACTACTGTTTTATTATTATCATTATGAATATTTTTAATTAGAATATAATTACATGAATTATTTTGTTTTGATTGTTGTTTGCCTTAGTTAGGGTTAGAACCTTATGTTGCATATCTATCTTGACTACTAATTGTTTATAATCATGCACTCGCTTGATCATCTCACATGTTAAGAGAAAAGTTATAAAATTAATCCAAATTGCCTGATAAATATTTTCAGAAATGAACATGTTAAAAAGGTACCAAAATGACATTAGTTATCCAACTAGTGTAACTAAGTCTCTGAATTCATTTAATCTTTAATTCGTAGGAATAGGGTGATTTTCTCATCACCTTATTTGGGTTTCTAATCGACCCACCCCAAATCGATTAGTGACGACTCCTTAATATAAATCACTTGCAGGTTAAAAACCTAAACCTAAAGTCGCGATATGGTATGGGCTTGGGAGAGCCCGAGTTAAGTCCCAAACTTAGACTTAGTACGTACTAGGTGAAACCTCTTTTTGTATGTTGATAAAAAAAGGAGGTCGATCACGACAACTGAGATCTACTTTGTTAGGTTGTGTGGACTCCTTGACAAGACTCAACCAACGAGATTTCCCCGTCTTGTGTGCTTTTTTTTTTTCACCATTTAAATTTGTTCAATAAAATTAGGGCCCTCCTCCTTAAAACCATGCAAGACTTTTAAGCTAATTCCAAGGCAATTTATGACCGAACCAACTTAAATGCAATTTATATGGGTATATTATAATTATATTAAAATACTCCTTGTGCCTATAATGCAAATGCCAATCACGATAATGATATTTTTATTTAGAAGTAGGGGTGGACTCATAATTTTGTTATGCAATAAATGATTAAATATGATAGATGAAATTTAAGTGTTACCAACACTTTATACGATTCTAACCACCAAAGTGCAAATTCCGCATAAAATAACATACACAGCCCACAGCAGGACAAGTGGTCAACACAAAAGCAACTATGAGAATGGCATGCTCAGGTATTGTCTAAATGTTCACAGAAATGGGTACTCCTCGCCCTAAGACTCTTGTCCTCAGCATGGAGCGTTGTGCCTCTGCCACGTGACCCATGAAAGGTGCAGAAGTCGATGACAAGATTGTACCCAACAATGCCAATGATCTCCCTGCAATGATACTGCGCCGGACGCATCCATTAATTACAAATGGACATCCTCCTCCAGTGATGTCTGAGGCACAAAGGATTGGCAAGTTTGTATCTCCATACACGGTTGGAAGTCTTGTCAATCACACATACAGTCTCATTTCGACTGATAATTTTGTCGTGGCATCATGCTCCCTAATTCGCCAATTAATTTTTTCGCCATACTGGACACACACCAAAATAAAGAAGTCACATATCACTGCATTTCATGCAAATTAATATGGAACTTAAAAACATAACCCAACTTACAATGTTCGTGCAATCCACAAACCAAAATTGACAGCTCTGCTCATATCTTCATACAAAATGTCCATAAATCTATCAGCTTCATATTTAAGCAATTAACGTGTAACGCTAACAAACTGAGATGGTGGCTAATCTTTTTACGAGCCAATATAACAATGTTATAAGCATGGAGAAAAATGAAAGAACCAAGATTGGATTAGAGAAGCTCAACACTAGCATTATCATCGAACAACACCCAAATCCTCCCTAAAGAAACTTTCCCTACTTATTTATAACAAGACCTCATGAGAGGATGAAATGCGCGCAATATGCATGTGATGTATTTGCTTAATTACTTTACTTGTGTTGACAATAGTGCTTTCGGATCAAGTGTTTTTGTAAGACAAACCTCCTCCCTGGATAGGAAATCTTTTTAACTCAAAGATTAAGGTTTAAAAAAATCAAAACAATTAGGGTATTGATATAGAAAAAGTGTGGAAAAGTTTCTTTAGTGAGGATTTGGGTGTTGTGCGATGACAGTACCGCTTGAGCATCTCTATTTCTCTATTTCTACGTTTCTTTACCGTTCTCCCCTCAACATTTACAAGCCATTTATGAAGCTATATGTCTGCCAGTCCTTGTACTTTATTTCATTTATTTATTGATGGATTTAATTTTTGTTACTTGAGTACTTAAGCCTGGATACTTAGATGCAGTGAGGGTGTCAAATTGAAAAGATCACATGCAAAGCTTATTTATAAAAGAGAAAATTTACCAATAACAGGCATTAGACTTTCTAGCGTGATTAGGTCTCCAAACTCACAAATCTCTTGTTCCGGAAGTAAAATGAGCTCCTAGTTTCTCTCAGGTGTCTAACTGGCCTACAATAGTTTAGTGACAACCCTTAAGTTTACTATCACACGAATAATTGAATTAGAAAACCAAATTGGGACTGACATGGCTTAGGAGGGCTCGTGATAAGTATAATGCCAGTTCGTAAGAAGATCATTCATGCTTCCTCAGTAATATGTTAAAGTCCCCTAGGTTCATCTTGGGAGGTTACGACAATATTTACATAAAACATGTCTTAGAATGACATGTGGTGAAAATGGATACCAATAGGCACACATTATAGATCACACGTGTGTGCACCTATATATCATGATGTTTTTTTAATAATCCAACGGCATGAGTGCAAAAGCTTAACTACCTGAAAGTTCATAAAATACTCTGTAAGCCTTATAAATGTGCTAAATCTATACTTTTGGCCCATGCAGGTAGCCCTGAAATAGAGCTTCGCATGTAGTTAATAAGATTGGAAAAAGTGACCCCCTATCAATGAATTGAAAATCCCTTGACGTCCCAACCACCAAGGCTAATCCTGGATAGTTTGTATATTAAGATCCTGAACCTATAAGAAATGTACAACATCTGGTTCGAGTTCCATCCTATATGATGGAGATCAATCTACCCCTAAAAGCCCGGATGTGGCTTTCCTATTTAGTGGTTTGGACGCATTGCTCTGGATCGGGACGTTCTATATTATGAATATATATTCAAAATTTAACTATCTAAGAGAAGGATACATGAGTATAAAAATAGAATTTCAATGATTAATTCTATGTTTGTTAGGAGAGATTGGAAGGGAAGAGAAATGGTTCTAAAGATACGAGCATGTTTGGATGAAAAAATTAATTGAGGAAAAAGATTAGAGGGATTGATATGGCCAATTTATTTTGAATCACTCCGAAACTTTCTAATACGAAGGAATTTGGAGGAATTTGTGTATTAATAAATAATTTATTCTTCTTTTTCTCTTATACCATCTCACATTTATTTATAAGCACATAAAAATATATCTAGGTTACAATGAATTCTTTTCCTTTCCTAACATCCAAACAACATTATAACTCAATTCCTTCAAATCCAATTCGTCATAATTATTTTAAAGGTTTTTGCTAGCATAACAGTTATCTGGTCACTATAAAAGTAACATCATATTGTGAGTAAAAAATTCTTGATGGAATGGAATGGAAACAATTTATGATTATTCTTCACCCAAAAAAAAAAACAATTTATGATTATTTGTTACTATTTTTTTTTTTGTGGCCCCAAAGAGGCCATTAATCTTATAGTGTATTAAGGACGGTCACTTAGGGTGCATTGTTCGCTGAAAATAAATTATTTGGAAATTATTTTCCTAAAAATGATCGTATGTATCGTTTACAAAAATGAATCAACGAAAAATATTTTCAGTATCAACGAAGATGCTTAAACATACATTATGGTCAATAATGAAATTTTTTTTCCTTTTACTAACCAATTTAAGCGATATAAGTGTTAATTTTAAGGAAAATATTTTTCAAACTATTCATTTTCCGTGAATCAACCGAAACCTTAATCATTTCTCTTTTTTAAATTCTTTCTTTTCCTTTCTAATCACCCCATCCAAACTGGGTGTAAGATAGTTTCCTTTCTTTATTGTTTCCTTTTCTTTTCGTTTTTCTTTCCCCTTTTCCCCTCCTTCCTTCTCTGTGTGCGGCCGTCAACGTTGCTTGCCCTCCATTGCCGCCTGTGGTTGCTGTCACCTTTCACTATTGCCACCGCTATCTGCACCGCCCTCACTTACCGCCTGCTTCTCTCTCTCTCTCTCTCTCTGTAAAGTTGAGGGTCGTGACATCAGATCGAAGGTCCACTAGCCTGAAGCTACCCAGGTCAGAGGTTGGTGACCTCCAGGAGGCGTGGACTTCCAATATAATCATGCATCCCGTGAATACGCTAGCTTTGCCCTTCTCAGTTTTCAGACCCCGGTCTCTGAATTTTGTATGTCGTTTTCTCTGCTACGTATATGGGATTAGGGACTTCAAGTGGTTTGGATTTCAAGAGACATTGGTACATGGAGTGAATCTTGAGATACAATAGACAAAAAGAGTTTAAAATGATTCTTGTTCCCTGTAAAAGGGAGACAGACATGTCTTGCAACAGCGGATGGCAGTTAAATAGTGTTTTGCATGTGCAGATTCTTGCTGGTCGTGCTGCGTAAAGACCTGCACTAATTGGAGCCCGACCATGGATATTAAATCAAAACCCTAGTCGAACTCTCCTTTGCAAGATTTGAAAGATTATCCATAAGACTGAAGATAATCGCGGCCCTTGATGTAATTTCCCATCGTTTTGTTTACTTGTGAGCCCTGTAGGAAGTTTCCATGAGAAAAAGATTCATAGTCCGACATATGCATGGTCTTAAACAATCACGTAGTTGACACCTCATTGACGACAATTCTTTCCATTTTCCAACAACTTGACAGTGGTCCTGATTTTCTTATTAAACATACTGAACACACGGACACACGCACACACACCAGCCCAGCAGCTCCCCCAAATTGTCATTCCCAACCATCTGAATATGCACAGCCTTCCTCATATGGCGAGCAAAAGCCCCGGCAACGACCGGTCCAGGAGGTCCCTCGGGTGGCTCTGCCACAGCATATCGCTTGCCCGAGCCACCTCCCACCGCGGCGACGACACTTCTCTCACGGTGAGCCACGTGTTGAAATACTCCTTGAACTGCGTGATCAGCCCATTCTCCAGCGTCCAAACATGGACCCAATATGCCTGTGCCCCTTCCCACCCCTCCGCGATTAAACATTCGTCCCCTATAGCCGTTATGCTACGTGGACGGAATGTAAACTCGGAGTAGTCCGATTCCCCGGTGAGCACCCGCATCATGTGCTGGCAACGGGGCGGTCCATGGAACCACCATTCGAGATCGCTGGCCAGGAGCTTGGCTACCACGGCGGAGTCACCGAGAGCCAATGCGGTGTAAAGGGCCTTGACGGTTGCTTTGTTTTTGTGGGATTCCGGCACGGTAGATTCAAGGTCATTGGTTGCCATTTCTGGGTATAAATGGAGGAATGTAATGCAATAGGGAATGGTCTATAAGCTAAAAGATCAGTGGGATTTTGTATGGAATGTGGCTTGCTTTCTTTCCTTGTGGGTGTTGGTCTTGGTATTGCACTATAGGCCTAGGGGCGAACATATTTATAGCATAAATTTGGGAGAGGAAGAGGAGATCAGGACCCGCTCTGCTGATTAGTCAGAGATCAACTGTGGTGATTCGTGGTGGTGATGACGTGGAAGATCAGACGGTCACTTCTTGCTCCTAAGATGGGGAAGTCCTTTGTGCTACACTAAATGCCAAGGAAGAACTCATGGCGCCCACAATAATACAACTTTAAATTCAATGCTCTTCTGGGGACAATCGATGGGGATAAGTACCGGAACCAGATGGATCTAAAAACCATAACCAAACATTTCTCCCAGAAAATGACCATTCTACCCCTTGAAGGGTTGATGGTTCCGGTCACACCTCAGTTCTCTCCCTTGTGGACAGAAAATTCAGTTTCGATTGGTTACTCCGAATTGATAAAGTAACTCATTAAATAAACCAGGAATGAGCCAAAAATCAAGTGGGTAACTCTAAGATAGAATTGTTTATGGTTGGTGTAGTGTGAGAAGTTGAAATGTCATGACTTTTGCAATGCGCATTATCCACCCACACAAGGTTGCGTACTTAATCCCAGGCAATTCAAGGGAATATTATTATTGAGTGTACAAGGATGCATATAATTCCGTTGCATCTTGTAAATTTTTATGATATCACTGCTAAATATTCTAAAAATATAAGCTGTTTGATGAAGTTACAATTTGATTTTTTAATATTCACCCTCACGCACAAGTTGGATTTTGGACTGAAGCCAAGTGTGGAAATATATAACAAGGAAGTCAAATAATTAAGGGGTTTTAAAATATTTAAACTCAAGATCTCTTGCTTGGTATTCTAACATATCTTAGCTCTTGGATCACGTGGAATCCACCAAAATCAAAGGCTTATAATCCGTTAGACGCGCATGCATTCTCAGCATGGAGGAATTAGTCAAAAAGGTTGGTCACTTGTCAATTTTCTTGTTCTTTTCTTTCCGAAGTGGCCATGCATAGACACGGGTAATATTATAGTTTCTATATACCTTTATTCCTCAGGTATCTACTCACACCATGTAAGGCCGCTTCGCAAGAGAGAAAGCGAAATGGCGTGTTCCTATTTTTGTCTGGAGTGAACTTGATGATTTTGCATGCTCCCACACTCGATGAGCGTGAAAAGAGAACATTCCACTCCACATCATATTGACAATTAAGTCTGTCCATTTCTTCAAAAGTTTTACTGAATGTAGAACCGATACAATGAAGAAGATTATCATGTCGGTATTCATGGAAAGTTTACATCGACAAAAAGTTGGTAGTGGATTTCTTTAGATTTGTTGTTCTTGGGATTTTCATCCAAGAAATTGACAACAAATTGACCTTTATGATGATGACATTCATCACCAGGTTTTAAGTGTTCGTTTACCGCCACCACAAGAGTACTGGCTAGACGAATCGCCTGGAAGGACTAACCAAATATTTTCTGGTAAGTCTTGGCTTTATTAGGAGAATTGTTTCTCAGCGGCAATTGAAAAAGTTGCTTGACCTGTGCTTTTTGGTCATTAGTCATTACAACCATCACTAGAAACTTATCTTAAATTAGGGATGCCACTTGGAATATATATTACAGTATTAGATGATGAATATGAATCAGCTATCCTACAAGTCTTAATTACATTGTCTTTTTGTTTTCTTTTGAGCTTCAGACCGCTTGACTAGTTTAAAGGGATAGTTTGAATTTCTTCTTAGTCGATGATTGAAGAAACAGAAGAAATCGAAAGGATTTTCATCTTATGTCTTAAATGAGCGGTTGTAGCAATATAGTATTGTACAAGATCCGATGATATGCTACTCAATCACTTGTTGTTGTCACTCTTTAGTTTTCTGTTGAGGTTTATCCTATGTAGAGGGACTTAAATTGGATCAGTGATTGAGTTCTAGGTTGCATCATGCTCGGCCTTTCCAACCTGCTTCCAAAGAGTTAAGCAGGGAACTACTAAGTACGAAGCTAGGCATGCCAAGAAGAGAGCTAGACAACGAAACTAGACAAGTGCAATTGCCAACCTCGACTCAATCGAATAACTCGGCCGTGTAGATAGGTCAACTCGAATAATCAGTTTCCTAAATGGAATAAACTGAACTGGAAGATTCTTTTTAATATTAAAGATCTTGATATTGAGGTACTTGACTTGATGACGATTGAAGTTGGGCCCGCTCAGATGAGCAATTGTGGTAGCAAAGTTCAAGGAGTGGCCGATGCTAATAACCCATTTTCACTCGCTTCTAACATAAGATGGGCAAGAATCCAAGGTAGCACATGCTCTAAACTTTGGTATAGTGCCGGCACCAAGTCCTCCTCAAATCAACTCATAATGGAATCTCCTTGATCGAGTATAGTAAGAATGGCAACAATGACGGCGAGTGTAGAACTCCTATGGTAACGGCTAAGAAGGTCTTCAAGCTGGTCAACACTTGCTACTCTTCTCTACTAATATGAACAAAGGTACATTGACAAATGCTTCCTCACCCTAGATCTATTATCGATTGCCGATAAACCGATCTTTTGTTTCAGCATCATCTTGGGTTTTCGAATGATTCTACTAAAATGAGCAACTTCAAAATTAGAAATTGGTTGTGAATACCATTTAGCTTAGTGCTAAAGCAACGATCTAGTATTTGAATTAGGGGCAAATCTAGTATTTAACGTTCCACACAATCATGTGCTAATCATCTCATGCTTGGGCCACTTTATGGGGACATTTTGCTCAGTTCATATAGAGATGGGTTGGCGGAGAAAGCGATCTTATATTAATCTTTAGATGTCAACATAAATATCACGAGCAATCTCGATTAACTGTAGGTTGCCGCTCCATTTTCACAATAAGATGACGTCAAGGAAGCTACAACGTGAAAAAGGCGGTTATTATACATTCAGGACTGCTGCACATGATTGCCTACGCCCGGACCGGTCAGACTCATTGCATGTAATCCATGATCACAAGGATTCCATGCGGGACCTAGAACTTATGGGTTCACCCAATAATTATACCAGAACTCTAGAGCTAAAATAAGAATTGTGAAGGAGATTATAGTCATTTGCATGATGCCAGCCTGGCAGTATCTTTGACTGCCCTGACTCTTTTTTTTTTTTATTAGTTTATTTGTTTCTGGATAGCAACGTATGGAGGCTGTCCAAGGTCGATTTCAGCGTGCGCAATGTGCGTAGCACATGAATTTCCTAAAGTGACCCCCCCACAGTTCCAGACAGATAATGAGCATTAGCAAGTGTCACAGCTGCAATTGACATGACAATTGAACTTTTCAAGAGGTTGGCACGTGATTTGTGATCCCCTTCCATTACTTAAAATTGTCAACTATTGATTACATAGTCCCGACATCCCATTAATTTCCTTAAGACACTCTTCCAAGGTATAAGAACCGTAAAACTAAAATCGATAATGAGACAAATAATCTTTGAACTTTGACTTAATATATAATATGATCCCTGAATTTTTAATTTGTTCAATATTGCCCTTGAATTTTACCCTATTGTTCAATGTGGTCCCTGAACTTTTAATTTATTCAATTTAGTCATTGAACTTTTGATATATGTTCAATTTAGTGCATGAATTATATGGAAATGTTTAGTATTATCCTTCTATTAATTCAAGTTCAAGAACAACATTAAATATTTTATATAGTTCAGGGACTAAATTGAATATGTACCAAAACTCCATGGACTATATTGAACAAATTAAAACTTCAAGAACCTCATTACACGTTGGGCCAAAGTTCAAAGACCATTTGTGTCATTTTCTCAAATATCGAAAAATTTTGGAAAAAGGGGAAAGATTTTGGCAATTTTTGTGTGTGTAATAAGTGAATCCATAACATTTTTTTCCCAATTTAAAGACATTCTTTTAATAGCATTGTCGAGCAATCTTATCCAAAATACAGGTTGAACCCACCGAGATGAAAATACTTATACAATTACTGGCTTACATAATTTTGGGACGGGTGTTAATCTTGTGTTTAAAAAATTCGATAATTAAACACATTCGACACGCCCACGCACACATAGATTTACAAAACAACAAATCTTTTCCGTAAGCATTATCTCTAGAAGTGACACCATAGAACTTCAGTTAGCAGGGGATTGATCTTTCTCTTTGCCAGGAGTAATTTTTGTAAACTCTCTACTCATTTTGCTTCCGACCAGGATTTATGCTTGTGTCATTCAATACCATTAATTCTGTTCAACTTAAAATAATGTACCGGTTTATAGTAAATTTATCACAAGAATACTAGTTTGAGGTTTATTGTGGTCAAAAATTAGTTTGTGATAAATTTATCACAAGTGTATCAGTTTGGGATTTTTTATGGTCAAAAAATTAGTTTGTCGTAAATTTATCATAAATGTACCAGTTTAGGATTTTTCATGATATTAACCCCATTTTTAGTGACTTTTACTATTGCAAATGAACAATTACCGAAAATTCTATCATTTTTTGCACCTCTTTCTGTCAGGCAGATTGTAATAATATTGTTGCTCAGCTATAAAACATTTCTGATGTCATACACCAACGATAATTAGATTTCTCACACTATTATCAAATTCATTTTTTTTATGTTAATACACAATATAAATTAAGAATTCACCTTCGTCTTATTCAAAAGAGAAAGATTCATGTAAACTAGGATACAAATCAACGAATCATTTATAATAAAATATATATTTCAATTTACACGAATGTAAAAATCGACACCAGTGCAACTATTTTATGTTATTATGAAGATTGAACTGGCTTTAATAGAAAAGGAACAAAAGAAAAACAAAAAAAGGGCTGAAGGGTTTTTACCAATGTGAAAGTCATCATGAGTTTTGACAATTAATTTGCCTCGTTTATCGCCAAACGCAGCATCAATTTTGTTAAGCGAAATTATTATTTACTCAATTACGACAAACTCCTTGGAGCATAGTTCCTTCTGTAGGCACCGATCCTCCTCTAGCTGTAAACCCTTCGGCAGCCGTCAATGGTCTAATCGTTAATTCAAAGGGTTTGATTGGTCGTAAATGTGTCCTATTAACATGTAATTTTGCAGTCGTTAGTGAGATTGGTGAGGAAAAAGAGTAATCACGTGTCACGGACGGGACCGGAGGTTCTCCAGGCACAAAAGAACTGACAATGGTTGAGATAACCGGGCATGTCTTCAAACTTTTAGTGGTTTGGATTTTCTTGGGTAACCAAGAATGTTCTTAGGGGAATTATGGTAATTGTGTGGAAAAATTGTCCAAAAAGTCATAAACCTATTGTATGAT